>BDMV01000012.1:28658949-29186283 GCA_008326285.1 Oryza officinalis
CCAGGGTTTGAAAAACCGCCGGGGGCACGGTTACCGCCACCCGGCGGTACGGCGGTTACCGCGCGGTAACCGCGGTAACCGCCAAAAACCGCGACAAATTCGTTTTTGAAATTTTTGAATTCGAAACCGCGGTACGAGACGCGGTTACCGTGCGGTATGCCGCGGTAACCGCGCGGTTTGGCGCGGTTACCGCGCAATGTTGGAGCAAATGAAGAACAAAATGAAAAAAAAATTAAAAAAATTGAAAAAACACTTAAAAATTTATAGAAATTTGGCATATTAATTAAAAAATGTAGGATATTTGTGGGTATACAATAAAAAATTTTGGCATGATATTTTCTATATTACGGAGTTGAAATCAATTGAACAATACATGTGGGTATAAAATAAAAAATTTTGGCATGATCTTTGCTATATTACGGACTTAAAATCAATTGAACAATTCATAACATAATATTTCGACAACAACAATTAACAATCTGAAGATATCGCACAAGGTGTCCATATGTTCACATGTCAAGACGTCCACAATATAGAGTTCACAATACAGTCCACAATATAACATCCACAATATGATAGTTCATATGACAAGCAATATGAAAATAGAAGTTTTGTTGGACGATGAAAGGAAATAGAGAAGGACGTACCAACATAGAGCCAGCTATAAGTTCCACTGATTATATGCCATGTTGTACTCCTCTGTGGACATGAGCATCAAGCCATGCGACTGTAGCAACCCTGCCTTGTATTCCTCCCAACTTTGACCTGTCCATGATGCTGTTGTTTGCCATTGAGCATACAATTGAGCGTACCACTGGGGCTCTTGCCACTCGTACACCCATGTAGGAGGGGGATAATCAGAAGGTTGGGGACGATTATACGCATACCTTGGATAGCCACTTTCAATGCTAGAGGCACTGAATGAGCTGTAGCTATCCTGTGGTATGTCAAGATGTTGTCGTTGTTGTTGGTCACTCGGTGAAACGGTAGTTCGTTGAGAGCTTGGAGCACCGTGATCACGGTCCTGAGTCGCGTGAGTGAAGTCGGCCTCACCTGCAAATGAAATTGTAAGAAGAAAATTAATCAATAGTGAAATGCATGGTAAAGGTCTAAATAGAAAATGAAGCACATTGCACCAGTGAATTGAATAGGGCTGTGGTGACCCCCAGAAGGCACTTCAGTGGTTCCTTCTCCTCCTTCACCACCATCGTCTCCATCATCTGTATCAGTTCTTGAGCTACTATCATTGGACTCTTGGTAGTCTGGGCTATCTTCAGTCTCTTCATCGCTATCAACATTGCGAGACTGTGGACCTTTGCCCTTAGCTCTTTTGGATGTAGGTCCTTTTGGTGGCTGCCGAGTCTTCCTTTTTCCAATATGAGTGTCAGCTATATTCACATCAGCCCACTCTGCAATAGTAGAAGCTCCCGTGGTTCTGCGCAGGTCAGTCAAGTCCACTAGGTTGGCTACAAGTGGACTAGGCACGGGGGCGTCACTTTCAGTTGAGTCTTCATCTAGTTCTGGGTTGGCATTGGACCGAGCATTATCCATCCATTCTTTAATCTGATTGTTAGTTTCATAGAATGATAGGTCCGCTAGTCTCTGAAGGGGATCGTCGCCATCCTTCCTAACTTGGGCATTTGCTTGCTGAATTCGCAGGCGAAGGTTGTAGTTCACATAAACTAGTTTGTTGAGCTTCTTGTGGGTAAGTTTATTACGGACCTTGGTATGCACGAATGCGAATGTGCTCCAGTTGCGTTCACATCCACTTGAAGAGCAACATTGACCAACCATGCGCAACGCAAGCCTCTTCAAATTCGGCGTGTCTGAGGCAAACATAGACCACCATTGTGCTGCACATGCCAATTTTTATGTCAATTTACAACACTGAATACGTGTAGAAGCATGAAGACACAATCCATGTGCAAATGATTAAAGACATACCAGGGAAAGTTTTTCCATCAGTTGCCATCTTTCTTGCAAGGGCCCTCCCAAATTCACCAGTCTTACGGCGATACATCTCAACCTCCAGCAAAGCGGCGGCAGCTGTATCGATGTCCGTCATCCACTCAAAGGCCTGACGGAGGTCTTGGAAGACGCTGGCACTTGGTGAGTATTGGTAGTGAGTCATAGGGTTTAATGCCGCACCTACAAATCATGAAACAAGATCGATGAGAGTCATACAATACCAATTTTTTCATTATGTAATGTTGGTTACTTACTGGCATTGATTAGAGTTTGATTGGTGAGGTCGTGCATTCTCCTATTGACAATTTCCATGTATGCTTCGAATTTATCTCTTTCACTCGCAAAGAGACTGTCATACTCCATTCTCAACAACCGATATCTCAGAAGAACCTCACTCAAATTGGGGTTCTTGTCCTCATCAGCAAACCGAAGGAAGGAGTAAATCGGCTGGACTGAGTTGACCACGGATTGTAAGTTCTCCCACCAAGACATGCTAGATAGGCATGCGTGCGCATACCTGCCATCCATTGTGCCACTGAATTTGCTTTGCATGAACCCAGAAGAAGTCATCCACTGCATGAACTAATCTCGCCTCCTAAGGAAGCTCTGAAGGAACATGTAGTTTGTGCCGAACCGTGTAGCATTCCACTTAACCAGTTCACCACCTATAGCAGACACCATCATGGCATGCAGCTTGGAATGGTTGTATAGCCATCTGCAAATTTTCCTTGCACTCTCAATCACCATTTCATGGTCCGGCATTTTTCCAACCTCCTTAAGCATCAAGTTAATTGTGTGCGCCACACAAGGTTGCCACACAATTGTTGGATACTCTTGCCGTAGCAGTCTGCAGGCCTTCTTGTAGTTAGACCCATTGTCTGTGATAATCTGAACGACATGTTGGGGGCCTAATTCGCGAACCACTTTTCTTATCTCGTGCATGGGTCAAACACAAAATAAAACAAGACCTCAAACACTACACTTGATGTTATCAAATGAGACTAAAGTGTTGATGGAACGTAGTTACCTTCAGTACGAAGTTAGCATCTTGGCTATGGCCGGTGGCATCAACGGAGTTGTGGAAAAACATGATTCCATTGCAATATATCAAAAAGTTGATGACCGCCATACCCGTCGGTCCTGTCCAAGAATCACACATTAGAGTAACACCGTACTCATTCCAATCACGCTTGAACCTGTCGAATTGCTTCTTGACGTCCTTCTCCGTAGCATTAAGGTACTTCCCATGAATCTCCGTACCGCTTGGAGAAGGTATGTTTTCACCTACAATGTACAAATACAAATAATTAGTGTGCGAACGGTTAGAACAATGTAAATTCATATGAAATGCATACTTACCCCACTTCTGTGTTTCTCGAACGGCGCTGACAAAGTATGGATTATCAGCACTTCTTGCAGGAATACCCGAGGTGTAGAAGAACTTTGCCCAGGACTCACCAATGGCCTCCCTAGCTTGTCTTCCCTTCTTTGTAAAGAATCCCGTATCGATGCGTGTCTGCACAGGAGACTTGGCAGATGCTAGATTGTAATCTCTCACAGAAGGTGACTCCCTGTGAGATGTAGCCCTTCGCAACAAACTGGCAATTGGGTTGCTTCTTCCTTTCCGTGCCTCGGACTGAGCGGATCCACTGCCACCGCCATGCTCATAAGTGCCACCTCGTTGCTCCACACCCCTCCTAAAACTCGCCTCTTGCCGTGAGGCTTCCATGGCTGCTTCCATTTGTTCCTCCTCGTCGGCATCACCTGTTAGGTCATAATAGTTGACCCCAGCCGCTTCAACCCTTCTTGCCCTCTCACTCTGACGAGTATCACCTGCATCTTTTATCCTGTCCAACTCGCGCCTGAAGAATTCGCGAACATTTGGAGGCACTGAATTGCAATACGTAACCCCCTTCCCTTTTCCAGCCAAATGAATTTTAAGGCGAGTTGCTCCACCACCGCCCTTTCTCTGATTACAATACTTACAACGTCATCCAGGTGCCATGCTCTCCCCGTGCTCCCACACTGGGTCCCTACTATCTGCCATATCCACCCTGTATGTAACATACGCGAAAAGTATAGTATTAGAAATTAAATCACCAAGGCCGCATTTCTATTTCACTAATGCCATACATATACAAATTCTACTTACACATAGACTTACACATAGTTGCATATGAAATCCAAATTACACTCAATTACAAATTACGCTCGCACATGTACGCTACGTTTTGTTATGGACTTATTTTACTATCATTCCACTACTTTTACTTTTTTTCTGAGTGATTCATAATTTGTAGTGATAACAAACAAGCAAGACAATTGCATTGCGAAATCAAAATTACAAAAATTCCTAGCTACGGTTTACCGCCAAATTGCTCGCGGTAACCACGGTTTCGGCGCGGTTACCGCTCGGTATCGAGCGGTTACCGTGCCCTACAGCCCCCTGAAACTAAACCCTAAAGCCACGGCAACCTCGCAAAACCGCGCGATAAATCGAGCAAACCGCGCGGTTACCGCGGAATACCGAGCGGTACCGGAGGACTTACCGTGGGCGCGCTGGCGTTGGCGGTTACCGTCTCGTACCGCGCGGTATCGTCGCTCGCCGGCGCGGTGGCGGCGGATCTGGGGCGCGTCTGGCGTCGCCGGGGCGTTGGACAGAGAGGGAGCGAGAGAGCATAGATGGAGCGCACGGGGGGACGCTAGAGATGGGGTTAGGGTTAGGGTCCCCTCGGTTGGGCCTCAATGGGCCGTGTGCACAGTATCGGGCCGGCCCATTTTTTTTTCTTTTTCCAATTTCCAAGTTTTTCATCCGTTCTGCTCTCAAATTTGAATAAATATTGCTCTTTTTCGAGAAATTTCTTCACCATAAAACACTACAAATCAAGCACTACCGTTACCATTTTTTTTGATTTTTTTTCTTTTTTTTTTGAATTTTTGAATTCGGATGAAATTCGGCAAACCGTACCGCGCGGTACGGGTTACCGTACCACCGCGGTACGGGCGGTAACCACGGTAACCGCGCGGTTACCGCCGGTTTTTGAAACCCTGGTGGTGGGATAAGATGTGGTTGGGATTTCATATCGCAAAATGTTTTTTCAGTCAATGATCATTAGCAGCCGATAGCGAAAATTGGATTTTCATTGGTTGTGTCTTAAGAGGTCCGTTTATAAAGATAGAGATATTTTTATAAGCGGATCTACAGATAGCAAAAATTAATTTTCACCGGCGGTTTGTGACCGAAATTTTTTTTAAGTATTTTTACAAGCGTGTGTTCTCTACATCCATCAGTAAAAATAAAAGGATAGTGCTATGCAAAATGACTTTTTACGTAGTGTTAACTGATGTGTTTATCTTATTAAGTTCCTTTAATTTTATTCCTGTAATCATCCGTGTTCTGTAATCTGTACCATTTTAAATCCTGAAATTTGAAGAACGGCCTTAATTGAAAGTGCGGACTCTTTTCAATTAAGTGCGGACTCTTAATTGAAAGACAAAACGTGTACTGCTAGTAGGCACGTGTCGACCTGCCAGGGCAGAGCACGCGCCACGTACAGCATGCACTACACTAGAGGAATGAGCGCTGCTATACATAAGGTATGTTTTTTGACGGTAGTTGTACTATGAAACACTTCTCCTATCGTTTAGTAACGGCTCTAGGGTGTGTTTTTTCTCACTTTTCTTAACTCATCTCTCTCGTTTTTTTAAATTACTAAACGATATGTTTTTTGTTTTTTACAAAATTTTTTAATAGAAATATTATTTTAAAAAATCATATTCATTTATTTTTTATGTTTTTAGGCTAATACTTAATTAATTACATGCTAATAGACAACACCATTTTTCGTGCGAAGAGTTAGAATTAACTTCACCTCTCAAATAGAGCCTAAGTTTTGGCCTCACATGGATGTATTTATCTTGCATCACTCGGCCCATATGTATATTAAACAAAATTGCAAAGCAAAGTTTACGATGACATGTTTTGCACAAAGTTTAGATTAAAACAATATAAAAAATATACAAGCATTACATGGTCCTACTCTAAGACATTGTGCACATGGAAAAAAGAGGGACTAGCGTACCAAAGAATATGTTTGTGAGGCCAAAGAAAATCAAGATGGACTATATACCTCTCTTTGCATGCAATCTAGGTTAGTATTGTTGTAGATTAGATCAGATCATGAGTTCCGATATTAAGTCAGGTTTACAGCATAAGTAAGAAAAGAGATAAAAGACGGTGATGAGTTTGTAAACTTTGTATATGGGCTTCAGGACCCATGAGCGACTCTTGTATTCTCATCATGTATTCCCGTTTCGTGCCGTCTGTTTGGTCCACGTTTGATCGTATTAACATCGTAAGTGAAAATCATACGCGTAATATTTTTCTAGAGAAATACCTCTCCTTCATCCATATACATTAATTAATTAGAACTAATTCATTATTAAAGAAAATATGAATCTGGTTATTGGTAAGGGTATACATTCTATTATGTACTAAATATATTTGTAACTCAGCTAAGAATTGGCTAATTATTGGTAAAAAAAATTAGGGCTTCTTTAGCACGTAGGGTTTTGAAAACATTGAATTAGAACATCACCCATTGTGAATTCCTATAGGAAATAGAAACACAAAATTGTTACAAAATAGTCTTTTGGATAGAATATAAGAAAAACCGAATTAAAGACAAAAAAAGAGAAACCCATAAGGTGAGACCCCATATTAGTTTTCCTCCAAAATCCCTATGAAATTCTCCATTCTATAAGATTTTCAAAGGGATTTTGAGGCTATATTCCTTCATTCTATATCCTTAGGATTTAAATTATTTGGAAATCACGTGCTTTTCGTTTGGTCCGAAGGAGCTAGCCCCGGCAGAGTTTGATTTTCTCAAATCAAAGGAAACATCATGAAAGGAGTAATATACAATCCATTGATGAGAATATTTAATGTAAGAGTAGTAAAAGTAAATAAATTTCATAAAATCCCAGGTATTGGGCCACCTGTAATACTAAACCTTAATTATTGTGATTTATTTCAACGAAACTATGTTTTTGACAAAATGTTTCAAAAACCCCATATTCTCTCATATGTAAAATATTCATATACCATTATTATTTATGATTAATTTACATCCTCTCATCTACTTTATTTTTTTTGTCAATTTTGCACTGCACAAAACTTAACATAAACCTAATTGATAATGACATGATAATTAACTAAATATACACATAAATGATCAAACCACAATTATCAACATTGGTTGAAAAACTACATGTTGATGTACTTTAAAAAATATCTCATATAATTTTTTTACAGCTATTATAGAGAAATATATTAGTTCAATTATATAAGCTTATACCTTGAGTTTTACTAAATATTTGTCTAAAACATAGGGTTTCATGAAACAAATTATAAAATCTCTTTTTTGTGAAAGTTAATTTAGAAAAAAGAGAAGGTAGTAGTACATAGGACAATGGTGGAAGATTAAGAGCAAGGATAAGAATAATAGTGGGCTATAAATTAACTATAAGCTTATATGAAAAAAGAGACAAAAAAATGAGAAGAGTTAGCAATCTAAGAGCTAGCTCTACATTTGTTTCACAATAAATACATTAAATACTTATAAAGAAAGAAAGAGGAAAAAAATATGAAGATAACTTTATAGCTAAAGTATTATATATGTTACTCCCTCCATTTCGTACTAGAAGTCGTTTTTACTTTTTTCCTAATCAAACTCTTTTAAGTTTGATCAAGTTTATATAAATATATATAACAAAATTTCCAATACAAAACAAATGTTTTATAAAAAATATATTCAATGCTAACTTTAATGAAACTAATTTGGTATTATAGATGTTACAAAATTTATTCTATAAATTTGATTAAACCTAAAGTAGTGTCAGTAGTTAGGCTGAGTTTGGTAGTGCCTTTTTTCAATCTCACCTCTCTCGTTTTCGTGTACATGCTTCCCAAACTGTTAAACGGTTATTTTTTTTCAAAAATTTTTTATAAGAAAGTTGCTGTAAAAAATCACAATAATATATTTTTCAAGTTTTTTAGCCAATACTTAATTAATCATGCGCTAATTGGTTGCTCTATTTTTCATGCAGAAGAAAAAGATTACCAACCTTGGCCATCTTACCCTTTTAAAATGATGTTGGGCCTTGATATCATAGGACCTTGGCGCTGAGGTTTTGGTCTATCTTTTTATAAATTTTAATAGGGTTCGTTTATAGTATAATTTTTAATGAAAGGGCTAAAATGTGGTCCCTGGTTTGTTTGTTTGGCTGCCTCTCTTAGGCCACACTTTTTTTACTTTACTCCCGCAACACTTCCATATCAAGCTACGTCTGTTGAGCTAAGATGCATTGCGATTTCCTCTTCAATGGACGGACCTTCATCTCACTATGACCTGGAACAGGAAGAGAAATACTTTGATTTTCTTTTCCTGTTGATGGAAAGCCAAAGAAAGACGCTCCAAGGCAAGGTACAACTGTTGGGAAGAGGACATGATCAATAGAATCTTGCTGGATGAATCTGGGCAAAATGCTGGGAAGAGATCGGAACAAGCCGGCGACTAATTAGTTGCATGTCATGGCTAATTAAGGAAGCCAAGTGGTGAGGCCTGCCCATACATGGTGGCTCAGACGCTCATCCATGGAGAAGCAATGGTGGCCGCCTTTGCTGGCATCACCCATGGTCGCCACGCTTGTCCGCGCTAGCCGCCATTGCCGGCATTTGTCATGGCCTTCGTCCTTGTCCAGCGCGCGCGGCTGCCACCTAGCTTGACCTGTGTAACTGTGTTCGTCGCACCGTCGCCCTTGTCATTGTGGCCGCCGTCTTCGAATGCGTGTGCGGCCGTCTGTAGGCTGAATTTTTTATAATTTGATTCTTTACAAAAACTTATTTTATAAATAGATCTCGGAAAAAACTTATCTCAGTAATGGTTTTTTTAGGCGTTAGAGTGGTGTTGACGCCGTGGTCCAACGAGACGGCACCAGCATCCCTGGCGCCGTCACCCTGTCACCGTGGCAAACCCGGTGGCCCGACGCTGACATGACAGTAGGAGGGTGCCCTCTCCACCATGACGTCATCATCGCTGATGTGTCATCATATTCTTCGCTTTTTTTTGTTTTTTTCATAGTCCAAAAAAATAAAAAAAAATTAATAGATTAGTTTTCCGTAATCCTATAAACCTTTAGTCTTTTTTTACTAGTACTACTTAGTTAGGGTTTGTTGAGTTTTCTGTTACATCGTTGTGTCGAGTTGCTGGTCTTAATGTTTCGTCGTTTAAAGTTTTGAGTTCTTGCCGCCATCATCACTATTGCTGCCCTCGCCATCATCACTATTGCTGCCACCCACTAAATCTCTTTTCGTTTGTGCAAGATCTGTTTCTTTCATGGAATCCGATTGTCTTTAAGCCTGTCGCCAAAACAGCCATAACTCGAGTGTCCTTCCTTAAAACAGTTATATCTTTTTTATACGAATTCAGAATCAGACATATAATATATCCACAGACATTTACAGAAAAAGTTACATTGCTGGGGAGCAACGGATGTAGCTTTGCTGGGTTCAGCAAAATCAAAATCTCAAAATTACACTTGCAAGATTGTGTTTTCGAGGCGAGAAGCTTCGGGACCCATTTCGATAGAACTTTAAAAAATTCTACGGGCCACATATTTCGTCCATTTGAGCTTAAATTTTTTGTGGTTGGTTCCTGCGTGCTCCTATGTGTGAAAAAAATTAAAAAATAAAATAAAAATAAAAAAGTTGCACCTCTCTTCTCTACATTAAAGAGAAAAAAGAGAAATATTGGGGGGAGGGGGCGAGACGGCGCCAGCAATGCTAGCGCTCTCTTTCGGTCACGTCAGCGTCGGGTATGCCACGGTGGCAGGGAGACGGCACCAGGGATGCTGGCGTCATCTCGTTGAACCATGGCGCCAGTCACACTGACGCCCCAAAAAAACCATTTTTAGGATAAGTTTTTTCAGAAATTTATTTATAAAACAAGTTTTTTAAAGGATCAAATTATAAAAAATCCATAGTCTATAGCATTGTCTACAAGTAGGAATGCTAGTGTTCTCGCCCTCTCCTAGCTGCCATTCTCACTGACATCTAGAGAAGCGCTTATCGCTGGAGTACGTCCTTGAGAAGGCAAAGAGAAAGGAGGGAAGAAGACCGAAATGAAAGCAGGAGGAAGGAAGAGAAAGAGGTGGGGGAAGATGGTGGGCCCGTAGAAACTAATAATATTTACTCTTTTCGTTTCATATTATAAGTCGTTTTGAATTTTTTTCTGATCAAACTTTTTTATGTTTTGATTAAATTTATAGAAAAATTTAACAACATTTATAATACTAAATTAGCTCAATTAAATATAATAACATTGAATATATTTTGATAATATATTTGTTTTGTGTTAGAAATATTGTTAATATTTTATAAACTTAATCAAACTTAATGAAATTTAACTTTAAAAAATCAAAACGACTTATAATATAAACTGGAGGGAGTATATGATATTTATGTTATAGCAATCCTAAGATATCTCTACATTAGTTATAGTGTTAATTTATGGATGACATGGTCATCAGGCTTTCCAATTGACCTTGCTCTTACTTCTAATTTTAAACGGCCTCCACTACATCACATATATATGCTAGCTACTAATAATTAATGAAATATCTCCATATAGGATGACCTCTCCTAGCTTCATCCATGCATTAACATAGAATTACTTTTCCTTTGAAAGAAGAGTGTAGAGATTACGGGTATCGGATACCCTCACAGCTAGCTTACCCGACTTACCATAGGGGGTAGACTATGACTTATGATTATGTAAACCGGCTGGAGACTTGGGTGTTACGTTACCATTGAGATAAGGTGACGGCCCATAGTCCATAGTTGGTAAGATTGAGGAGTCCGGTATAGAATATGATAGGGTCTCCAACTTGTAAACCTACCCTCGAGACTATATAAGGAGGGTAGGGCGTCCCTTGAGGGGCATAGCGAAAATACACAAACTCACGAGAGTACACATTGATTGAGATCACGAGATCAATAAACCACTCGGAGAATCGAATCCCCGAAACAGGAGTAGGGTATTACCTCTTGAAAAGAGGGCCTAAACTTGTCTAAATTCTTTTGCATACTAACCCATCGTGTTTGGCCCTTAACTGCAACCCCCAGATTCTTATTGCCGAAACCAAATTTCGACAGTTGGTGCACCAGGTAGGGGCTCTGCGTCAAGTTTTCCTCTTCATCTCGCCAACAAGCGCGATGGGATCTACATCAGGCTTCGACGATTTCGTCTTCCCCCCTAGGCAAGCGTTTCGCTTCGGCAGCCTCGACTTCACCACCGACAAATTCGGCAAGCTCTCTCTTCTCGACTCGGATTCGAACCAGTCGGGAGGGGGGAACCACTCGACGCCGTTCGGGTTACCAAACGACGCTAAGATCTATCGCAATCTCCTGTCTTCCGAGTTGGATTCGATCCACTCGGGAGAATCCTCTTCATCGTCTACATGCTGTGATCCGAGTGCGAGGGAGGTGGCCGTCATCCTCGAACGACTCGGGTCATACTTATCTACGGACCTTGACGAAAGCCTCAACTCTACCGACTTCGACGACCTCTACGACATCTCCACTGACGAAATCAACAGCCTCGACTCAGATAAAGATTACTACGATTCGGCGCTCCTCAACGTCCTCATGGCTGAAGTAGCCGAGACCGACTCGGCCATGGCCCGGAGGATCGCGGAGGAAGAACGAGCCAAGCTTGAGCAAGAGCGCAAGCATATGGAAGAAGAACGAGCCAGGCTGGAGCAGGAGCGCAAATGTACAGAGAAGGAGAACAAACGCAAAGAGGAAGAGCTCAAGAAGAAAGAAGAAGCAGACAAAAGGAAACGAGACTTGAGGGCGACAGGGCGCTCCGCCCGCGAGGCTATGTTACAGACGCGAGTCGACAATGCTAACATCTTCCAGACGCCTCAGCAAAACGCCGTCGCTGCTCTCACCCTCATCGACACCGTCATTAAAGCGGCACCCGCGGCGGTAACACCACTCCTTGATAAGATCAAGACCATCGTTGCGGCTACGGCCAACGGCCCTCCATCTAGTTCCATGCGGAAGCCCACTGAGTCCGTCGCCGAAACGCCCGACAGAAGCCGCCTGCCGCCGCTCCGGTCCAGAGACTATAAGAGGCCCGAACAGAGCAAGACACCCATCAAATCCAAAGACCCCCCCCCATAACACAGCATGGAGGCCCCGAGAGCAATCGACCGACTCTCATGAGAGAGTACATGGTCGACCACTCGTCCACGATCGGATTCGTCACAGCTACAATTCCAATCATCAAAGTGGCTCTCGAAGGCCCCCGCCGAGTGACTTGAGGGAAGTTCTTGACCGGCGCCATCGGGAGCGTGAACGATGCTCTTATGAAGACCGAAGGAGATCACCCAACTACGACGACGATGGAGTACCTGCGTTCACTCGGGACCTGCGTCGAGTAGATTGGCCAAGTGGCTTCAAGCCTACAGGGATTGACAAGTACGACGGAAAGACCGACCCCGAGTCATGGCTGACCGTATACACCCTCGTCATCCGCGCAACAGGACGAGATAACAAGGCAATGTCTAATTACCTACCCGTTGCTCTCGCCGACTCGGCCAGAAACTGGCTCACGAGTTTTGCCAAGAGGCTCGATCGACTTGTGGAGTGAGCTCCGGGACCACTTCATTGCCAACTTCTAGGGTACTTTCGAACGGCCTGGGACCCACTTTGATCTTTACAACGTTATCCAGAAGCCTGACGAATCGCTAAAAGACTACATTCGGCGCTTTTCGGAAAAGCGAAACAAGATCCCCAACATTACCGACGACGTTATTATAGCCGCTTTCCAGAAAGGCGTCCGCGACGAGTTGCTTATCGGCAAATTTGGGCGCAAGCCACCGAAGACGGTCAAACAAATGTTCGAGACGGCAAACTCCTATGCCAAATCTGATGACGCAATCAAGGCCTCGCGACAAGACCGGCACGACAAGAGGGACGACAAGCCATCCGGAAGTAGCTGGCGTCCTAAGAAGGACAATGGCAACAACAACAACAACGGCCAAAAAGATCGCAAGCGTAAGCCCGAGGATCTGGTCGCCACAACGTCAAACTACCAACAACAACGTCCTCGAGTCGCCGCATACGACAAGATAATGAACGCTCAGTGCACGCATCACCCCAATCACAAGCACGCGGCTAAGGATTGTTTCATCTACAAGCAGTTCACTGAGCAGTACGCAGCACAACTACGCCAGAAGCCGGCTGATAAAGCCGGTCCATCGGGAACTAAGAGAAACGACCCGGCTACCAACTCAGAACCCTTCCAAGATCCAGTCGGCGAGCTAAACCATATTTTCAGGGGGCCACAGGCGTACGAGTCTAAGAGAAAGCAGAAGCTGACCGACAGAGAAGTCAACGCCGTACAACCCGAAGTCCCGCACTACCTGCGATGGTCGGAGGTGGCTATCACGTTCAACCGCTCGGATCATCCTGACCGAGTGGTTCATCCGGGGCGGTATCCCCTGGTACTAGACCTGGTGGTTCGCAATAACAAGCTCAAGCGCGTCCTCATTGATGGCGGCAGCGCCCTCAACATCTTATTCGCCAAAACACTGGACGAGATGCAGATCCCAAGGTCAGAGTTGAAGCTGAGTTCAGCTCCCTTTCATGGAGTCATCCCAGGGTTGTCATCTACGCCACTCGGGCATATTACCCTTCCAGTCACCTTCGGAGTTCAGGAGAATTTCCGGACGGAGAACATTAGCTTTGAGGTTGCCGACTTTGAGGCAGCTTACCACGCAATCATCGAAAGACCCGCGCTCGCCAAGTTCATGGCGGTACCACACTATACCTACCTCATCATGAAGATGCCCGGGCCCCACAGAGTTATCACTTTGCGCAGTGACTTCAAACAAGCCTTCACCTGTGACAAAGAGAGCTGCGACATGGCCCAGACTCGCGAGAGACTACACGGCCAACAAGAAGTCCGACTAGCGGTGTCGACATCCGGAGAAGCAGAGATCCCTGCAAAGAAGATAGCCAAGTCGGGAGAAGGCGACGCCAAGACCAAGAAAATCCCCCTTGACCCCTCTGATCCTTCTAAAACTACTGTAATAGGCGCGGAGCTAGATCCCAAATAGGAAAGCGCGCTCGTCACCTTCCTTCAGAATAATAAAGATATTTTTGCTTGGAAACCGTCTGACATGCCGGGTATTCCTAGGGAGGTGATCGAGCACTCTTTAAACGTCAAAGATGACGCTAAACCTATTAAACAATGACTACGCCGCTTCGCTCAAGATCGAAAAGATGCCATCAAGGAGGAACTTGCTAAGCTCTTAGCTGCCGGGTTCATCAAGGAAGTTTATCATCCGGACTGGTTAGCCAACCCGGTCCTGGTTCGTAAGAAAACAGGACAATGGCACATGTGCATGGACTACACCGATCTCAACAAGTCCTGCCCTAAGGATCCTTTCGGATTACCCCGCATTGACCAAGTCATTGATTCAATAGCCGGCTGCGAGCTTCTGAGTTTTTTGGATTGTTACTCGGGTTACCACTAGATCAGCTTAAAGGAATCCGACTGCCTGAAGACGTCATTCATTACCCCGTTTGGAGCCTATTGCTACATCACGATGCCCTTCGGCCTGAAGAACGCCGGAGCCACTTATTAGCGCATGATCCAGAGATGCCTGCAGACTCAGATTGGGAGAAATGTGGAAGCCTACATCGACGATGTTGTCATCAAGACCAAGCAGAAGGAAGACCTGATCGCCGACTTAGAGGAAACCTTCGCAAATATCCGGGCCTTCAAAATGAAGTTGAATCCGGAGAAGCGCACCTTCGGCGTGCCATCAGGCAAACCACTCGGTTTTATGGTGTCTCATCGTGGCATTGAGGCGAATCCAGAGAAAATCAATGCTATCCAGAACATGAAGCCTCCGAGTACCCAGAAGGACGTCTAGAAGCTCACTGGTTGCATGGCAGTGTTGAGCCGATTTGTTTTTAAACTCGGCGAACGAGGTATGCCTTTTTTCAGGTTATTGAAGAAGACGGACGATTTTCAATGGACCACTGAGGCCCAGAAAGCTTTCGAAGATTTCAAAGAGTTCCTTACGACGCCACCCGTGTTGGCCTCGTCACATTCTCAAGAACCCCTATTGCTCTACGTCGTCGCAACTCATCAGGTGGTCAGCACGGTCTTGGTCGTCGAGCGTGAGGAAGAAGGCCGAGCTCAGAAGGTTCAATGGCTAATCTACTTTGTCAGCGAGGTGCTGGCAGGAGCCAAAACCCGCTACCCTCAGATACAAAAATTGCTATATGGAGTTCTAATTACAGCTAGGAAGCTAGCCCATTATTTTCAGGGTCACTCGGTCACCGTCGTCACGTCTTTTCCACTCGGCGATGTCATCCATAACCGGGAGGTTACTGGATGCATCGCGAAGTGGACTCTGGAGTTGATGCCACTAGACGTAACTTTCAAGGCGAGGACGTCTATAAAGTCTCAAGTCCTGGCAGATTTTGTAGCCGAGTGGACCGAGCAACAAGAAGATGTACCTAGAGAGGATCTGCAGTACTGGACCATGCACTTTGACGGATCTAAAAGAGTCACCGGCCTAGGAGCGGGAGTTGTTCTGATTTCCCCGACTGGGGAGAGGCTGCGGTATGTTTTACACATTCATTTCCCAGCTTCGCATAACGTTGCCGAATATGAAGCATTGCTGCATGGCTTACGACTTGCTCTTTCACTCGGGATACGGCGGATGGTTGTACGAGGGGACTCCCAGCTGGTGGTCAACCAAGTAATGAAGGACTGGTCCTGTTTAAATGAAACCATGGAGGCTTATCGACAAGAGGTTAGCAAGCTTGAGGACAAGTTTGATGGACTGGAATTATCCCATGTCTTGAGACATAATAATGAAGTGGCAGACCAATTGGCGCAGTTTGGGTCCAAGCGTGAAGCAGCTCCGACTGATGTTTTCGTGGAGCACCTCTACGAGCCGACTGTTGCCAAGAAACTAACCCCTGACGAGGAAGCTACAAATCAGGTCGCCATGCTCGAAGCCGATTGGAGGACACCGATCATCAAGTTTTTAACTCAGCAGGAGCTGTCGGAAGACCGGGATGATGCGGAACGAGTCCGACGTCGCAGTCAAAGCTACGTAATGGTTGACTCGGAACTGTACAAGAGAAGCCCTTCTGGAGTTCTGATGAGATGCGTTACGCCTGAGGAGGGACGATAATTATTGCACGATATTCACTCGGGCATATGCGGCAGTGATGCAGCAGCGCGCACTCTGGTGGGCAAGGCTTACAAACAAGTATTCTTTTGGCTCACGGCAGTTTCCGACGCAGACAAGGTGGTCTGCACGTGTGAAGGTTGTTAATTCTTCGCCCGATAGAGCCATGTGCCGGCCCAAGATCTACAAACAATTCCTTTATCATGGCCTTTTGCCGTATGGGGCTTGGATATGGTTGGTCCTTTTAAGAATGCTCTAGGAGGATTTACGCACTGTTCGTCGCGATTGATAAATTTTCCAAATGGATTGAGGCTAAGCCGGTTGCTACGATAACTGCGGATAAGACGCGCGACTTTATTTTAAACATTGTACATCGGTTTGGCATTCCGAACAAAACGATAACCGATAATGGGACTCAGTTTACTGGAGGCATTTTCAAGGAGTTCTGTGAAGACTTTGGAATCAAGATATGCTATGCGTCGGTGGCACACCCTAAGAGTAACGAACAAGTCGAACGTGCCAATGGTATGGTTCTTCAAGGTATCAAGGCCCGAGTGTTCGATAGATTACGACCGTACGCCGGAAGATGGGTTCAAGAGTTGCCATCGGTGTTATGGTCACTGCAGACTACACCCAGTCGGGCTACCGGCCAATCTCCTTTCTTCTTGGTTTATGGAGCAGAAGCAATGTTGCCGAGTGAGATGGAATATGAGTCCCTTCGAGTTCGCAGTTTCAACGATGAACGTTATGATCAAGATAGAGTGGACGACTTAACCCGACTGGAAGAGGCACGTGAGGCTGCATTGGTCCAGTCGGCAAGGTATCTTCAAGGACTTCGACGCTACCATAATCGCAATGTTCGGTCACGAGCCTTTATTGTTGGTGACATGGTTTTACGCAAGATTCAAGCTACAAAAGATCGTCATAAGCTATCTCCACTATGGGAAGGACCCTATGTAATCGCTGAGGTTACTTGGCCAGGAGCATATCGTTTGAAGCGTGAAGATGGGACCATGGTGGAGAATTCTTGGAACATTGAACATCTTCGTCGATATTATACTTAAGTCTTATGACTTCATGTTCGTCTCGACTGCCAAACCCAAGCAAGATGACTTCTTGAGTTGTCAGTCGGGGGCTATACATATATATATATATATATATATATATATATATATATATATAAAGTGTGATTTTCTTTTTCATCACCAATAACTTGTTCGAATTTAGTTTATCATTGTTCAATGTTTTGGTTTGAGTTTAATAGATAAGGACTGAGAATTTTTCGACGGCCGAATCAAAGCCTAGGCTTGATGACAGACGGACAAAATTCTTAAGAAATTATATATGAAGACTCGGATCAGGGCATTAACATTAATAAGCCAAATATTCACAAGTCAGCATTACAACAAGTCAACTATTCCTGGAAGTTTGCAGCTACATCTACAGCTACTTTTTTCGCCAATTCTTGTGCTTCATTTATAAGTTTCAGGGCTCGCTCATCCGTGGTGCCTGCTGCGAAGCCATCTCCTACAGAATCCACATCTATCCGAGAATAGAGTGATTTTGTCTGCGCAAGAGCAAAGCTTGCGCTCATGACGACCGCATCTGTGATATTTTCCATGTATTTTGCCGGCGCCGTCCTGAGCTTGTCGAAGACTTCAACAGCATCCAATGAGTTTGTCCCGAGTCCGTGTCTGTATAGTGCTGACAAGATTGGCGCAGCCGCGTTAGCGATGTCGTCCCGAACACTTTCAGCCCTTCGGACCCTCTCGACAAAGGCATTAAATTGTGCTTGGGACTTCACCTTATTAGCTACAAGATTGAAACAGTGCGGGTTACATCGACAGTCAAGACCAAGTAAATTGAGAAGCGCGAATTTCGCGTGCTACCTTCGATCTCTTCCAGGGCTTTTTCCTTCTCAGACTCCAGCTTAGCTTTATCAGTTTCCGCTTTCTCTAGCTGGGCCTTGAGAGCATTGACTTCAGATAAATTGGCTACAAGACTCGCATAACGTCAGGATCAGACAAATACATGAAGACAAAATAAGGACAAGATGGTTTGACTTACCTCTGATTGAACCACGGAGTTCCAAGTTTGCGTCTCGGAGCTTCGCGATCTCAGCCCGCAAGACCATCTCTCGAGCTGCGGCTTCTTCTCTGGCGGCCTTGAGATCTTGATGGACGTTTTCCAGAGAGTTCACATGGGGGACCAGCTTCTCGAGGGTGTCTGACTTAGCCATTGAGCGACAATATATTCTTTGCACGCGGGTATGAAGATAGTCAACTATATCGGACTGCGAAGATAAGACATGGAGGAGTTATGCTTACGTTCATCAGCCGGGTCGCTTCGCTGAGGCTAGCCACGAGCATGTCGCGTTCCTCATTCTCCTTTTGCTTATTTAAAACGATGCCTTGCTTCACGCCTTCGGCATCGTGCCACTCGATCTTGATAGGAGGGACCGAGTCAGCTGAAGACTTCAGTCGAGAGATTTCCTCCTCTTCGGCTGATTGATCTAAAGAAGATGAATGAAGATAGAAGTAAGAAGTATATTGAAGACAAGAATCTGGAGACTGTATTGAAGCCTACCTGTTTTAGGAGCCGGGTCCTTGGATGGTGCTTCCTGATTGACCGAGCCCTGTGGATTTTCAGCCGACTGGTTTCCAGCCGGGATATCTTGGCTGACAATCGGGGGCTCAACGTCGGGAGTATCTTTATTCGGGGGCTCCACTTCAGGAGCGTCCTCACTCGGGGGAGGGTTTTGAGGCCCTTGTTCTGCAGGTCTTGGTTTTTCAGATGCTGCAGGGGGATTGGTGGTTTCAGTTCTCCGGGTGGGATCTATGTCCTGGGGTTTCCTGCAAGAAAGAAGATGAAGACGATTGAGATGGAAAGGAAAAAATTTTCAAACAAGAAGCTGGCTTTGGTTATGCAAGATACCTGTTAGATCTCCTGATCTTAGGGGCAGATCTGGTGGACGGCTTTGGAGGGCTTATGTTAACTTGTGGAATTTGGATTTCTTCGTCATCCGAGTCATCGACAACCAGTGTCCTTTTGCTTGCCCGCTTGCTGATATCTTCGTCATCGGCAGCCCTCTTTTCTTGATGTTCAACCTTGATTTTGGGGCCGCCGGTTGGTTTTTTGGTAGCAGGTCGGGTTGGCATATCATCATGATACACCTTGTACGGTCGGGATATAATGAGAGCATTAGCCTGCAAGCAGAATTTTTGAGATATATTGAAGAACATAAGTGAGATAGAAAGAAATTGAAGAGGCCGAGTCTACTTACCGGAGGAGGAGGTCGGAACAGGTTGAAGGGAGGAACCGGCATCTTGTGGCTGCGATCTACTGTGATCCCGGAGGAGAAAATCTTGTACATACGAGTGCACAAGGCCTGGTAACTCAGAGCATCGCGGTCTTCCCGATTGGGGTCGCTTTCGCCCTCATACTCGAATGCTGGCTTGGATCTCTCTTTGATGGGAGCCAGTCGGTTCTTGATAAAATGTCGGGTAATTTGTTCTCTTTGGAGGTCTTTCTTCTTCATTTCAAGAATGTTAGCCAGGAGGTTATTAGCTTCTACCCAATCTTGGTTTTCTGGCATTGTGCTCCAGTTGGCTCTTTGGATCGGTGGAAGGCCGACAAAGTCGGGCAAACTGGGATGAGGGTTTGAGATGTAACCAGTTTGCATGCCAGCCTTTGTTGGAGGATTTCAAAGGGAGGGAGAAGTAGTCTCTGCGGAGAGTCCGGCGGAGTTGAAAGCCAGCCCCACCGACGACGCAGGGGTCATCCTTGGTCGGGTGTGGCTTGACATAGAACATACGGTGAAATAGATTGAAATGGGGGAGGATGCCTAAGAAAGCTTCGCATACGTGAATGAAGATTGCAATGTGAAGGATGGAATTGGGATTTAAGTGATAGATTCGGAGACCGTAATATTCAAGAATACCACAGAAGAAATCGGAAGTGGGAAGGCCGAATCCATAGTAAAAGAAAGAGGTGAAGACCACAATCTCACCGGTGTTCGGGGTGGGGAACTCCTCGCCGTACGCTGGGCGCCAGCCGATGATTTCCTTAGGAGAAAGGACTCCGTTCTTCACCATTTCTCGCAAGGTCGATTCCTTCACATCAGAGGTTGCCCATTGGTCGAAAGGGATTTCTCTCTCTTCCGCCATGGATGCGAGCCGAGAGGAGGAAAATCTAGCGTAGAAAATGGGGATTTTTTGAAGAGATGCTAGAGGTTGGATGCGGATGAGGGATTGTGGTGGAATTTGAGTTCCTGGATGGGTGGATTTGAGTGCGCGCGAGTTCTTGGATTCTTTGGAGCAGTTGATGAACAGGAGCGCGAAAAGGGGAAAAATTTCAGGAAGATGAAGCGGCAGGGAAGACGCCGGCGCTTTAAGAAAGATTTTTAGGGTTTTTGCTGAGTTTTCTCGTATTTGGGCCGAGCCCATGAGAAACTTGCGGCCCATATTCGTACTACAGGTGTGGCTTGACATGTGTCCTTGAGGACTTAAGCAAATTTGCTCTGGAAATATGCGCATGTCTTATTGCCCAATACCTTCAAAATCCTTTCATTCAGCAGTTATACGACTTGTTGAAGGAGCTGTTTGGTCTTTACAAAGCATTTGATTTTATGCTTATGTCAATGCTTTTCTGCCACCTTGTTGTGCCTTTTTGATTAAGACCAATATTATGGCTGGAGCTATTTAATATTTTGGTCATATTTTTCAGATAATTGATGAATTATTAACTTAGATTTTCTACTCATGAGGGGTGGCTGAGTTGTATGTTCTGAGGTGACTCGGGCAAAACGACTCGGGTAAGCATGAGCTTGCCGGGTACTTGAATTCATTAAATACTATGTCTTGATTATAAGATTATGTGTTATATGATTTTTTATAATTGTTTTTGGCTTAGGCTAGACATTTATTTGACTCAAGAGAGTATGATTGTTATAATTCTTGACTATATGCTTAGTTTAATTAACTAAACACATAGTCGGGGGCTACACCTAATTAGGTGCATCAGTCGATGCACCTAAATATCTATTCTTAAGAAATTTTTGAGATGTTTTCAGCCCTTCACAGCCTTTTTGGATGATAAAGCACTCGGGAGATTCATAGAGGCACTCGGCGACGAAGGCACTTGGCTAAGGAGTCACTCGGCTATGTGAAATTCTGGTTTGAGGCAAGATTATTTTGTTGACCGTGAAGGTCTCGGGGGTTACTGTGGAGATTACGGGTACCGGGTACCCTCACAGCTAGTTTAATCGACTTACCATAGGGGGTAGACTATGACTTATGATTATGTAAACCAGCTGGAGACTTGGGTGTTACGTTACCATGGAGATAAGGTGGCGGCCCATAGTCCATAGTTGGTAAGATTGAGGAGTCCGGTATAGAATATGATAGGGTCTCCAACTTGTAAACCTACCATCTGAGACTATATAAGGAGGGTAGGACGTCTCTTGAGGGGCATAGCGAAAATACACAAACTCACGAGAGTACACATTGATTGAGATCACGAGATCAATAAACCACTCGGAGGATCGAATCCCCAAAACAGAAGTAGGGTATTACCTCTTGAAGAGATGGTCTGAACCTGTCTAAATTCTTTTGCATACTAACCCATCGTATTTGGCCCTTGACTGCAACCCCCAGATTCTTATTGCCGAAATCAAGTTTCGACCAAGAGGAAACTGAAGGAAAGGGCAAACAGCTTTATGTTAGAAAGCACTAGTATATGTATATATATCCCTATCTCTGCATCATGTTGCCCGTGACGACACGCCTGGTATTCAATCCATGCCATTTATGCACGTATATACCGGGGGCACTCGGGCCTCATTGGTGTATGCGTGTGCACAGAGCTTTCAAATATCTGTACACAAGCTATCCTACGGATATGCAAGACAGCAAGAGCATTACGTACATAAAACAACCAGGAGAGAGAGATTATGCTTGCTAGAGGCTGGGGCGCGCCTATGACGCGCCGTTTGTGTACAGCTAGTTAAAATTTCAGGCACACAAACAGCTGCATAATTGGCATTTGTCTAGGATTAGTAGAAATCATTGCTCATTGATAGTAATTCTAGCAAAGGTCACCACAAAGACTTAAATGCTAGTAGTGGCAGAATCATTGTTCTTTGGGCATAACTACAACAAAAGTTCCCAATGACAATGAGCTGATCAGAGACAGCAGTTGTAAGCATTATAGGATGATCATTCTTTCACTGGGCATAACAACAAATAAATTTGCCAAGGACAATGAACTGGATACTGATAAGAACTTCGTAGAAAGACGATACCATCGAAACTTAGAGACTATGTATTGTTGCTTAAAGTTTCTTTCTAATGTAGAAATGGAATACGCAGATTGTGCCCAGATTTATTTCATTGGCTGCCGTAAAAGCTCTTCATCCTTGTGTCAAGTTGCAGCGACCATTAGTTGACTTATAAAGAGTAATAGATTTCAAATTCTTTGTTGGTGCTTGTACGTACTTTGATTTGACAGATCTTGTCGCACATGTGCCGAACTAAGTATTTTGAGGAATACCTTTTATTCAAGTACTGTAAAAAAAATATTAGTTAATTGGTTGGATTGCTGATTTAAGCATAGATAAAAGATATACGTACATCGTTGAGTTTTTCGCCTCATCTTCCCAACTCACCTCCCTCTTTTTTTCGCGCGCACGCTTTTCGAACTACTAAACGGTGTATTTTTTTACAAAAAGTTTCTATACAAAAATTGCTTAAAAAATCAAATTAATCCATTTTTCAAAAAAAAATTAGCTAATACTTAATTAATCACGTGCTAATAGACCGTTCTGTTTTTCGTGTGTTTCCTGTGTTTGGAATACAGGGAAACGAACACACCCTATGGTGCTCACCACTCTGCCCTGTTGATACATTATTTTGTTAATTTGCACGTGGCATTGATACATAAGCAAAGAGCAGAAGTTTATTGCATGGTTTGTCTCGGTTCACATAGTAAGCCAAAGAACAACTCACAACTATCAAACTTCCATTTAATGCCCTCCTCCACCTCCTTCTCCAGTATCTCCTTTAGAGTATTTGATGGGTTCAACAAGTTCAAATTCTGTAGCCTCTACAACAGGAAATAACTGTTTAGAAAAAAATTGCATATGGATTTTTTTCCAAAAAAAAAGGAGATATTCAGATGTCATAATGCATCCAGGCTTCAAAATTCATATAAATGTTCAAAGGGAACACTGCAGCAAACCATAATCACTTGTAAGTAAATGGTTAGCACCAATAATATGCTACATATATAGCATAATAACATTTTCAAATCTTCCCAACAAGACAATAAGCTATCCACTTGGCCATCACTATCATTAGCTCAATACTCTTTTTAAGCCAAGAAAAAAAATTTACCTGTAGCTCATTAGTATTTTTAGGACAACAAAATGTACAAAATGCTGAAAAATTCTTTTGAGAAGCATATACATTAATGTCAAGAATTCAAGACCTGACTTTAATCATTTATATGCCTAGAAAAATTTTAAAAAAATTGCATCATATGTAATGCCTTTGACTGTATATCATCATCATCATATGTGTAACATCATACAAAAATTAAGCATAAAATTAATCTCAAACAGGCGAATGTTTGAACAGGGCAACAATAATACACATCTTAAGGATGAAAAGAGAGTAGGGAAAAAAAATTACCTAGCAAAGAGTGTCGTGCTAATTCTTTCATAATGTATAATGTACGATCCTCTTCTACCTCACCTGAAACAATCTTTCACAATATAAGATCTCCTTCTATCTCACCTGAAATAGGTGTACAACAATAAAAACCATATCTCAATTTGTTTTTTAGAATAATCAAGGGCCAATAGAAAGTGTTTGTACTCTGTACATGGGAAGAAAGATGAAACCTCTTTAATGACATATCCAAGAACGTGGGGTGCTCAATTTTTTTTAAAAAAATCCTAGGAAGCAAGATCGTACGACATTACTTTCACATTCGAGCAAACAATAGGTATGCACATAATCCAGGAAATAAAATGTTCTAGTCCTGAAATTTAAGGTATTGTTGAATAAATATGATTTCGTGATCACTGTAGCTTGCAGGGTCAAGTTACAAACTTAAAGATCAAAGGGGAACTCATAAAATTCTGATGGTGTATTTCCTTGAGTGAGGCCTCACAGATGGTGATGGAACAGATGGACACCAATGTCGTATATATGTGTCTATATTTCAATCAATAATTGTATTAACTCTACAGTGAATCAGTTAGAACACATGTGGAACAACCTATGTGGAATTATTTACTTCAGATCACTCGTTGTTAAAATACAAAAATGTTTATGTTAGATAGTTGTACAATAATAAACGACTTAAATTGCACAACCCTTAAATAAACATCGATATAATGAATGATTTCTCATATAATTTTTAAATATGCCTTTGATTGAAATTGCATGAACAATTATTATATCTTAATATGAGAATTATGGTGTGACGCAAATAGCTGGCAAACCAAAACTAAAAGAAAGATGGGCCACATAAATACATAAAAGAATATATGCATATGCAAATGAAATCTTAATCTACTTAACAATAAAGTAAAACATTTATTTAGGGTAGAAAAAGGATGGGAATAATTAGTCCAACATGCAGCTCCTTCAAAGATGAACCTGCCAACCACAATGACAAGTTCCCAATAATATTGGGAGTTTGGGACCCTCAAATATGTGTGTGTGTGTATCAAGGCACAAAAAGAAAGTACATAGAGTACACGACAAACAAAAATTAAAAACTTTGTGAAGAGTACATAACGCAAGCACCTCCTGGGGTCCATTATAGCATGCTGAAGTGGCATATCCATGTGTTTTGGAGCAACAAATGAATGACACAAGAGCTGTTGAAGATGGAAAAATGACCTATAATATACTCCCATAACAATCCAGCACAGATAGTTTGGCCACTAC
This sequence comes from Oryza officinalis, assembly GCA_008326285.1. Classification (NCBI taxonomy): domain Eukaryota; kingdom Viridiplantae; phylum Streptophyta; class Magnoliopsida; order Poales; family Poaceae; genus Oryza; species Oryza officinalis. The sequence continues at coordinate 28,684,158 of BDMV01000012.1, forward strand.
ACAACAAAAGATGATTAGAACAATGGACTCACACAAAAAGGAAATGAGAACTCGACCAACTATAAATGACACAACAGCTGGTAAAGGAAAGAAATTTGTTCCAATTGAAACCGTTAGGGGAGAAAGAATGTTTTTATGAGGTAGAATGGATCATTCAGTAACGGAGCCAGCATTCCTAATTTGTTAAGGGTGATGGTGATTTAATCTAAAAATTGCTTAAGCCACAATATATAACAATCTCAAATTGTGGGGGAAACCAAGCCCCTCCTCTCCTCCCCCTCCCGCAAATGAGGTCTTTTAGTGATCCAGTATTAGCTAGCAAGTCTATGAACTGAGGTTTCATAATTTCCTAGTGACCAGGGAAGCATTAGCAAAATCCTTCACATCTTTGTTAAGCAAACAATTTAAAAATATAGATACAAACTACTTTGTTGACATACCTATGAAAAATACTACCATGTGCTAGTAACACTAAGATTGAGTTCGATAGTTGTGATTCGTAGCGTCCTGGTTTGGGAACCCAAAGTACTGTAGTCGCCTGTAGCGTCACTGTTCACACGAGAACGGAGGCAGGGACATAGTAACGACGCCGTGTGACCGCCGACAAAAGCCGTCAACCGCAGGCGTTGGCCCGGCTCGTTGCGCTCGTGTTTGACCGGAAAAAATATTTGCTCAACAGTGCTGCACGAAACAAATATGTATGCACAAAAACCTGAAAATGTAAATAAGAGCAAAGAAATGTGAGGAATGAACCCTCAATTTAGATGGACTATTATTCTTAATTGTGCGATGTAAATTCAATAACCACGTCATTAGCGACGGACAAGCAAACTCTGCACTTTATATAAAAATATTCTATTGCTTAAAAAAATCATATTTATCCTTTTTTAAAAAAAGTTGTAAATATTTAATTAAACATAAATCAAATTAATCCATGTGGCTTAGTTCTTCATCTCATCTTTCCAACTCACCACTCTTTTTTTTCGCGCGCACTCTTTTCAAACTACTAAACAGTGTGTTTTTTTTAAAAAATTTCTATACAAAAGTTGCTTAAAAAATCAAATTAATCCATTTTTCAAAAAAACTAACTAATACTTAATTAATCACGCGCTAATGAACCGTTTCATTTTTCGTGCGCACATTTTTTAAATCAGAATTCCGTTTCATCTGTCAGTCGGGTCAACACACATTTGTGTATATGATCTCTACTGCAAGAGGAAAGTTGACATGCCATGAAACCATTCTAGAAGCAGAACTCTCTTTAGAGACAATTAGGAATGGGGATGTTGGAATAGATGATCTGCCTGCATGGCATTTTGTCAACTATGGAATGAAGCTTTATGTGATTCCTTCTATTCCACAGTACAATCACTATGAGGTGGATGTCCACAGTAACTCCTCTCTCATCTTGGAGAGCAAACGACCTAGTATTTGTTTCTCAGCAGTTTGTCGAGTTGGCCAACGGATTGTGGCGTTGGGTGATACTTTGGAGGCTGTGTATATTCTTGATCAGCAAAATATGGAGTGGGTCTTTTGCAAGACATCATCGAGGTCTTTGGACTTGAGGAAGAAGATCATGATTTCTGGATTTGTAGACCTTGGTGATGATTCAGTGATGATTTCAGAAGTTGATGCATGTGAGTGCTTTATGCTAGATCTAAAGAAGGGGCAATGGTTTCTTGTAGAGCCGCCTTATGGTGACATCTGGCAGTACTGTGTCGGTCTGCTGAGCGGAACGTGTATGTTCATTGAGGGCTTTATATATACCTGCTCAGATGGGGAAATGGTTGCATATGAGTTAATCGAGAAGGATGGTTTATGCCACTGGGATGCACCTGTCATATTGAAGTTACCTTGGAAGATGTTCTCTAACAGGAAATTTATGGCGTTCAGTCCAATTTGTAAAGATGTCATACATGATGACATTGCATTCAGTATTGTGGAGGCTCGTCCGTTTGGTTCAAGTCATACAGTAGCTATTACAATAGTACAAGTGAAGCTTCAGGAGACGACACGAGGAACTAAAAGACCAATGGAAATTGATCATGTTGATATTTCAATGTCATCAATTGAACAAAATGGATGGATCCTATCCAACTATGCATTTACTTTATAAGAAACTGTAAGGTTTTTTAATATTTAAACATATAGTACTGTATTGATAATTCTATATGAGCTAGCATCACATTTGTATAATAATAATTTATTGACTCATTTAATTGTTTGTTTTTGTGAAATCTACGATACTTGATTGCTTTTCTATTCTGTTTTATCTGATTTAACATATGCAATAATAAATTTGCAGTTAGAAGTCTATGTCAGGATCTGGCCAAAGTCTTGCAGGCCAATGAAGTAGAGGTAATCCCTTGGGTCAATGAGTGTCAAGATGGTGGATGAATTGCATTCTTCACAGCATCTACCTGCATTGCTATTTATTGGTGTCTGATTATCTCATGCAGTAACGATTAAACAACTTCTCTTAGGAAGGCCTTCTTTTGTTCAGAAAAAAAAACACTCATTGAGGTATTGGCAATCTTTTGATCTGTAAGCTGATGTCTCTTGCTCATTTTATTCATATTATTGTCAGGCATTTTGCTACTGTGGGTTCTCTAAGCTTGTTTTATTGAGTTTCTGAAATGCATAAATTTTTTAGTAAATATATAATCATTCAATTGCAAATTTCCCAACTGGAAGTGGTAGACATATTTGAGATGTTTTTACAGACACCCACTTCTAGGTTCCTATTTATGATGCCACATGATACTACTCTTTGTAAGATAAATTTTGTGCTTATACTATTGATCTTTTTAATGCGACTGTCCAGAATTCATTGAACCACTCCTTTAGGGTACATGTGCATTGGTTCTCTTGTTCTTCCTCTTGAGTTGAATGCATATGAGCAGTTTGTGACCATGGGTGAACCTTCTGTATTATAATGTGTTTAATACATTATCTGCCTTGTGTACTAGCAAAATGCCCATGATTTGCTATGGGGTCAAATAAATGCCCAGTGTTTGCTTTTCCAATGCTTATTTCAATATATGTTATTCGTTTGATTCAAACAATATTAGACTATTACATAAGATCAAAAAATACCAGGGACTAATTTGTAAAACATGCAAAAGTAGTGGTGGTGGGCTGTGGCAGAACCACTACCACCACTATTGTCTTTTACTGTATAGATGTTCTTTATACATGATTATGTGTAAATGAACAATGGATAATGCATGATGGGCATAGTTTCAGATTTCTTTCAGGTCGTTAGTGAAGGCATGATTTTGGTAGGTTGCTATCCTAGAAGGTGTTGATCAAGGGGGCAGAAGAGTCACAAAGTCATGTGTACGTGGCAGCTCTGCTGCAGAAGTTGGACGTGCATCCAGTTCCCACCAATCAGTGCAGAGCTAAAATTTTGTGGTGTTTCTGGACCTTTGACTCATTGGTCATTTGGTTCACTATATATGCTATGGAAGAAGAGCAACAGAGAACTAAAAATTTGTGGTGTTTCTGGACCTTTGACTCATTGGTCATTTGGTTTACTATATGCTATGGAAGAAGAGCAACAAAGAGAGTCTTGTTGCTGAAGGACTGCTGCAGGATCATCAGATAAGCTGTGCTCCACAGAAATCTGTTTGTGTATCTTGTTGCTGCACATCGTTTGACAGTCCTACTTTTGACAGCTTTTGTAACCCTGTAATGCTTTCTTTTAGATCTTGATGAGTCTGCCCGAATAAGCACTAAGCTCTGAATTTTGTTTGAATCTGAAGTCAATTTCAGTAATAGTTACTATCACTCTTTACTGCCTGAGAAGAAAATGATATGCATTCTGTTCCGTGCTTTGACTACATTCACATTTGTATTATATATTGTGTTGTGTATTGGTGGGCAGGCCACCAAATGAACACCAAGAAAGGGAAATGCTAATGAATGTGCCAGTGTAACTCTGATATATGAAATCCCAAAAGAAGTTCTGATCTCTGAGATAGTATCAGTATTCAGTACTAGTCATCTAGCTGTGCGTGATGGTAAGTTGGGGGAAATACCAGATAGAACCTGCCGTCCATTGGAGAGGCAGGTCCTCGACCAACGTGGCCACGCCGTCGGCGAAGTCGTATCTGTAAACGCTGCAGAGCTTGTCCTTGCCGTCGAGGAGGAAGTAGGCGCACCCACGCCTACGCCTGCGGATGCCAGGGACGCCCTCCATGGCAAAGCTACTCTGGTCGCAGAGGAAGAGGACGCGGTCGTCGTCCCCGAAGTCGCAACTCCTGTCCACCCAGCCGATGCGACTGTGTCCTGCGTCGTCGGTGGCGCCGCCCATCTCTAGCGCGTGCACCGTGACGGAGAGGTCCTTGCTGCTGCTGGCGGTGGCGACGCGCGTGGGCATGGGCATGTCTGTCGTCGTCGTGGTCACAATGCGAACGAAGAGGAGCTCGTTGCTAGCCTGTAGCAGGAACGCGCGCCGCTTGACCTTGCCGGGCTGCAGTGGCGGCGGTCTCACCCATGCGGCGGCAGCCATTTCGGCGCCGTGGCCATCGGGCAGAGGAAGCACGGCGATGAAGGACCCCTCTGTGTCGCCGCAGACGATCTGGCCGTCCAAGTGCATCGCGCAGCAGCGCGCCGTCGGAAGCGACAGCAACTCCGGCCAGTGCGTTGTGATGTCCACCCAATCAGATCTGGACCGCAGCATCGCCGCCACCACTATGGGCACTCTCCTGGTCGAGCATGGAGACGGGATGCTGCTGACCACGACGGTGGACATGTCTGGGGTGACTGTACACGTGAGCCCATCCAGCTTGAGCCGATCAGGAAGGGGACTGATGAGTGGAGTCACTGCGCCGGCGAGAGGGTCGATGAAGTAGGCCTCGTGGGAGGAGCCGACGGCGAGTAGGCGGCCGCTGGCGCCGATCACCATGGTGTGCGCGGCGGCGGCGAGGCTCGGCGGCCAGGGGCAGTCGCGGGTGGTGCCGGAGAAGACGAAGCGACTGTGCAGGAGCGGGTTGTGGCGGTGGTGCGGGGCCAGAAGCCATGGTAGGAACGCGTTCGCCTTCGTCGCCGCCGGTGACGAAGCCCCCGTCTCGCGCCATGTGCGGCACACGCCCTGGAACCGCACGAAATCGACCGCGTCGTCTATTCCCCTCTTCTATCGAAAAATGAGGTTTACATCTTGGTCCTTTTGTGCACAGAAAGCTCCATCTGATCTGATATGGGGATACAGCATCTTGGAATTCCTCAGCTAAGAAAGAACAACATTGAAATCACATCCATCCAGATCCAGGTATATCTCCAATTTAAAGTAATTTTATTGGTTGCTTCAGGGTTCAAACCTCATTGTACAGCCAGTTACTTAGTACACATATAGTTATCTAAGAAATGTGTAATCATACCTTTTGCTTAATTAATCTTCCCTTTTTATCAGTTCTTAGCATTTGCAAGCCAGAAAAAAATGCATTAAGTGGAGAGAGTATGCATGGACATGTTTATCACTTCAAGTTGCACTATTAGCCACAATGGCTGATGAAGTGCTGCTGTTAAGGTGATAATTCAAGAAAATCAACATCACAGACTAAATAAATGCCAGTTCAACAGCTCGTTTGCTTGTCAAGTCACAAAGTGCACAAACCTTGAGTTCCAAATGGTGAACAGAGCAATTTTTCTGTACCATGATTATGAATTGTGTTGAAAATAGTAGAGAACTAGAGATCCATGTTGTCACGTTCTTCTGCTTATAACTTTCTTTTGAGGGTGCGTCGAATTATTGATATGGTCCTAAGTAGTTCATCGGAGTCATCTTGTCAGGGCGCAAAAGATCCCTTGGATAACATTCAACAACAGCGAGGGCTGACTGACTGGCTGAGCAAGTGGCCGGCGACTGGACCTGGAAGAAGAGTACGGAGATCTGGAAGGGCACAGACCTACAACAAGACGACCAACTCCTGGTCTGCAATTCTGGATGTGATCTCAAGCACTTTGCCTCTTCAGGCTGCCTGCTGCTGAAGCGGTGAGCCGTTTGTTCTGTTCATTTTTGTTGACCTGGATAGGCGCTGTATAAGTAACTCCTGATGCTATACACTTATTCAGGTAGTATACTACCGTAGTAGAGGATTCTATGGGCAGTGCGTGTCTGAGAGCAAGACGTCGACCATATCTGAGGTTCAAAATGGTGTCCTGCGGGAGCTCAATATGTGGAGAGACGCAGCGGCGTCGAAGTTTGGAACGTTTTTCACTTGTACGAAACGCTGGGACACTGGGAAAGGACCCAATGTCAAATTTATTAAGGGTGAGTGTGGGTGGCCGAAATCGAACGCGGGTCGCGGTCGCGGAGATCACAACCGGCTTGGGGACTGCTGATGGGCGCCTGGTCGCGCGGCCCCGCTCCCTCTAGCGCGCGCGTGTATATACACACACATATACATATATACATACATATATATACATACGTATAAAGTTAAACTTTGTTTTAGTTTATAAGTATGTATATAAAGTATATGTATGATAAAATATGTGTAAACTTTGTATATATACCTATACCAATTTTTTATATGTATACACATATACTTTTGATGTATAAAAAATATATATACACGTATACAAAGTTTGTATATGTATTAAAAAAACAAAAAACAAACATAAAACTGGAAAAAATCTGAAAAAACACGCACGTGCCCTCCCTCTGCGCGCACCACGTGGCTGGTCACATGGGAGGGCGCGTCTGGTTGCCCATTAGGTTTTTCGCAACCGGCTACACCATGCATCTTTCTTTCCTTGAAGGATAGTCACTCTATATACGACCATGCTGTGCCTATGTTCTAGAGTAGGTTGTAATCTCCTCTTTTGTGGTTGATTCAAGAAACAAATGCACATTCTGGCTTGATTGCCTCCCTCTATTCATGATGTGAATCTTTCACAAATTCCACTATTTTTATGAGGAAATTGATCATTTGTCCTGCGGTTAGTTGCCCACTTTACAAATATCTAGCATGCTACATGTGGAGTGTGTTCTCAGATAGCTTAGTTTTTTTGGCAATGTGATCACTCATTAGTTCAATGCGGCTTATTTTTCTCTCCCCACATTATGATCAGTTTTTCATGATTTTGGCCACATTAAGATCAGTTTTCCATGATTTTGGCAACGTATGGTAGGAGCTGCTATGCCTCTGTTTTTGGTCGAGTTTTGAAAAAAAACTGTGACCTGTTAGGCAAGATTTGTTAACTTCGGTGATGTTAAATAAATTATTGTTTAGTTTTTTTTGGTAGTTTCTAAGTTGTAGCGAAATTTCCTTTTTTCGAGAAACCGATAGGAGTAATAGTTAAAAAGCCACATACCATTTTATCTGAATAACCACTACGCCAAAGGTCAAAGTACCCTTGGACTCCTGGTCCTGGAACAGTGGAGCCGAACCGGTTCGGTCGGGGACGCGGTCCGGCTGCACCCGGTCGCTCTGGCACCCCCATTCCCAAGTCCCAACCAAAATCCCTTGGTGCGACCTCCTCCTCCCCCACCCAACGCGTCACCCATCGTCTTCGCCGATTCGATTCCCATCGGCGGCGACGGAGACTGCACCGAGGTACTAGTACTACAAATTAGTGCCGGCCTAGCAGCGACGGCGACCTTTTTATCTTGGTTTGTTGCGCAGTTTTGGCTCACATCGTCGCGTCGCGGTCAGGGGGAGGGGGGAAATTACGACGCGGCATTTCTGCGGTGAGGTTGGGCTCCCGGCGATCGACTGAGTTCATGGCGGGTGNTCGGGTGTACCTCGGCCGACATACGGATGCACAACCTGCGGCTGTACAGGTTCCGCGTGGACGCCGCCTCCGGCCGCGTCCTCGGCCGCAGCGGCGACCTCCTCCACCGCCTCAGGCACGTCGCCCCGGCGGACGACGAAGCGGAGCTCTTCCCCGACGCCCGGGCCGCGCTGATCAGCCGAGACGACGACCAGCGGCGGCTCTACCTCTTCTGCGACCGCTGGCGCCTCAACCCGGGATCAGGATGGGACTCCGGCCAGGTGGCCACGCCCGTCTCCAAGCCCACGGTTGCCATGGCGCTCGACCTCGCCGACAAGACGCTGCCCACAATCTTCGCCCTCGACCTCCCGCCCTCTTCCTGCGCGCTGTCATGGCCCGTGCCGGCGGCGGGCAATATCTGGGCGCCGTACGTCGCGCCGATTCCAGGCGGTCGCAGGCGGAGCCGCCTCACGATGCTGCATCTGGACGAGACCAGTGACGACGACTCTCACCAGTGGATCGACGCCGGCAGCATTGACCTCCCCCAAGAGGACAGCTCCTCCTCGACCATGAGCGCCTCTGGGTACTACAGCTCCATCTATGGAGGCTATGCAATCTCCGGAAAAACCCCTCTTCTTCAAGGATATGCAGTGCTTGGTGATGTGATTCTGGTATCACTACGGACTTGCGACTTTTATCTCTTCCGCTGTTCCACCTGCCATTGGAGTCGAGTTTACATTGTTGGTGATTGTTGCCACTACATTCCTCTCAATGGAAGGGCGGTTTTCTCGGAGGAGGATGATCATATCTATTTCTTCCGGGATAGCTGTTTGTATGCATACAAGTTCTCACTGGAGGAGGGGAAGATGATTCCACCGATTAAGCTTGCAAGTCTATATGATGATTACAATGCTCATGGTAATGGATTTCTTGCCGGTCTCAGCAACCGGGTTCTATGTGTTGCCTGGATCGGTATGGATCTTACCTGCGGCTGCACCACTCGTCATCTGCTAGCCACCACGCTGAGGGTGATTGGCTCCCGCGACGATCATGGAGAATTTGTTCCCACTAGTACCCAAGTCTTGCATTCTACCTGGCGCAATGTAGATATGCTGTCTACTGAAGCACAGGATCATGGGAGTTTCGATCGATTCTGTTTCCTGCAGTAAGTTGGACTTTCTCTTATTGAAGTTCTATTTTCAGGTCGCTTGATGTTTAACATCTAAAGTAAAATGCGGGATTGTTTTTCTGCTATTGCAGGGAGTTCGGGGAGGATGATTTATGGTTAGAAGAGGATGCAAATGACGCAGTCGATTCTTCTTCTCAAGTATCTCTACCCTGTTGCAGGTATATTTAATCTTTGCTTTGTCCTTTTGAGTCAGTCTTGTTATGCGTGTCACCATATAACACCTGTTTTAACTATTCTTGATCTACAGGACATTTCCGAAGGGTTCCCTAGAGAAGTGAGAAACTTGCCCATGATGTTCTATAAATACTATCTAGTTCTTGTCAAAACTCTCCTATTAGATGATAGTTCAATCCCTCCCCTATGATGTGTTGCATGCTATGAGTTCAAATCTATCATTTCCCAACTTTTCTACTTCCTCGTTTTCCACACGTACACTTTCCGAACTGATAAATTATAAACGGTGTGTTTTTTTAAAAAAATCTATAAAAATATTGTTTTAAAAATCATATCAATCCATTTTCAAGTTTTTTTAGCTAATACTCAACTAATGATTCATCTCATTGTCTGCAACTAGGCCGGTTGGCTTTACTTCTGCTTTATTTCAATTACTTGGTATACAGATTTGGGTAGTGTGGTGCTCGTTGAAGTGCATCAAATTATTCAAGTAGGAGGTTTGGCTCAGTCTTTTACAAACCCAGCTAGAGAGGTCTGTAGATTCTAATGAAATGAGGTACTGTAAGATCGAAGAACTCTACAGTGAATCTATAACTTAGCTTTTGGAAAAAAAATGAGAATATATATTTTTGAGTAAATTGCATAGTGGGACATATATTTTTACCACAGTTTCACATTCAATCACCCATGATTCAATATTTTCATTTAACACCAGATATTTTTACCCAAAGTTGCAATTTAGACTAGTAGCCACCTGTCAGTGTCTACATCTCATCCGCATCTCTCCACCTGTAGCTCTGTGCTTCACCGCCTGTCTTATCATCTGTATACTACGAGATTGGATTCTCTTACTACATCCTTTGCAGGAGAAAAAAATATACAAGCCGATTGATCAGTGGATCGATTGATCGATCAAGAAGCAGACCATACGATCTACTTCAGAAAACATCAATCTGACTCAGCTCTGCCAAGAGAAAGGACTCAAGAATTAGGTAGGTGCAGTTCATCCGAATTGCATCGACTCCCTGATGGCCATGGACGCCACGGCCTTTGCCCAGGCGACCAGCTCCCGCTTCATCCTCCTCTCGTCCCCCCGCATTGTCGGCAAGTCCACCGACACCGCGGCCACCGACGCCGCTGCCGTAATTCCCAGACAGCGGCCTCTCCTTGCCATCGCCGACATCGATGGCAGGGCCGGTCTCCGCCGCCTTCGGCAGCAGCCGCCAACGCCATCCTCACCAACACCAAACCCTAATTAAGGGTCTGTTTGGTAGAGTTTCAACTCTTAAATTTAGCTCTGGAAGTTGGGTTTAAAGTGAAGTTGTAAAGCAATCTAAACCCAATTTCACCTTTCTAATTTATTTTGTGAAAACGCAGTGAAGCTGAAACTGTTTGGATAGACTCCAACTTAAAGAGTGATGGAAGTTATGTCAAACATGCCCTAAGAAGATGGCGAGAGTGGTCAGCTGTATCGCGTGAAAAATGAATCGGTGAAGCTCTAATTTTCCTCTTTCACCCCTTATCCTCACTGACAGGTGGGCCACTAGTCCAAATTACAACTTTAGGTAAAAAGATTTGGTGTTAAATGAAAATGTTGGACCATAGGTAACTATGATAAAATTATATGGTCCAATATGTAATATACTCTATATTTTTTTTCTAAATAATTTGTATTTATATACATGCATTGGGGAGAAAATGCAGAAATATACATATGCCGAAGGACAGGAAGGCGGGGACACTGACACAAAGCGGTGCGGAGAGGGGACCGACGGCCACAAGCGCGGCAACACGGTGGCAAGCCGAACCGCGCGATACCAAGTTGCCAACGCGATCCCGCGAGTTATCGATCCGACCAAAGTCTGCTTTTATATCCTACATGCAAGCAAGAGCTAACCAAAGTCTCATGTTCATGTTCACTTGTATACTTGGCCAACCATTTCTTACTTTCTCTCTCTACACTAGTATACTTTTTTTAAAAAAAGTAGATTGCTTTGTCTCTCGTTGTCAACTACGTATTACAAGACACTAGACTTCTCTCTTATCAAAGGCTGCGTTCTTTTTTAACATTCTCAACTTACCTTTCTCGTTTTGCATGCGTACGTTTTTCAAACTGTTAAATGATATATTTCTTGCAAAAATTTTCTATACGAAAGTTGTTTTAAAAAATCATATTAATCCATTCTTCAATAAGAAAAGCTAATACTTAATTAATCATGCAATAATACATATTTTGTTTTGCGTGCCAGAGAGCATCCGTTACTCCATCCCAAATTTGGCGCATAGGAGTGAAAAACCCACCTCTAGCGGATGCGCCATCGAGTCATCCAAAAGTAGCGGATGCGCCACACACGGAGAGAGAAAAGCGAAATATAGCGTGTCTCTCTCCTCATGCCATATCACAACGACCGCCATCTGGAGTTCCGCGACCTCCCCTCCATCGTCGTCGTCACCGGGCGGCGAAGGTGAGTACCTCATGCCCGTTTTTGATTTTTTTTTACAGCGGAGGGTGGAGACGGAGGATGTAGCTGTGGAGTGAGGGTGGAGAGGGAGAGGCATACCAAATCTAGAAGGAGAGCGCCGCCAGTGGCAGCCATGCGACCTCTGCACGTCTGCTCCTGCCACCGTCGCTCTGTGTGTGGCCGCCGCCTGCTGCCGTCGCCCTGCACCTGCCCGCCGCCTGCCGCCTCCGCCCATCCACGTGCCCCCGCTTGCCTCCTTCGCCTCTCGCTCGCCCACCGCCACCTCCGCCCATCCGTGACCGTCGCCTGCCTCCACCCCGCCCATCCATGCCCCTCGCCCACTGCCGTCCCTCGCCCACCAGCTGCCTCTGTGCCCTCTGGCAAAAGAGGAGTAGAGAAGCTGAGAGTAGAGAAGAGCTATAATTTTTATGTTGCTATATTTTTTCTATGTAGAAATTTTTTATGAGGAATAGAATAGAAATTTGGGTAGATTTATGTTGCTATATTTTTTCTGTGCTTTTATGTTCATTTTTTTTTATGTTGCCATGATTTTTCTTTTTTCTTGCTAGGTGAATCCATGGAAAAGTATGTTGATTTGTTGGGTTCAAACATTGATGGACCTATGTTGATAGCTAGCAATGTAGTGGTATATATAGCAAGCAATGTGTTAGCCGTTGGACACAATTTGAATGAGCTAGCTAGTCGTTGGAAAGGTAGCCGTTGAACACATAAAAAAATGCTTCACTCAATTCAAATATATCAATTAAAAATTATCCATTAAAAATATATCCGTTAAAATTTAATCATTTCGAAATATTATCGTGATAAATAACACCGTTAAAATTTAGTCGTTCAAAATAAAAGGGTGTGATATAGATGATTTAATATGAATGATTTGTTAGAGTGAAAAGGGATACAAAGAAGGAATCGGTTTTAGATAGCTATCCTATGGGCATATGGAGGATCAAATTTGGATGAGCTCCTGAGGATGCTCTAAGGTGTGTTTGACCGTATGTGTTCCCAACTCCACTTCCTCATGATTCACGTGCATGTATTTCAAATTATTAAACGGTGCGTTTTTTTCAAAAAGATTCTATATGAAAGTTGTTTTAAAAAATTATATTAATTTATTTTTTAAAAAATTAGTAAATACTTAATTAATCATATGCTAATGAGTCATTTTGTTTTTCTTGCGAAGAAAATGAGTCAGTTTCCATCTTACCCAAACAAAACACAGCCATGCCTAGGGCTGTGGGCAGCGATGGGAACAACTAGTACGCGGCCGGTCACGCTCCTACGACCCGCACGATCGCATGTGCCCACGTGCATTACTCATGCCCTGCCAACCATCAAACGGAATTAGGGCCTAACATTCCGTTTAACTAGGCCAGAATTTTTAGTGAGTAATATTCTACATAAAAATTAGGAATTAAAAAATCTTCTCGATAATATTATGCATGAATAAAAAAATTCCACCCAAAATCATTATGTAAAATTTAAAAATCTACTTAAAAATTTATACACGTATAGAAACTTTATGGCGATGAATCCGAAATACAAGTTAAAAAGTATATTATGTTGGGCCCAAAATTAGCCCAGCCCATAAGGTGCCCCCCTCTCGCTCACGCGTGCCGTTCAAGTGCGTTACGGAAAATCGTCACTAAAACAGAAAGTATGTTGTCAGCACTAAGCAGGAAAAAGCGAAACCGATTGTGCGGGCCAGATGCACGTGACCGATAGAGGGCCAAGATATCACGAATCAGATTAAAACCGTATTTCAGGGAATCAAAGTGGACTTATCCTAATCGATATAGGCCTCGTCATAATGCGTCGAAAAATAGGCACGTTAGATGGTGGTCCGGTACTAAGGCCCACCACCATACAAGGCCGTTATTCTGGGCTGGAGTTTGGCCCAAGACAAACAAGGCCAGGATATTTTCCCCTCTTGGTTTTCTCTCTCTCTCTCTCTAGCATTCCCCCGACCACGAGTCCGGGTAGAGGAAGGAAAGTAGGAAACCCCCGCCGCCTCTCATCGCCACCGCAATCCGCTTCCGCTCCGGCGGATTCGGCCTCCTCGTCCGCCACGGATTCGCCTCCATATCCCCTAGTTCACTTCGAATTAAATCGAGCCCCTTTTATACCAGCGCTCCCTTGTGCAACCCAAGGAGATCGATTCTCTCCTATCAAACCCTAAGTTAAACCGCCGAAACATGGCGGCGGCGGCGGCGGCTGGTAATCAGGAAGAGGGCTGCGATCTGTTACAGTGTTTCTGTAAATGGCGCAATTGCTGCAGCCCCCGCATCCCGCGGGTCTCTCCGGGAAGGGATTACGTCTGCATACCGTCGGATGCCTCCGGCGACAGCGCTCCCAAGTGGTCCGTCCTCGTTGGCTGCACCTCCGCCGGCGAGCCGTTCCATAACCTACGGACGCACCGTTTCCGCGTCGCCGATTCCGGCCGAGTCATGGGCTGCAGCGACGATATGCTCGAGCGTTTCCGCGGCGTGTCCCCGGACGACGACGAGCACACGGTTTTCTCCTCCGCCACAGCTGCCATGGCGCCCAACGGCCGCGATCTGTGCGTCATCTGTGCGCACTATCCCTCTTTCGATGTCGAAAGCACCAGTACCAGCGGTGGACAAGAAGACATGGAGCTACTACCTAAAGCGTTTCTCATGGATTGTGCCAACAAGAACTTGACTGAATTACCACCTCTCCCACTCCCACACGACTCATATGCATCCGTGTCGGCTCATGGTGAACTCTGGACGCCCGCCACACTGGAGGAGGCGGGGCCCCTTGGCATCAAAAGGCAGCTTATGATGTATCTGTTGGAGGATGGAGCAAGCAACTCTTGGGCTAAGATCAGTGACATTGAATTCCCTTATCGCCCTTCGAACATCTTTTCCTGCAGCGGCCCTCTCCTTCAGGGCTATGCTGTCATCTGCGACAGGTTTATCTTGATGTCCTTCATCGACCACAGCTTCTTCTGCTTCAATTGTGCTACCAGTACCTTGACGCAAGTCGCCACAGAAGGCAACGCCAACTACTATGTTCCTATCAGAGGCAGAGCAGTACATGTTGCTGACAATGATAATGGTATCTACTTCATCGATGGTGTCACATTATTCAGATACAGCTACTCACCGGAGGCCGATAAGCCGCTAAAACCTCCCAATATGATCGACACTATTTGTCCATATCGCAAGGAAGGGTATGGATTTGTTGTTCACCTCAAGGATGATATGTTGTGTGCCGTTTGGATGAACATGAAAAGGCCTTGCAAGTGTGCCACACGGCATGTCCTAATCACAACATTCCGAGTTCAATGCCAGCTCGATAAGGATGGCTTTCAACCTAAAGTACTTGAGGTCCTACACTCCACTTTCCGTAGAATTGGCATGCTCCGGAGCAAAGCACCTGACTTTGGATCCTACGACAGATTATGTTTCTTACAGTAAGTCATTGATATGTTGTTTTATTCTGCTCATAAGTTTGTTACAATTCATTTATTTCAATAACATAAATTATTATGTTTGTTGTTTAATTAAAAATGTCTTGGTGAACTAGGGAATATTTGGATGATTCACCTGATATTGATCCTTCGATAGCTGCGCTGATGCGAGGAAGGTCCAGCCACCCCCAAGTTGATGAAGTCGACCCACAATTATTGTTTTGTTGCAGGTACAATTTTGTTTAGCGATCTCATTTAGCTTTTGTTTTTATTGGTGAAATTTCTTCGTGAGCCATTTTGTTTCATCAAATCATTCTTTTATAAGTAAGAAATTTGTTCGTCAAACCTTTTGTAGTGTCCTTCCATTAACAATTTTTTAATAATGCCTTTATAGGAACTTAGTTCATTATAACCCCTGGAAACCAGATTTGATCCACCGTGACAACTAGGATATACTTGTAGTACATTGGTGTCATAATTTTAAAATTGTTGTTAATTATCCCTAAAACATAACAATTGCTATGCTGGTGTCATAAATTTACTGTTGCAATTTCTTGAAGTTTGAAATATTCTGTTAGGATTTGCATTGCAATTTTACCTAGTCCTTTTAATTACTTTTGGTCACTTTGTTGTCATTATATCATCATTTTTGTGCTGAACAGTAGCAACCTTTATATGCAGGAGGTTTTTCAGTAGAAAACCTCATAATATTTTTGCACATATTAGCAATATATATGTTCATTTACTTTGATGTTTGTAATGTATATGTTTCATGATTACTTTTTCTAACTATATAATTGTAATAATTATTAAACATATAACTATATAGAAGCACTTTTCATGATAAATCTATTAATACCAATTTCACACATTGAATCATATTATTTTTGCACATATTAGCAATTTAAGATTTGAGATATGACTGCACATATTTTAGGGCGTCATCTATATGAGAATTGAGGTTGTAATTCCTTGGACAGAACTCTTAATGGAATTTTATTGGATAGGCTTCATTGCATGCATGAAATCAAAACACAGATGGGTTTAACTCAGCAGGTTTAATTCCATCTTGTCTTGCCAATTATAAGATTCTTGCCACCTAATTGTCCTTAATAATGCATCTTCCAATTATCACTTGGACTTTATTAGCTTCTATGTTGTCTTCTCCTGAAAAGTTTAGTGCACCGTTTCATATTTCAGTCACTAAACTTTATCTATGTTGCATGTCACCACATGATTGACATGATTTCTCTGAACAATTGCATTTTCCATCACTCCCATCTACAGGAAATTTTTGATTGGAAAATCTCGAGTCGTCATGCTTGAGGATTGCAAAGTGAAGACCAAGTCACATCTGTATTTCGTTTGCCAGGTTGGCCAACGTTCTCTTTTGTTCCAGATTAGCAATTCAGGAGGGAAGCTAGCAGGATGCCATGAGAAGGTGCTACAACCACAATTCTGCCTGGAAACAGCTAGACCTAGAGATGATGCTGGGCTAGTAGATAATCCTCATTCATGGCATTTCGTGCATCAAGGATCAAAGCTTTACTTTATCCCATCCAATCCATGTCTGAATCACTATGAGATTGACCTTAGTAGCAATCTTCATAACATGCTAGAATGCAAGCGACCTTATACCCATTTTTCAATGGTTTCGCGAGCTGGTCAATACATTGTTGCTTTAGGTGACACTCTACAGGATGTATACATTCTTGACCAACAGACTCTCAATTGGGTCCCTTGCAATACATTATCAAGGTCTCTGGATTTGACACGCGAGGTTAAGATTTCTGGATTTGTAGACCTGATTGACGATGCTTTTGTGGTGTCGGATGCTGACACGCTCGAGTGCTTCATGCTTGACATGAAGAAGAGGGAATGGTTTCCTGTCAATCATCTTAAGATTTACCAGTATACTTCTGGTGGTTTGCTGAATGGGAGATGCATATATGCAGAGGGCTTCATTTACATGTGTGTCAAAGGCGGCATCTTTGCCTTTGAGCTGGTTAAGGAGGGTGCTTTGTCATACCGCCTCGACACGCCCACCCTACTGGAATTCCAATGGAAGAGGTTCTCAAACAGTAGACTAATGTCATTTGATCTGATTTCTGGGGACATTGGTACCTCTACTGTTATAGTATTCTGTGTTGTTGAGGGTTGTACTAGGGCAGGTTATTCTTACCCTTTTGGCATCAGGCCTGACCATGAGCTGACTGTTACCACAGTGCAAGTGAAACTTGAAGGGTCAGAAAGAGGAGCAATGGTCCCTGTTGGCATCAGGCATGTTGATATTGCCATTTCATCTATTCTACAGGAAAGGTGGATCTTGACCAACTATTCACTTGCTGTGTAAGCTAGCATGTAGTTTGTTACCTTTGCTGTGTAAACATTTTGTAACCTTTATCATCTGAGGTAATAAAAAGGTTAAGTGATTTTTGTTTTTGAGAAAAGGAGATATTCCTCGCTTCTATTGAAACTGAAAACGAAAAATGTTCAAAGCTACTCTCTCCATTTCCCATTTCAAAATATATGACGCCGTTGACTTTTTTTATAACGTTGGACCATTCGTCTTATTCAAAAAATTTGTATAAATATCATTTATTTTGTTGCTATTTATTTTATCATCAAATAAAATATAATCTTAACTTATACTTTTACATATTTACACTAAATTTTGAATAAAACAAATGGTCAAACGTTGTAAAAAAGTCAATGTTGTCATACATTTGAAAAAAATGTAGTAAGTGATAAAGAGTACCTAGTCGACTGGTTCTTAGCTCAAATTTCTTTGGGATATCTAAATAATATTGACTTGAAATCATAATACCCCAAGCTAGGACTTTCCATGTTTAACGCGGATGCAAAAGGTAAGAAAAAAATTGAGAACATATATTTTTGTTTAATAATTTGCGTTTATATACATACATTGGGAGGAAATGCGTAAATTTATACGTGCCGTAAGACGGGAACGTGAGAACGCTCACAAACCGGCGTAAATATACACGTGCCGCAAGAACGCTCACAAACCGCGGTGCGGAGATGCAGGACCGATGGCCGAGCCGGTGCGTCTGATGAGCCAAAGTTAGCGAACCAGAAATGACACAAAAGAACAACGCTAAGCTTCTCCCGAGTCGCGTCGCCAGACCCATATGCGCAGCACAAAGACAACCGACTCGTTTTGAAGCCCACGTTTGCTTGCATGCTGTTTGAGCCTACTTCGGTCTTTTGTTTTAGGCCCAACTCGACTATACGATGTATCTTTATCTTCACTATTATAAAAATTAAAATTAAAGTTGTTTTCATTAGAATTTTAATATGTTATTCGTGTTTGAGTTGGTTTTAACTTGGTTATATGTCGCCCCTATCTAATTCGACATGAATATAGAATAACTACTATACACACTTTCTATTTCAGTCCAACCCAACTGACCCACACCATCCCTGCGCACCCTCCACTCAGTGCCGCATGCGCCCCTCCTTTTTTCTCCCACTTTTTTTTTCTCTTTTTCTTTCTCCCGATAATCCTGATTATCTCCCTCTCCTTCCATTCTCCTCCTTTTCTCCTTTTTTCTCTTTCAAATTTCTCTCTTCATAAATCTTTTCCTTTTGAATTTATCATTATTTAAGGTGCGCATGCGACAAGTTTGTTACTTTACAAATGCTTTCTATTTACAATAAAAAAACTTTTACTAATTAAATAATCAAAATTTAAATCTTTGATTCATGAGGTCTAGCAAAATGCACATGCACCAACTTATGAAATAGTCACCCTATCGATTTGTAAGGATATGAAAACGTATACATAAAAGATTCTTTGTGTACTGACGCAGGAAGCACGCACAACCCGGTTCAATGCTATATATGATTTCTAACTTTGTTTTGCTATTGTTTTGTTTGTCCGGTTTCGATTTGTCGTTTAAATTGACAGAATTTTTATCAATCGTGAAAACTGTCTTCACCTGTTACAACGCATAGATATTTTTTTAGCATACACAAAGTTCGAACCCATTTGCAATGATGCTCTGATTTTCTGCATAAAGACATGAATACATTTGTTTACTAAAGTGTGATTTCAATTTTTTTATTAAAGAAATTAGTTACTATAAATTCTATTACAAGATAAATTTTATCTTAGGGCTGCCAAGTCTTTTATAATATTTTTTATTATGGATGAAAACCCACAATTTTTTTTAAAAAAATATTTTTATATGTGAACTTTATATGTACTTTATGTATGTCAACTTTATATGTATAATTTTTTTATATGTAAAATTTATATGTACAAACTTTATGTATGTAAACTTTATATACACAAACTACAAACTATTGGTAGAAAAAAGTTTGCATAAAAATCACAAAGCTGCATCCGCCCATGAATATTTTGCTTCAGAAACTATGCTGAGCCGCTTGTGTGCGAGCAAACTTACAGTTTTTAAAGATCATGAAAAAAAATAAAAAGTGCAAACAATGGGAGAGGGCCAATGAAGGAAAATGTCCAAGTATTCAGCCCAAAAAAGTAATAAGTTCACCTGACGTCCCTCAACTTTACGTCGAGTCTGTCTGAGGTCCCCAATCCACAATACCAGAAATCTTTACCCTTTAACTATCATAAACCATGCAAAAAAAGTCCCGAGGCAGTATCGACCCAATTTTCCTCGGTTTCGCTAACGTGGCATACGGTGGGCCCCATATATCAGCGTCATCTTTTTCCCCCAACCACGCACGAGGTCAACTGCTTCGCAGGACGGAGAAAGCCAGGGAGGGGAGATGGGGTGTGGTTACCGACGATGTAGGTGGAAGCGAGGGTCTCGAAGCCGGCGAGGCAGGTGTCGCACCAAACACGGCCACGAACGACGAAGCCCGCATGGTGGCGGCGGAGGGAAACGATGGGAGTGCGCACAACGCCATGCCCAGAACAAGGAGGAAGGAGAACACATGGAGGGACACCATTGCCGCCGATGAGCTCGCGAGTGACCAATACTCTGCCTCCACCCGCTGGTTCCACTCCTTCCGCTCCTCTCCTATCCCTCTCTCCTCCTTTCTTCGGTGCTCCTCCGTCGCTGTTCTCACCCCTCGGTCCACTCCTCATTACCGGAGCCCCCTCCTCTCCCTTTGTCACGCCCCAAACTAGCCCCGAACGGAAGCTAGAGTAAGGCGATCCAAATTAACTTATAAACCTGTACCAGTCCCAGAAAACAATGCTGGTACAACAGGAAGAATGAATATTACAGCGACAGAGGTCTCTTTAATAAGAGTAGAGTTACAACTGT
Source organism: Oryza officinalis (assembly GCA_008326285.1). Lineage (NCBI taxonomy): Eukaryota > Viridiplantae > Streptophyta > Magnoliopsida > Poales > Poaceae > Oryza > Oryza officinalis. The sequence continues at coordinate 28,704,423 of BDMV01000012.1, forward strand.
TGTTGGAACTGCGGACAGACCCCGAGTTCGCAACTGCAATACAAAAAGGTGGAAGCAAAGACTAGTCCAAAGCCACAAGCATGACTTGGGAACTAAGCCAAAACCCTACTACAGCTCGAAGTCCGCTTGCTCCTGGAAGAACTCCTCGTCAGCTGGGTCCATCTCTTCTTCTTCGAGAACTAGGGGAGGGGTTATTTATATAGAGCAAGAGTAAGTACGGGAGTACTCAGCAAGCCAAGAGAATTAAGTGTTTAATGCAAGCTTCAAAGGAAGGCTAGTTATTTTCGCGTTCGATTTTAGTTTAAAGCTTTCGGAAGCAACTAAGTGAGTGCTTCTCAACGGCACGGACGAGGAAGTGCGTCTCATCCGGTCGGAGTAATGAAATGTATAGATTGATTTCATCTGCACGAGTGGCTCCCTGCCAACAGTTATATGGACTTCCCGAGTCCTGCTATTCCTGACAGCCACAAGACAAGCATTTGAAAGGATTCCCTTACACCAACAGCAGTGTACAAAGCAGTAGTCAAACAAAACTACGCTAAGGAATCACCTCACATCTGCCCATGACTGTGAGCACGGCTGTTCGAACAGTTTGTTAACCTCTGCATAGGGGATACACTTTACCCACACGACGTTACTAACCCGGGTCACCCAGCCCGTGCAGCGCAGCCACGTCTGGTGACTTTGAAGTTTTCACGATAAAACATTTCGAAAGCCGACTCAGGGTCACCTTATGCCAATGAAAGGGGTCCCACGGACCAACACCAGGTTAGGTCCCAGACCATATTGTGCCAGGAAGCCCAGGGGTCCTCCCCGACACCACCCCAGTGAATCCACTTGTCCCATGGCATCAAGATTTGCCTGGCCTAGCTAGTTACTCAGCCAGGGGTATCCCATTTCACCCATGTGGTCGCACTGGTTATGTTTGGATGAAATTCCGAAGGAATCGGTCCTTAAGGCGAGAATGGGAAAACCGTACCTCCAATACGTCTCCCACACCGCGAGTTTTGGGAAAACTCATTTTATTTTCAAGGCACCGACCCAAGTGTCGGGTTTTACAAGGATTTTGTAAACCCAAGTTTTACCCAGTTGATCATTTTAAATTTGAGAGGAGCCAGCGGTACTCATGCCCGAAGGCACGAATACTGTGGCTTAATATAACCGGCGACAAGGGTGGTTGAGGTAATTCAATAGTCAAGGAGGTCAAATGCAACAAGTAGGTAAGGCCTGCCGGCTATGTCGTAAACCGCGGCCAACAAGTTAAGTGTAACCTAGAGAATGAGGTTGCGAAAAGAAATAATTTTAAATTATAGGCCCAATTGATCAAAGGTGACTTGCCTTGCTCGACATCTTGAGCTTTCTCCTCGAAATCCGCGCACTATGAAACTTCGTGCTCCGAAGCAAAACGCGAAACAAGGCGACTCAACAAAAATGATCAAAGAAAACCCTAGTAATGACCACTAAACGTGCCATTAGATGGATCTCGATTTTTGAGGAATTTTAGGAGTTGAACGAAGTCAATCGGATGAGCGATTGAAAAGATATGGATTTCCTAAGGTTAATTGATTTTCTGTCTAAAGGAAAAGGAATTATTAAATCCCTTGGAAAGGAAAAAGGAAAGGGGACATGATTTGGACTTTTCGGCTGGTGCAAGGCGCGGCCCAATGCAAAGCATGGGCGCAGTCGAGCAACGCGGCCCGGCGTGCGCACAAGGGCGGCCCATGGCCGAGCGAGGCGCGGCCCAGGGAGTTGGCGCGAGTGTGGCCAAGCGAAGCAAGCCGTCACGCGGACGAAGGTGGCCCAGGGCCGAGCGGGAGCACGGCCCATGGGGCGTGGCGCGGAATGAGGCTGAACGGGCTAGAGGGGAGATGAGGCCGAGTGGGCCGGATCGTGGCGCGGCCCATGAGGGTGTGGCACGCGTGAGGCAGATCAGTAGACCACGGTCTACCGCGCAGGGTCCCGAGTTGGGGGCCCACACATCAACGGTGGGGTTCACGCGAGCTGGGTGCACGGAAGGGAGTGACTCTAGGGTCGGGTGGACTCGGTGTGGGGCGTCTGCGCCGGATGGACTCGTGCGCGGCGGGCCCACGCGCAGCCTCAAGGATCTCCGTGGACCACGCGCATGGGAAGGAGGGAGAAGCAGTGGACTGACGCTCATGTGGCGCTGACATGGCGCCACGTCGGACAGCGGGAGGAGGAAGAAGCTGCGACGGTATCCGACGACATGCGGTGACGGCGGAGCTCCGAGACGGCGTGGCACGAGTCTGACGAGAGGGAGAGCACCAGAGTGGAGGACGACACACGAGGAAGCGAGCCAACGGCTCGGATTCGCCAGGGCATGGCCGGAGGCGGCAGATTGCGGCGGCGGCCATCGTCGGCGACGAAAGGGGAATTTCTCACCGGAGAGATTTTGGGCCGATTCCTTGAAGGGGAAGCACCTACACGCGTCTACGGTTTCGCTCCGAGCGACGGGAGGGGCGGTGCGGCACCGGTGTGAGAGGGCGATAGCGTGCGGAGCTTGACATCGAGCGGCGGCGAAGCGGCGAGCGAAGGTGGCAGAGATTTTGGCCCGGGAGGGGAAAAGGAGAAAGAGAGGAGGAAGAAAAAGGGAGAGTGGACTTTGCCAAACCGGGCGGAGCGGGAGAGAGAGAGGGAGCTCCGCGTCCCCGGCTTGGAGGCTAGCGGCTTGGAGCGGCGCGGGCGCGGGGTTCCATGGCGGTGGTGGCGCTAAGGAGAGAGGAAGGGACAGACGCGCTCGCATGAAGGAGAGAGAGAGACGTAGACGCGCGCGGGCGAGTCGACTCTCTACCGCGGCACGTGCCCTGCACGTGCCTAGGAATGGGCCGACGTGGATCGGACCGACGCGGCCCAAGAGGAGAGGGAAGGGCCGAGGGAAGGGGGAGGCGAAAACGGGCCGGCCGAGAGGAGGCGGCCCAAGAAAACAGAGGGAGGAAAACTAGACTTTTTCAGAGAATTTGATTTGGAACGATTTTGAGCTTGAATTTGAATTTTGAGCTGGGACTTTTTCTCCGGGATTCGAGTAGGGAGCAGTGAAAGAGAGACGAGACCTTGGCACACATGCGAAGCATGACCGAAGAACAAGTTTTCACAATTAGGGTTTTTAATAAGTAGGTTTTCCCGCTAACGTCACGACGGAATGGGCGCTACACCCTTCCACCGTCGTGTGATCGGCGTCAACAGTACACCAATCCCCTAGCCCCCTCTCTAGCATCGACGACATGCTAATCTCCTAGCCCCCTCTTCGGCGTCGGTGGCTACTGCCACCCCGAGCCCCTGCCACCGCTCCCTCCCTTGCCAGTCGCTATTATCGACGAGAGAGAGGGAAGAGAAAGAGATAGGGAGGGGGATAGTGAGTATGACAAGTGGCCAATAGTTTTTTTTGTTCTTTTCTCTAGTCAATTACATGTGGGCCCACTTCTACTTGGTAACTGGGTTGCCACCTCAGCATAAGGTTGACCAAGTCAATAAGCCACGTCAGCGAAATCCGCTCTAAAAACTGTTGAGGAAGTCAAATTGCACCTGTTTTAATAGTTAGAGGATCAAGATATCTGGTATTGCGGTTGATGGGTACAAATTAGATTGGAGCAGTATTTGAGGGAGTCAAAGTGGACTTATTCCTATCGATTATCGAGTGCGTGTAGGGGCAGGCAGATGGAGATAACACACGTCATCAATGGTTGGTTCCCGTGCGCTGTAATTAGAGCAAGTTTAATAGTAGAGTTAACATGTAGGTTAACTATAAGATTGGCTATATTTTTTCTCTCCTTTCTTTCTCTTGCAATGAATTTATGTTAATATCTTGGAATATGTGTAGTGCTAGCTTTTACATGAGAGCCAATACTTCTCATTTTTATTTATCTCTCTCTTTCACATAAACTAATAGTTGGCTTATAGCCTACTGTTATCCTTGCTCTTAGAGCAATTACTATAAGCATCTAAGCACAAGCCCCTAGATGCCATCTAAGTGTCACGCCCAGAAATTCACTACCAGAATTTTCAAAGCAAATTGTGTATTAAAATCCCTGTCCAGGACCAGCCAGGGTACACAAATGATAAAGTTGCCATACAGATCCACGTCTTACAAAACAATAAAAATATCTTACAAAACTGTAGCGGAAAAAGAAAACAACTAATCTAAAAAAAACTAAACACTCGCAACGTAGCGACTCCACTCCACAGGCATTCCTCGACGGTAGCAACAAGCCTACTCTTCTGAAAAGTCTTCCTCTGAAACAAACTCCAACTCTGGTGTGGGGAAAAATAAAGCAAGACTGAGTACTACCCACTGTACTCAACAAGTCATACCGGAAAGGAAAATAATGATGCAAGTAATAACAAAGGAGAGCTGCAATGGTTATTTTGCATAAAATACGCATTTAAAAACAATAGTTGAAAACAGTAAAACAGTTGAATTAATTAGTCATAATTAAACCATCACTGCCAACGCTACACCACGTTGCGACAGGCCCAACCATCCACCTGAACTAAACCATTTCCATTAAGTCAAATTATTAAAGAGTTCAACTAATCACGGTGAATCTGGTTGATCGCCCATAACCGCGGGCACGGCTATTCGAATAGTTTTACTCTGATCAGAGGTGTACATCTGTACCCACAAGACACAGTCCTACAACACATTACTGTGCGCCGACATACCACCACGGTATACCGGAAAAGGAGCTGTGACAGGACCCTTCGCATAACCCCCTCTAACCAATCGTACCACCTCGGGTTTCGCCCCCACTCCTCAAAAGGCAGTGGGCAGCCCCCCCTCGAGCCTTGGTGAATCCGGTAGCCGCATAGACCGTCGCAGGGCCCATCCAAACTCCATCACGCTCACCCTAACCAATGTACGTCGGCTAGAGGAAAGCTACACTTCAAGTCCAGCCGTTGCCCACGCTGGCTTGTGGTACGCACGGTTCTTCTTCCAGGGTTTCCCGCGAACCGGTCCTTAATCGTCATGAGCACGACCATCAAAACCATGTGCTCACAACCCACCATTAATCAATATTTTAGTTGAAACATATAATTAAATCACCCACGATTAACCATCGCGAGCCAACATGAAATAACCATCATTAAGTATTATGAAGCTTTAAACAACCCAATTGTGAGCTAATGTTTCTAAGCAAGGCTAAGCAAGTTCTATTGTAGCAACTACTCAAATTATTTCCCAAGCTATCAAAGGAATAAGGTAATCGCAATATAAGGCTGAGTACAATAGGTAAACTATCCCATAGATGACATTATAAAACAATGCAGTATTTAGAGAAAAATAAGACTGTTTCGCAATTTAGGTACAACATGATCAAATGAATAAGTATGACTTGCCTTGCTCTTGCGCTGGGTCGACTTCGGCAACGACTTCGAAGTAAACCGGAGAATCGGAATTACCGGAATCTACACGACAAACAAAGCAAACAACAATACATGCTATAAGTCTACTGAAACAAAGAATAAAACTATTTTTAATGGATTCTCTGCATTTTTATGAATTTTCTGAGACTTGAACGGACTAAAACGGAGTCCGGATGAATTAGTTATGAATTTTTGAAGTTATCTGTGTTTTTACTAAAACAGAAAAATCCTTAATTAATTATTGCGCAATAAACCCTTAGGGCTGACGTCAGTGCGTCAGGCTAGGGCTGACGTCATCGCTGACGTCAGCGGCTAGGGCTGACGTCAGCCGCGGCGGCGGCTGCGCACCACGTGGCGCACACGTGGCGCCGACGCGGCAGCCACGCGGCGCCCACGTGGCGGCCACGCGGGACGGGAGCGGGCGGCCGGGATCGGCCCGAGTGGCCGATCCGACGGCTGAGGCGCGCGGGGCGGCTGGGTTAGGGTTTGGCGGCGGGAGCGGCGGCGGCGGCGGCTGCGGGCGGCGGCGGGCGGCGGCTCGCGGCGGCGGCGCACGGGAGGCGGCGGAGCAGCGGCTCGCGACGACGGCGGAGCGGCGCTACGGCCACGCGGGGCGGCGGCGCGCGCACGGCGGCGACGGAGGGGAGAGAAAAAGGGGCGGCGACCTCGGGGGGGGGAAATAAATAGGGCGCGCGGCGGGAGTCCCGCCGGGAAACGTGGCGGCGCGGCGGCCGGCCGTGTCGGAGGCGGACTCGGCCGCGGCGGGCCCACGCGTCAGCGGGCGAGCGGCGCGGGGAGGCGCGGCGGACTTCCGGGCGGCTCGGGCCGTGGCCTCGGGCCGGCCCGGGAAGGAGGAGGGGCGCGGGGAGGCGGCGGCTTGGGCCGGCTGGGCCGGTCCAGGAGGGAAGGAAGCGCGCGCGACGGCGGCTTGGGCCGGTGGGGAAAAAAATGGGCCGACGGCCCGAGAAGAGGAAAAAGAAAAAGAAAAGGAAAAAGAAAAGGAAAGAATTTCCCAGGGATTTATTTATTGCGCTTGAGGGTTTTTAATTGGTTAAAATTATTTTGAGGGCTCTGAAAATTCCACTAAAAATCCTGTTAATGTATTTTGACATGGGGAACTCAAGAAAAATTCCACCTTGCCATTTCCACTTCTTTAATGCATTATTTAATTGGGTTTTTCTCCAGATTTAATTAAACAATTTCTCAGATAAATTATTAAATTTAATTTTTTCGATTTGGGAGAACCTTAGGATGTGACACTAAGGCTGAGTTTGGCCCCTGCCCTTGTGAACTAATCCCCCTCGTTTTCCACGCGCACGCTTTTCAAACTGCTAAACGGTGTGTTTTTTGCAAAAAGTTTCTATACGAAAGTTGCTTTAAAAAGTCATATGGATCCATTTTTGAAAAAAATTTAGCAAATACTTAATTAATCATGTGCTAGTGAGTCGCTTCGTTTTGCGTGCCGGAGAGATTAACTCCCAACACCAAAAAAACGAACTCAGCCTAAGATTAAATGGTGAGGTAGAGGAGAGAAGAGAGGAGAGAGAGGATAAGCCACCACTCATGCAAGGAGTATCCTCTTCACAAATTTTAAGGAAGAAAGAGAAAAGAGTGATGTTGATTGGATGAGAGTGAATAAAATAAAGGCTTGTTTGGAACAGCTCTAGCTCCAGCTCCACCTCTCCACCTAACCAAACAGTTTCAGCTCCACCTAAAATGGGAGCGGAGCTGGGTAGAGCGCTCTCACAAAATGAACTAGAGATGTGGAGCTGGGTTTAGGCTGCTCCACAACTCCACTCCACATCCAACTCCTAGAGCTAAATTTTGGAGTTGGAGCTTTACCAAATAGACCCTAAATAGTTATGTTGTATTGGTGCTAGTATAGGACCCGTTTGGTAGGCCTTTAACTCCTAAATTTAACTTTAGAAGTTGGGTCTGGAGTGGAGTTGTGGAGCAGTTTAAACCCAGTTTCAACTCTCTAGTTCATTTTGTAAGAGCACTCCAGCCAGCTCTATTCCCTTCTGGGTGAAGTTGAAACCGTTTGGTTGAGCTCAAACTCCAGGAAATATGGAGCTGAAGTTGGAGCTGTGCCAAACAAACCCATATTAGAGGGAATGTGTAGTATAAGCTGTCTAATAATTAATTAGTTGATGATGTGTATAATATTAGAGGTGACAATTACCTCTGCCATAAAACTTGCTCTTAGGAAGATGCTTCCTCCATCTCAAAATGTGTTGCTACCTAGGATGAGATTTGATCCATCCTAGGATGAGACTCTATTCAGATTTGTTGTCTTAGGATGGGTCAAATCACATCCCATCCCATCGTAGGTAGTAACATGTTGGGACGGAGGTAGTAGTATGCATCTATACGAGAAATCTATACCTACTTAAAAAATAGGTAAGGCTTCCGTAAGAATGTTCGTCCTGTAGGATCAAATACAAGAACCAAGACAATCAGAGGGGGGTGAATGGTTGAGAGGGTTAAATGGTTGGAACACCAAAAACCAAAATCTTTTAGCGGAATTAAAAGTTACCCTCAAACTTGATGCAGTAGTCAACATAGCCGGTCTGTCCGCCCGATCAACTTCGGTCTGACCGCAATACGCCCGCCGGTCTAGCCGCTTGCTCATCGCCGGTCTGGCCGTCACCTTGCCACCGGTGTGACTGCCCGCCCGCCACCGATTGGACCGCCCGCTGGTTAGACCGCACAATGAACTCCGATCAAACCATCGGGATCCAAAAAAACACGTATCGATGAAATTCTTGAAAATAGATCAACTTTATTGCATCAATATGTGTTTACAAAGTGCATCTAAAGCACTCCTCTCTCAACTCTCGAACTAGGATTGAAACCTCGAAGCAAACCCTAACTTTTCTCTCCCCAAAAAGTCGATATCTTCTAGCTTCAACCGTTAGCTATTTATATTCACAATGTGGCTGCCCCTAGCCACGAATCCAACTAGAGTTAGGACTCCTAATCACATATGAAACCTCCCAAACCAGGAAAACAACATCCCGTATAAGTCCACACTCCAATCTTTCCAAATTTGGACTCCAATCCAAATTTGACTTCTCTTTCCATACACACACAACACCATGTGTATGCCATATGGAACCTTCATCTCCACGTGCATTGTTCTCTAGCCTAAGCATCCCGCATGATATCCTTAACCGTTTGGACCTCAACTTCTCCCAAGCCTACCCCCGATCTGTCATCGGCTATACTCCAATGGCCTCAAGCAACACCTGCACATGAACAACAAAGAAACTCCATATCTGTAACGCCCGTTTTGTCGTGGCGTTAGTGGGAAAACCTAATTTCTAAAAACTCGATTTGCGAAAATTTTGCTCTTCGGCTGAGTCTTGTTGTGTGCCTGGATCTTGTCTCTCTCCCTCTCGGCTCAATCCCGAAGAAAATCGCGAAATCGGAATTCAAATCCGAACCCTAATGCTTCCAATCCAAATTCTTAGAAAAAGTCTGCTTTACCTCCCTCGATTTCCTCGGGCCGTTTCTCTTTCGGCCTGCTTCCCTCCCCTCTGTCCTTCTCGGGCCGCCGTCCGGCCCAGTCGCCCCCTCCTTTTTCCCCGGCCTCTTTTCCTCCCAGGCCTCTCGCTCGGCCCATTCCACCTTCCTCCTCCCGCTGGGCCCGCGCTCACCCAGCCCGGTCCGCGTGGGAGAGAGCCCTCGCTCTCTCTCTCTCTCGCTCTCCAACCTTCCCCTTGTCCTCTCTCTCTCTCGCCCTCGCTCTCTCGCCCGTTCTCTCTCTCTTTCTCTCTTCTGTCCCATTCGCGCCGGCACCGCACCCTGTCCCATCTCGCTGCTGGCCCCGCGCTCGCGCGGCGTGGCCGACCGCCACGTCCGCCGCCGCCGCCGTCACCCGGGGCCCTCTGCGCCGCTTGCCTCCGCGCCGCGCCAAGCGCCAGCGTCACTCCTGGCCCCGTCGCTTGCGCGCGCGTGCCGCCCCAAGGGGGAGAGCACGCGCCCTCCCCTTCTCTCCCCGCGCGTCCCTGCCCGTTTTAGCAAGGGGGCCGCGCCCCTTTCTCCCCCTCTCCTTTTGCTTTACCCGACCGCCGCCGACGTTGCCCGGCAGCCACCGTTCGGCCGCTAGCGCGTGCCGGTCCCCTCCCCGCGCGCTCCACCGACCTCGCCCGAATCACCTCTCCGCCCCCGAACCGACCTCGCCCCCTCTCTTCAAACTCGCACCTCCTCTCTCGGCCGCCACTGTTTCCTGGGTGGTACAGGTATACAGGTTAATTTGGATCACCTTACTCTGGCCGCCATTCGGGGCTAGTTTAGGGCGTGACAATATCCGAGTACAAGTTCGCACCAACTTGACTCACATCAGCACACAATAGTATCACATACGAATAGAAACCATCTAGAAGTCATAAACATGAAGCAATTTAGAAATTCCATGAAAACAACCTGAAACCGACTCCAACCCGGAGTCTGCCAGTCTGACAGTCGGGCTACCCAAGCAGACTACCCGAACACCTCCGGTCTGACCGGCATACACCACCCAGTCTGACCTGCATTGTACACTAACAAAAAACACTATTTACCATATTTTCCAAAATACTTATATAATGAAAGGGGAAAAAAGAGTGACTATCAGAATTGAAGCAACTCAAAAGGGCGATTAATTGGCTTTTCTAGCTCTGTGAAAGACCATGTTTTTTTCAATCCAATTGTGATACTTATTGATCTAAAGATCTTTTCTTTTCTTTTTTTTACATTACATAAACATAATTTAATTCAATGCTATTTTTATCGACATAGCGATACTTTCTTTTCCTTTTTCTTTTTTTCTATGGGAGTAGTCATAAACTCAATTCTTATCTGAGGAATTTATTATTATTATTATTATTATAATAATAATAATAATAATAATATTATTATTATTATTATTATTATTATTATTATATTATTATTACTACTACTACTACTACTACTACTACTACTACTACTACTACTACTACTACTACTACTACTACTACTACTACTACTACTACTACTACTACTACTACTACTACTACTACTACTTTTCTGGTACAGCTAGAAGAGCTCTACAAATGGAACCTATAGACATCATTGGGGCCATGAAAGTCCATCTCGATGTAATACACACCGAACATCGTGTCACCAAGTGTGCTCTTCAGTAGGTGCCATTAATACACTCAATGGCATTGAGTAGTCAGGTCCTTATGAGTAGCATCGTCCACCAAGTTCTTTCCTAACACGTACTTCATTACAACCTCTGCCTTTTGAAGTCTATCAAGATCATCCAAGTTGTCCAGCCCAACCCCTTTACAATATTCTTCCGCCCTAATTTGCTTGAGTGAACGAAAGATCTCCTTAGATTTGGCACACTCTACCTTGTTCGCTAGGGCCCTCTCGAAGTCCGACCTAAGTTTGGGTTTCGATGGCATTGCCATCCAAATGAAATGCTCTTGGACCTCACGAGGCACGCTCACTTTGATTGATCATCTCTGTCTGTTAGTCCGCTTTATATGTAGCCATGTCCTTTATATTATTATTATTATTAGTACTACTACTACTACTACGATGATGGCAGAATATGACTACATGAGGACATGGCTACATATAAAGCGGACTAACAGACAGAGATGATCAATCAAAGTGAGCGTGCCTCGTGAGGTCCAAGAGCATTTCATTTGGATGGCAATGCCATCGAAACCCAAACTTAGGTCGGACTTCGAGAGGGCCCTAGCGAACAAGGTAGAGTGTGCCAAATCTAAGGAGATCTTTCGTTCACTCAAGCAAATTAGGGCGGAAGAATATTGTAAAGGGGTTGGGCTGGACAACTTGGATGATCTTGATAGACTTCAAAAGGCAGAGGTTGTAATGAAGTACGTGTTAGGAAAGAACTTGGTGGACGATGCTACTCATAAGGACCTGACTACTCAATGCCATTGAGTGTATTAATGGCACCTACTGAAGAGCACACTTGGTGACACGATGTTCGGTGTGTATTACATCGAGATGGACTTTCATGGCCCCAATGATGTCTATAGGTTCCATTTGTAGAGCTCTTCTAGCTGTACCAGAAAAAGAACCTGAATATTTGTATGCTCCAGATGTGGTCATTGTAAGTAGTCTGATCTTTTTTCATAATTCCTTTGGTGGATGATCGTTATCTGTTCTTCAATTAAGTCCTTTGTTGTGAAGACATTGCTCTTATGACTTTAGAAGAACAAACACCAAAGTCGCATGCCTAAACCCAGGGATTGTGAACTACAACAACCTCCATACAAGTTCGCAGGAGGTTGAAGATTACCTTGTCAAGTCTTTGATCAATCTTCAGTCAAATCACCATATACTTTTGCCCTACCTCATGCAGTATATCTTCTTTCTATATCTTGTTGAAGTTTTCATCCACGCAACAGCATAAAGAAGTAACCCTACGTTCTCTTGTTTGCAGAGCAAGCGGTGGATGACAGTGGATCCTCTTGGCAATCAATATTGAAATTAGTAAGATTTCTATCTACGATAGCCGAAGATATCCACAAGAACAAGTCCAATCTATTATTGACACACTCAATAGGGCATATAATAGATACAAGATGTATGGAAAATCTAACGGACGATACGCTATCGACGCACCGTGTTTCCGGATTCATATGCACGAGTATATCCTACCACAATTTGCTGGTAACAATGAATATGGGTTCTACATCATGTGGTACATGCGATACTTCATAAAAGATGGCAACATCTACAGTGATGCCAAGATATGACGACTTCTCTAAAATGGACATGCAAAAACAAGGTTCTATTCCAGTACTAAATGCCACATATGTTCTTCTGTTGTTGAAATTAGGTCTCGAGACAAGCGAATTGTTACCCCATGTCTCCAACGCCCTCATCGAAGAACTCTATGGTTTCATCTGTCACCGTGCTGTAGACCCAAATGGGGATTTTAGCTTAGCTAAAGCACCACTAGGATCTACAAGCTCACTTTCAGTTATAGCACCTTCTAAGACTGAATTAGCTAGTACTTCTAAGAAGAAGAAGACCAAGAAGACCGGAATGTACTAGCTAGATGATGCAGTTTTTGGGATATTCTCTAGTTTTTGGCACTTTATGGATCACTTTTCTCTTAGTGTTTCCTAAGTCACTTCGTTCATCATGATTTCTAAGTGTTCTTTTGCATTTAAGTATTAATTTCTTCATGATGTTGAATGTAGTTGAATGTGAATGTGCATACGGATGTGGATGAGGTTTGGATCTATGTGGGTTTGGTGGTTTCTAGGTATATGCAGAAACTGATGGTTTCTGGATCCACCTATATATGTGGATGCATCTATATATGTGATTTCTTGTGGTTTCTGGGGATTCTGCATTTTTTTATTTTGAAGGTTATAGGTGCCGGTTCTATAATCATAACTGGCACCTATAGTATTTACCCAATTACCTCCCAGAAATTATAGGTGTCGATTGTTGAGGACTATAGGTACCGGTTGTAATGAGATATAGGTGCCGGTTATGTGGTAAGAACCTACACGTATAATGAGGTATAGGTGTAGGTTATGTGGTAAGAGCCGACACCTATAATCTTTATGCGGTTGGGCATTGATGCCGCCAAATTGGTACCAGCTGGGAAACCAACACCTATGGCCGGTTTTCAACTGGTACCAATAAGGGGTTCTGTAGTAGTGATCATAATAGCACGTGCAACATGCATATAAGCAACTCAGTAGCCTAGGAGTTGAGGTTAACTAATCAATTTAGCAAGAAATTAGGTTCTTTGTTTTTCTTCATTTGCATCTTTAATTATGCTATACTTGCCCTTTTAAATTAAAAAATTCACGCTTTAGCAGCCTCCTCTCATATATAATATATAGTTAGTAATGTTTTATCTCACCCTATATTGTCACTACACCAATTTTAAAGTTGGAGATGCTGGACAATAAATTTTATGCGAAGAACATGTTATCATGAAAATTAAACCCTAATCATCTAATATTTAATAAAATTTTAGTTTTTCCGTTATAACGCATGGGCCATCTTCTAGTTATTCTAAATTCTCGAGGGAATGTTGTTTGCATGTTATCTAAATGGTTAAGAAAAGGTTTTAAAAAAATTAACAAGATAAATTAATATGTGATAAATCACTTCACAAATATGCAAGGTCAAATTTAGCTTCTATAAGTTGTAACAAAAAACTAATTTAACCGTGAATATACGTTAACCGTGGACCACCGAAGCCCCCTCTATCGCCAGCATCCCACCACTGCTGCTGCCTCCTATAGACGGGCTTGTTGGCCCTCTCCCCACCGACGAGCACTTGGGGATGAGAGAGAGAGAGAGGTGGAGGTGGAGATATGGGGAAGAGTGGGAATAGGTGGGGAGAGATGGAAGTCCACTTACATATGGGCCTTACATATTTTTTAAATTTTTTTCGCTAACTAGGATGCTTCGTTAGCTAAAATAGCCACCCATATTGTCTCAAGACCTTATTTAACCTGATTTTATAAGAGAGAAAAGTCCGAATTATCCCCTGGACTATCATGACAGTACAGATAACCCCCTTAACCACAAAACCAGACATCCTTCACCCTTAACTTGTCGAGGAGGAGCGCGTGGCGGCGGTGATGGCCGTCGAGAAGGAGCGCCTGGCGGCGGCCGCGGTCGTCGAGGAGGAGCACCTTGCGGCGGATGGTCACAGCGGAGGCAAAATCACGAAGAGGCGAACTCGGAGGCGGTTGCACCGGTGGCGGTGATGAGGCTCCACCTTGCACCCTGCTCGTGTGGCTCGCCAAGACGTCCTTCATGGCTGCGGGTGCGTGGATGACGAGGGTGTTTCGCCCGAAGGATGGGACTTGCACGGAACGGCGAGCATGACACACCCGCAAATGCAAAACTGTGTTCTTGATGAGCCGATAAAATTCCTAGTAACGATGGTTCTACACTAATCGTGCATGCTTCTGGTGAAAGAAGAGGTAGACGACAAGGGATTCCTTGCCAAGTTTCTTCCGATCTGGGTGACCAGCATAGTGTTCACCATAGTCAGCACGCAAGAGGTCACTCTATTCATCAAGCAGGGCAGCACGATGGATCGGTGCATCGGCGCACGCGGGGACCTTGTTGTGCCGCTCGCTACTCCGCAGTCCATCGTCAGCGTCATCTTCCTCATCTTTTTGCCAGTCTAAGATGTGCCATCGTACCGCTCGTGAGGCGCTTCACTGTTAAGAATCTCTCCTCTCACTCTCTAGGTGTTTATCACAAACACTCAAGTTCTCTAGTTTTTTTCGTCTCTAGTGGCACACACGAAAGAACACAACAACACAAGTATTTGTTGACACAAGCCACACCAGCTCTCGTCGTTTTTCATTTATTTATAGACTCAAGTACATGCATAAAACTAACGGCCAGCCAAATCACTTAGCCGAGACTTACGCCACGCCTTGCATCCAAACGTGCAAGCAGCATCCAAGAACCCATCCACATGTATAGCTAGCTCTAACTAATCTTGCATGTACCATGCATGCATATCTACTACTTGAGCCGATTCACTCGGCTAACTTGGACCTCGCGTTGCCTGCAATCCGGCCACTTCTCGCAGCACTCCACATGCAGCTCGGCTTGGTATTTTGACTTATTCATCAACGCAGTTTGCTCCACTCGCACCACCGCATCGCACGGCACGTCATCGGATTCTCACCCATGAGCTGGAACCAAACTAGCTATGCAATATGCACGTATCTCACGTACACATCCTCTAGCATGTGACTGTGGAGATTATGAGTACCGGATACCCTCACGGCTGGCTTATCCGACTTACCATAGGGGATAGGTTGTGACTCATAATTATGTAAACCGGCTTAAGACTTGGGTATTACGTTAATTACCATTGTGATAAGGTAACGGCCTATAGTCCAAAGTTGGTAAGATTGAGGAGTCCAACATAGAGTGTGATTGGGTCTCCGACTTGTGACCCTACCCTCCAAGACTATATAAGGAGGGTAGGGCGTCCCTTGAGGGATATGAGACGAATATAGAGAATCAGATAGCGAATAGAGCGAAAACTCATGAGAGTACAGATTGAAAGAGATCAAGAGATCAATAAACCACTCGGCGGATCGAATCTCCGAAACAGGAGTAGGGTATTACCTCTCGAAGAGAGGGCCTGAACCTGTCTAAATTTCTTTTGCATACTAACCCATCGTGTTTGGCGCTTGACGCTACCCCCAATTTCTTATTGCCGAAACCAAGTTTCGACAGTTGGCGCGTCAAGGTTTCTTCTTCATCTCGCCGACAAGCGCGATGGGATCTTCATCAGGCATCGACGACTTCGTTTTCGCCCCTGGGCAGGCGTTTCGCTTCAGCAGTCTTGACTTCATCACCGACAAATTCGGTAAGTCCTCTCTCCTTGACTCGGATTCAGACTAGTCGGGAGGACGAAACCCCTCGGAGCCGTTCGGGCTACCGGACGACGCTGAGATCTATCACAGCCTTCTGTCTTCTGAGTTGGATCCGATCCACTCGGGAGAATCTTCTTCATCTTCTTCATGCTGCGCCTCGGGCCCGAGGGAAATCGCCGTCATACTCGAACGACTCGGGTCGTACTCATTTACGGACCTCGACGAACACTTAAGCTCCACCGACTTCGACGACTTCTACGACATCTCCACAGACGAATTCAACGACTCCGACTTCGACAAGGACTACGATCCGACGTTCTTCAACGTCCTCATGGCCGAAGTAGCCGAGACTAACTCGGTCATGGCCCGGAGGGTTGCAGAAGAGGAACGAGCCAAGCTTGAGCAAGAGTGCAAGCGTATGGAGGAGGAGAACAAGTGCAAGGAGGAGGAGAACAAGTGCAAGGAGGAGGAGCTAAAACGGAAAGAAGAGGCTGACAAGAGGAAACGAGACCTGAGGTGGACTGGGCGCTCTGCCCACGAGGCCATACTCCAGACACGAGTCGACAACGCCAACATCTTTCTCATGCCGCAACAGAATGCGGTCGCCGCCCTCACCCTCATCGACACCGTCATCGAAGCGGCACCCGCTGTGGTAACACCACTTCTAGACAAAATAAAGACTATCATCGCAGCCACAGCCAACGGCGCTCCCACGAGCTCCGCGCGAAGAGCTACCGAGTCCATCGCCGAGACACCCGAGGACAGCCGTCTGCCGCCGATGCGATCCAAAGGCTACCGGAGAC
The DNA here is from genome assembly GCA_008326285.1 of Oryza officinalis. NCBI lineage: Eukaryota > Viridiplantae > Streptophyta > Magnoliopsida > Poales > Poaceae > Oryza > Oryza officinalis. Next base: position 28,720,993 of record BDMV01000012.1, read on the forward strand.
CTGAGCGGAGCAAGAGACCCGAGCAGAGCAAGACACCCACCAAGTCCGAAGACCCTCGCCATTACACAGCATGGAAGCATCAAGAACAATCGGCCGACTCTCATGAGAGAGGTCACGGTTGGCCACCCGTCCACGATCGGATTCGTCATAACTCCAACTACCAAAGCAGCTCGTGGAGACCCCTGCCGAGTGACTTGATGGAGGTATTTGACCGGCGTCATCGTAAGCGCAATAAACCCTATTATGAAGACCGAAGGAGATCACCTGACAACTATGACGATGGAGTACCCGCGTTCACTCAGGACCTGCGTCAAATGGATTGGCCGAGTGGATTCAAGCCCACAGGGATCGACAAATATGACGGCAAAACCGACCCCGAGTCGTGGTTGACCGTTTACACCCTCGCCATTCGCGCAGCAGGAGGAGACAGCAAGGCCATGGCGAACTATCTGCCCGTTGCTCTCGCCGATTCAGCCAGGAACTGGCTCAGAAGCTTACTAAGAGGTTCGATCGATTTGTGGAGCGAGCTTCGGGACCACTTCATCGCCAATTTCCAGGGCACTTACGAAAGGCCCGGAACCCACTTCGATCTCTACAACGTGACTCAGAAGCTCGACGAGTCATTGAAGGACTACATTCCGCGTTTCTCGGAGAAGAGAAACAAGATCCCCGACATCACCGACGACGTCATGATAGCCACATTCCAGAAAGGCGTCCGCGATGAGTTGCTGATCAGCAAATTCGGGCGTAAGCCTCCGAGGACGGTCAAGAAGATGTTCGAAACAGCCAACTCCTACGCCAAATCAAACGATGCAATTAAAGCCTCGCGGCAAGACAAGCATAACAATTAAAGCCCACTGTGGAGCCCCACCTCTGCCATCACCGGTGAAAATACCAAAAAGCTAAGTCGTCATTAATTTTTCTTCTTTATATGATATTTTTTTTCCTCTACCTCACTACATCAACTGGTCCTCCGTTGAGCAGTGAGTCGGGGGCTACAGATGTTATATCATATTTTTGCAATAATTTTATAATGTTTATCTTGATTGCTTGCGAAATAATCTGAGTAAAAAGTGCCGATCGAGTTATGAAACTCTATTTCCCTATGCTTTCCGTTTGGTTTGTCGTTGGATAGTTGCCCTTGGGCCGAATCCTAGCACCCGGGGGCTCATCGGATGGAGTGTATAACGCAAGGTGCTAAGTATTACTCGGAAGAAATCAAAAGCATAGAGATAAGATAATTTGTTTTCTGCTCAAAACAATTACGAAAGTACCCGAGTAGTAAATTCCGAAATGTGAATCTTTGTTCCATTAATGATGAAGTCATATTAATGACTAGTCAGGCATAGTGTTTAAACGTGAGGAGTCATCTACTCGGGGAAATCAAAATCAACAAGAGGAGAAATACATACTTATAAATATTTTAAAATGCTTGAATTTTCCTCAAGTACCATATTTGCATCAGATACTACTCATCATACGTGTTTATACTGCAGGATCCATCAATTATACTTCATCGTCGGCCTGTCTTCGCCGCCACTGGCTGGTGTTTCCGTCTACACGGTTGATTGGTGACATCACCGTTGTTGGGCGTCTACGACCTCATCGTCGGCCTGCCTTCGCCGCCGCCGACTGGTGTTTCCGCCTACATGGTTGATTGGTGACATCACCGTTATTGGGCGTCTACGACCTCATCGTTGGCCTGCCTTCGCCGCCGCCGACTGGTGTTTTCGCCTACACGATTGATTGGTGACATCACCGTTGTTGGGCGTCTACGACCTCATCGTCGGCTTGCCTTCGCCGCCGCCGACTGGTGTTTCCGCCTACACGGTTGATTGGTGACATCACCGTTGTTGGGCGTCTACGACCTCATCGTCGGCCTGCCTTCGCCGTCGCCGACTGGTGTTTTTCGCCTACACGGTTGGTTGGTGACATCACCGTTGTTGGGCGTCTATGACTTCATCATCGGCCTGCCTTCGCTGCCGCCGACTGGTGTTTCCGCCTACATGGTTGGTTGGACACACCACCATTGTTGCGCGTCTACGACTTCATCGTCGGCCTGCCTTCGCTGCCGCCGACTGGTGTTTCTGCCTACACGGATGGTTGGTGACATCACCGTTGTTGGGCGTCTACGACTTCATCGTCGGCTTGCCTTCGCTGCCGTCGACTGGTGCTTCCGCCTACACGGTTGGTTGGACATATCACCGTTGTTGGGCGTCTACGACTTCATCGTCGGCCTGCCTTCGCTGCCGCCGACTGGTGTTTCTGCCTACACGGTTGGTTGGACACATCACCGTTGTTGGGCGTCTACGACTTCATCGTCGGCCTGCCTTCGCCGCCGCCGACTGGTGTTTCCGCCTACACAGTTGATTGGTGACATCACTGTTGTTGGGCGTCCACGACTTCATCGTCGGCCTGCCTTCGTCGCCGCCGACTGGTGTTTTTGCCTACACGGTTGATTGGTGACATCACCGTTGTTGGGCGTCTACGACTTCATCGTGGGCCTGCCTTCGCCGCCGGCGACTGGTATCTCCACCTACACAGTTGGTTTTTCACGTCACTGTTGTTGGGCGTCTACGTTTTTATCGTCGACTAGTTCTATTGCCTCTACTTCGCAAGCTTCGTCACTTCACCAACCAAGAGCCTCAACATGACATCCTCAATGTGTATCTTCACTTAAACAATGGCTACTCAATGACAAGCTATAGTTCTTGACTCTATGATCAGTTGTTTCCCAACTAAGCATAGAGTCGGGGGCTACACAAATATAAGACTCAAAATCTTCACTCCAGAGCAAGCTTTCTATTTCAGCGACTCCAACATTTTCACCGATAACTTTGGCTCTCAGTTGATGCTACAGTCTACTCCAAGTTTTTCAAATGTCAAGTTCAAGGTTTAATTTATATGTCATGGAGTTTGGAGTTCTTCGCCACACTCACGCTAGCGTCAAGGAAACTACTTGGGCTTCGATATCTTCTCAACAGTTTGATTGACTATTGTCGGCCCCTGATTTTATAGCACAGGAAACCATATGTGTTTACAAATACCAACTCCCTGGATCGGTAGGTTGGTATACACACATTACAACTCTGGTACACATAGTCTGCATCGCATAGTCTTACAATACCAAATATTACATGGGAACCCGAGTAGGTTCTAATAGGCCGTGTCTGACCGGATACAATACCAAATAACATAGGATAGCGGAAGCGAGGCTGCGGCGGTCCATCTATACTCCACAGGCATCAACTGGGGATTAGTCCCTATGGTTCCTCCGTACCATCCCCCTCCTCAGGGATCAGTTCAACTGGCAAGTCCTCATCATCAAGAGCTAAAAGGGTAGAAATATGCAAGGGTGAGTACCAACCGTACTCAGCAAGTCACCACTATAGAAATGCAACCAATGCATATAGGGATCCAAGGCAGGTTTTGGTTTATTTGCGTAAAGCCAGTTTTCGCAAGTTATTTTACAAGCCTATGGCCTAGCAGTTTTAGCCATGAAAAGAATTGCCGCTATGTAAAGGTTGTCATTAATTAGAAGTTCCTTCATCACAATGTAACCTTCCCACGCATGGGGCAAGGTCACCCATGTTGTATTTATCCCAACTTCTTCTAACCAAATTAAAAACATGTGAGTCTAGTCAAGAGTAATACAAGTCCCGGCGCTCATTAACCGCGAGCACGGCTATTCGAATAGTTTAATTTACTCACACTGCAGTGGATGTACGCTTTTGATCCCACACTCCGTGACTCACCCAACACATGAGACTTGTCACGGCCCGGTTTTTCAGTTACCCTCGCATGGCGGCACCCGCTCCAAGGACTATGAATCCCCATAACAGTGGGGCAGTGGTTTTTATAGCCGTTGCGGCCGGCGGACGGCGACCAGGATGGCTCGGGTGGCTGCATGCATACATGCATGCGCATACCTGCAGTTAGCTAGCTGCTTACATGCATGCATGCACACGTTCGGCCCGCTAGCTATATGGCGTATGCACGGCCGGCTGTGATGCGGCGATCGCTGCGAAGGACGGTCGCGCAAGGAATGGTTACGGTGTCACGTCTCACGACGCCACCGTGCCGCGGTAACGACGGTAGACGAGAAATGCGGTAAGGAAACGAAAGCAAGAGGAAGGGCAGGAGGGGAGCTCACCTTGCGGCAGCCGGGTAGCGGCGTACCGACCGACGGTCCTCGCACGAACTACGGTCGTCGAGGTACTGCCTGGGGCCGGTCGACCCGCGGATCGTCCTCGCCCACCACGTGTTCGCTCGGCAACAAACGAACACACAGCGTTAAGGAATAAATGTTAGCGGATTAGTGCAAGTTAGGTGTCAGGGGTCAGCGAGTTAGAAGTCAGCGGGTTAGTGAGTTAGAAGTCAGCGGGTTAGTGAGTTAGAAGTCAGCGGGTCAGATGTTAGGGATTAGCCGTTCGATAAGTCAGTCGTTCTCGGGTTCAAATGACGGCGCGGCGGCCTATCCGTCCTCTTGCTCAACTGAGGCCCAGCCGAAACCGGCCGCGGCGGAGCAAGCGGAGAGATGGTGGCGTGTGCGCGGAAGGGTGTGACTGAAGAGAAAGAAAGCCAGGAGGAGGAGAAAAGAGGATGGAAAGGGACGGGTTGCATACTGGCTATGGTTGCCCTTATATAGGCTTCACCGCACGAGCTCGTCTTAAATGGCCATGAAGACAGGGACGGGGTAGTTGCAGCGGCCGCGCGGGTTGGCGCGTATACTGCATAGGCTGTTGCATGCATGCTAGCTTGGGCTCGACTAGCTGCTTGCATGCAGGCATACGCATAGCTAGCTAGTTGCATGGTGCTTGCTCGTGGCTGGCTTGCCTGCATGCACGCGCATGCACAACTAGCTTGCTGCATGGCTCGCGGCGGTGCGAGGTGGGGCCGGATGCGTATGGAATGGACGGCAAGCTCGCCGGTGAGACAGGAGCGGAAGGCGACAGCCGGTGATGTCGTAGCGGCCTCGTCGTAGCGGCGCGGCGTGCGGCGACGTCGTCGCCGAAAATAGTATGGGGGAAAATTAGACTTTTCTCATTTCCAACCTAATAGGAATGAAAAGGGCTTGGGGAGGTAACATGGACTTTTTCCAGAAAAAGCCCAGCAACAAGAAGGCCATAGTAGAGGGAGCTTACATGGACTTTTTGGAGTAAAACTAATTTTGGTTAGAGTGAAAATCCTGGGACAAAGACCAGAAGATCAGAGGAGTAGAAAAATTGGTAAATTTCAATAAAAGTTTGGCACTGGCATAAAACAAAGAAACTGTCGGCATGATGCAAAATTTTAAACATGAAACAGAAATGATTTTTGATCGGTGTATTTTTATTTAGGAATTTCCCCAGGGTGTTACAACTATTATCATTGGCACCTTTGTCATCGGCATTATCTTCATCTTTAGTCAACTACTGTCAACCAAGTTCTTTGCTTCAGGAGTTTGGGTTTCGTCTACACTAAAATTTGACGGGGACACCAACGCCGCCATCTTCATCAACATCTTGCCATGTCTCTTCGGCATTACCTATTCTGCTACTGTTGACGGACAACTTTGTCTCTACAACTGGTTGTTTTTTCTGCTACGGATCGTCATCACCACCAGTTGCGTCTGTCACAGTTGATTGGCCTATTACGCCGCAACTAATTAGTATTTTCGTCTTCATCGTCTGGCTATCTTCGTCGTTGTCGACTGATAGTCTCGTCGTCATTGCTGGCCTACGTCGTCGCTGCGGATGTGCGTCTTTATCTTCAACACCGACTTGCCTTGGTCACCAATGACTGTCGTCATTACTGCTGGTCATGTTTATCACCGCCGACTATTTTCTTCGTCTCCATGTTTGGTGGATTTCGCCATCGCTGTTGATGGGCGACTGTGTCTCCACCACCGACATCTTCGTTATCTTTGATGGGCAATTTTATCTTCACATTGGTGATCTTGCTTCCAAGCCGATTGCATCAGTTGTCACCAATGGATAACCTCGACTACGACAGAAGGACGAGCAACATGCTCAGGGGCTTACTAGCTCTAGCACGAGGATCATACTTTCAATTTGGACTTATTCTGAATATATGCAACATGAATTCATGGCCGCGAGCTTATCTCCTATATTCATGGTTTGGATCAATCATTATTTCCTACAAGGGTCACAAGCTGAGTTCTTGCGCCAGTCAGGATTCAATTATCAAATCTATTTTGGTGCATCCCATGAGGGATAACCAGTCGGATCAGAAGATGAAGCGGCGGAGAAGACGCCGGCGCTTCAGTAATTTTTAGGGTATCGGTAGGCTTTTTCGTATTTGGGCCAAGACCCATGAGATGCCTACAGCCCATTGTTCAGGTGTGGCTAGACACGTGTTTCTAGGGACTTAAGCAGATTTGCCCTGGTAATATGCGCGTGTCTTATTGCCCAATGCCTTTAAAATCCTTTCATACAGTAGTTACACAACTTGTTGAAGGTTGGTACAATGCAACTTGGAAGATGACAAACAGTAAAGTTTTTTATAACTGTCCTGGTAACTTTTTTATAGGTTGCAGGAGCTATTTGGTTTTACAAAGCATTTGATTTTATGATTATGTCAATGCTTTTCTGCCACCTTGGTGTGCTTTTTTGATTAAGACCGATATTATGGATGGAGCTATTTAATATTTTGGTCATATTTTTCAAATGACTGATGAATTATTAACTCGGATTTTCTATTCCTGAGGTTGGCTGAGTTGTTTGTTCTGAGATGACTCGGGCAAAACGACTCGGATAAGCATGAGCTTGCCGAGTACTCGGAATTCATTATACACTATGCCTTGATTATGAGGTTATGTGTTATATGATTTTTTATGATTGCTTTTGGCTTAGGCTAGGCATTTATTTAACTCAGGAGAGTATGATTATTATAGTTCTTGACTATATACTTAGTTTGTTTAACTAAACACATAGTCGGGGGCTACACCTAATTAGGTGCATTAGTCGATGCACCTAAATATCTATTCTTAAGAAATTTTTGAGATGTTTTCAGCCCTTCACAGCCTTTCTATTGGATGATAAAGCACTCGGGAGACTCAAGCAGAGATGATGGAAGCACTCGGCGATAGAAGCATTCGACTAAGGAGTCATTCGGCTATGTGTTATTCTGGTTCGAGGCAAAGTTATCTCGTCGACTGTGAAGGTCTCGGGGGCTACTGTGGAGATTATGGGTACCGGATACTCTCACGGCTGGCTTATCCGACTTACACATCTGTATCCTTTTATGTATCCGATATAGATACGTGGGTTTTTTGACTTCTCCAGGTAATGCTGTTTCCCACCTAGAAGAGCATCCACCCCAGACGTACATTGCAAGTTTCATCATCCATAGCAAGATCACAGGAGTAGGGTATTACGCTTCCGAGCGCACTGAACCCATATAAACTACCCGTCTCCAATCCTTTCGCGTGATTCGGACACGAGCTCGGGACCTGCACCCTGGCTGAACTCTCAAGGGACGCTATTGTACTTTCTCGCTAGAGGAGCATCCTGCTCCGATAGCTAGCGCGCCAGGTAGGGAAGCATGTTTTTGAGTTCGTGTTACCGTGTTTTTCTCCTTCCCTTCCATGGAAAGATGATGGCTGGAGGCCACCGTCACATTGACTTCGAGGTGGATACGGCAACGGAGGTGGCAACGGAGTCTTTTGACCTTGCTTAGACTATGATTTGTCCTCTGCGGTCCCCGTCGAGGCATGCTTGCGCACCTGGCAGGCAGATCTACACCATCGGTGGGCTGGGCGTGCAACGTCTACTCCTTCTCTTGCTGAGGGAGCCGAGGGAGTACCCTGTCGGCTCGGCGGCAGCTTCGACCATCTGGTGCGACGTTGTTTCAACTTCACAGCAGAAGTTCGCCACGCTTGCATCAAGCTGACGGTAGTGTTCTGGAACATCGTTTGCTCAAAGAGGTCGTCGACTTGGTGGGTGTAGCACACCGCCAGGTCACTGCGACCAACCTCGCTTCTGGCTCTGGGTCCATGTCTCATGGGGCCTTGAGTTCTTCCTGGTCACCTGTGGCATGTCTGGCCTCACATCAAGATGCCACGCAACGTGGTACGCCTCGGACTGGGAACGAGTATGATGATCTTCGCGCTTGTTTAGATGGGCTGTGGCTCCACGAGGACGCAACATCATCATCAAGCGCCAGTGCGAGATGTGTGACAACGCCGGGGTGCACGTGGAGGTGTTGATGTGAAAACACGGCAGCCTGGGAGCTCTGCTTATCTCCAGTGCAGGTCCAAATCTTGCGTTCGGGTTCAGGGCGTGTCAGTTGGTTTGATCCTACAACCAACAAGATATACAATAAAAACAAGTTAAATCTATGATAGCCGATCGGTTGATGAGCTGATGACGTACCGTATAAACCTAACCGATGCGATCTAACCTCATCATCATTAGAAATGCTGTAATATACTCTTTCCCAAAACTTCTCATACTAGACCAACCCACTGAAATGCAAATAGGGATCAGAAATGTGGTCAATATCACGAAGAATAATGAAAGACCGTCTATACCCATATACAAATAGATGTTTTCATAAGGAAGCCATCGAAGGCTTTCCACAAATTGAGATTTGGCCGTAGAAAGATCGAATTGTATCCGAGGAACAGGGGGATACAGAAAAGTAATAAGAGAATGATCGAATTGTATCCGAGGAACAGGGGATACAAAAAAGTAATCAGAGAACACAGACCAATCAATCGTATCAATCTTATTGAAGAATTTGGAATGAAAAGAAGAGTAATGCTTCCTAGCACGGGACAGAGAATAGGACCACTTAGATCGAAATAGCATTCACAGAAATGTTCTAACATAGAGTAGAATCGAACATTGAAAAGATTAGTTGACAACAATCAATCAAAAAAAATATGGGGCGCCAAATTACTAAACAATAGGGGTCTTTCTGTGCAAGTCAGCTGAACACCGTAATTGATGAGTGAGTAGGTGGGTTAGGCGCACCCCTCGCCCAGTGGGAAGTCATGAGGCTAGCCCCCCCTTGAATCAAGAAGTAGTGGGGCCCCCTGCCCGCCCACATATGCGCCTTTATTTAGATTCTAACTAAATATTATACTGAACTTTATCCGGGAATCTTTCTAAAGAATCCATCTGGCAAAACGCAATTTGCCGATTTCAATCTAAGGTGCACCTTGCCTTTTTCATGTAGCTTTGTTACGCCTATTCAGCTAGGTGGGGCATTGGTCATAGCCGAAGTCGAAGGGCAAAAATAAGGTAATGAGATGATGGCGCCATCAAGAAGTTTTCGACGGACGTAGTAGCGGCCAAAAATGAAACTCTTGCATGAAAGACCGGACGCAAGATGAATGGCTATGGGGTTTTTCAACTGAAACCCATGATCAGAAAGTCACCAACGGAGCCATACAATCTATCTAGTAGTGTGCCATGGCATGGTATAATGCTCAACGACTTTGATTTGTCCGTACCATTCTGTCATCGATCACTGCTGGGTCGGTTGGTGAGTCACCCAAAAAAAGCATAGAAAAAGGTCAAGCAAAATGATCAGCGGTCTCATTTATGCTATGCCTTGCATCGTGTTTGTGTGTATTTTTTAGCTTTCTTAACTTTTAGCGCCATGCGCTTTGCTCCGCTTTATAGCATAGAGAGATCGACCGTTGTCTTGAGAATGAAAAGCAAGCGATAGAAAAGATAGTCCGTCGCGCGAACTACTATGGTGTGATCATTAGTGAAAAAAGAACCAACGACAATCAAATCCTAAAAGAGGAGTCAAGTTTCTTTAAAGATCGAGTGTCAATAGGCTAGGACAATTATGCCATTCGGAAGAAGTCTTATACAGAGGGAAAGCCTGTTATGAGCAAGTGGAGAGGAAAGATCTCCAGAGATTCTTATCCAGTGGCTCGACCAGTAACCAAGGTTGAAAACTCGACCATGGTTTCTTTGTAGAACCCTATTTCGCCCAAGTTGTTGCGGAACAGGAAAAAGAAGCATTTTTTTGCGTAGCTTGCTAATTGTGTTGGTCACACTTTTCTATTTATTTGGCCGAAAAAGCATCGGACAGGTTGGAGTTCCAACCTTCTTGGGACTCCATGGACCAAGATCTGCTTTCATTATATGGACAATACCAATCTACTAAAGTAGATCATATGGATGTAGAAAAAGCTTTAGATCAATAGATTGGCTAAGTCATGGCATCTCATGATATTTTCAGGCAAAACAATCTTTATATTCTTTTAACAATTCTACTCATTCCTTTTTGAACTCATTTGACAATTTAGTACTTACATATGTCGGCCTTGGCCTATCGCTATCTCTGATATCTACTTCCTCTAACTCATTGGCCGACATAAACCCTTGATATCAAAATGCTCACCGGTTTGGACATGACCTCATCGACCAACCCCTTCAACTTGAAAGTCTAGACAGTTATATCAGGTAAGATCGACTGAAACCCTGATTCTACCCTTATTAACAATTAAAAAGCAGGCTAGGGATTATGGTTCTAAGCATGACTAGGGCTGATGCAGCACAAAGTATGAAAAGAAACATAACATCTAGACAATCAAGCCTTTGAATATTTTTTTGGGTGATAGATACCTTAGCTAATCTAAACCAATCGGCTGATTTAGCCGATACCGACAAAACCCTAAGCAAGGTTTGGCCGACACAGGTAAATTGATCCATTGACTTAAATTAGCTAAGATATGTGATAACCAGCAACTGTATAACATAGATTAGAACATCTAAAGCGATGCGCTAATCCGCCGATACAAGTTGCTATTGAACAACCATACCTCTAATTGGAGATTGAAACCGATATAGCCCAACTCGAAAGAAGAACCCGTCAAAAGTAAATGGAAATTGTGGCGATGCGCCGTAAGTGTATTGAACTGTTGTCAATTTTTACAAGACCTCGGGCTTATATTTATACCCGAACATACAAACCTTGTTTATACCGGACACTACTCAAAACTTGCCTAAACAAACAAGTCTTACGTGGACTCTTACCACGAATTTTGTAAAAGAAAATAACTAACTCTTATCCCTAATTAATAGATACAATTGCCTCTTCCGGACTCAATTCCTAGTTGACAATACCTTCAAGCTCTTCTCCGAAACCAACACGAACCCAAGTTACCCGTATCGGTTGACCGAGTCCGATTCAGGTTACCCGTATCGGCTGACCGAGTCCGATTCCATATCGGCTGATATGGCTCCCAGCCGATGCACTGTCCTATTTTTGGAAACAACCTTATCCCTTCAAATCCGCTTCGGATCTAACTTCATCGTTGGCATATCTTTACCAAATTTTGCTATTAACAGGAGGGCCAAGCGTCCTGTTGTTAACGTCAAAATTTGGTAAAGCCCGAAGTCATCATCGGCATAGAATGGCTTCAGAGTCCTGGAATCAGTCGATGGGAATTATCACTCACCGGCAGTCGGATTCTTAGTAGATTCGGTTAAGGAAATTAATCAATTAAAGAAAGCTTATCCAGAAGAGGCTGAGTTCAAGGATGATGCGGCATGGCAATTTATCTACTAATTAGCCAAAGTCAGTTAGTTTCCTTTTATTGTTAGGAAAGATTGTTTAAAGTCCGACCAAGACTTGTATCTTTTACTTTATCTTTAGAAAAGTTTGTGTCTTGTCCAATAAGGACTAGTATCTACCCATGGGGTCCATGTACACTCGGGGTCCATGTAATCTATTGTAACGATCAATACATCTACTTTCGGCACATCGCCACCCTCTTTTCTGAGGTTTTACTTATCAGCCGCCGGAACTTGGCACCTGACGCGGAGTTGCATCGGATTTCGATCTACGGCGAAGGGGTAAGTCCTACGTTCCGCTGGCCCCGGTGAACATATTGGCTACATTGATGTTGTTCAAGGCTGCATCGCTTTGACCTCTTGGATTGCTCTGGTTCGGTTGATATATTTGCCTACTTGATATTTCGATTCTATCTTTAATAGCATTATGTATAGAGACGTATCGGTTTAGCTGAGACTGTCTCGGTTAGGTCTGATATTCTGTTTTAGCCGATATTTCTCTACAATCACAATGATGCTTTAGATAGATTTGTTATATCTATCACATTTGATAGATTTATCGGCTCATTGAGTTTTAGATTATTATATACAATGTTATGCTACATCGGTTGGGTTCTACCTACTAGATTATTGTTGATAATCTAAGTCTTGTTAAGCCGATAGGTTCATGCTAATGTTTCATCGAAGGGCTAGCCGATCTTATCTGATGTGTTAATTTCTCTTTGATGATTTTACTGTCTTGGTTAAATTTAATATATGACCACCCTGAAAATCAATCGAAGGTTTGATTGTTTAGACCTTATACTTCTTTTCATACTTATGGGTTGGCTAGGGAAAGACCTTGTCATGAACTTCTGGTACCGGCTAGTATCAGTGTAAGCTTCGTGTCTTGTGAAAAAGCGTACAGTCTCTGCAGAGGTTTAACTGAATTGTTCGAACAGCCGTGCCCACGGTCAATGGCAAATGTAAGGTGATTCTCATAGTGTAGATTTGTTTTTAAAACTTATTTAATAAATTGGATTCGTAGGATGGGAACCGTTACCAGAATCCTTCTTTGTGACGGACGGCCAACCTTCGTGGTTGGGAATAGGCATGTGTGACCTGGGGTGTCTTGTGGTACTATAGGGCAGAGAGGACCAGTTTAGGGGCTGAGATGGCCGAGTTTGGGTTGGCGGGTCGAGAGGACCAGACCCGGAGTTGTTAAACTTGAGACTTGGTTAACGGATGGTTGTTGGAGAAAACGTGGGTTTATGTTTTGGAAGTGAAAAGAAACTAATAAAGGAAAAAATGTTATAAATAACAAAATTTGTCTTTTCCGCTCGAGTTGTTGCAAAGCAACTCGTGGACAGATTGAGGTGAGACTCCTCTTTTCGAAGGAAAATTTTATTTTGTAATCAACACTTAGACCTTTGAAAAGTGTTTTAAAATAAATGTTTTGCCGAGTAAACTTAGCATTTCTTTGAAGCTTGCATGTACACAATTTCTAGTGGTTTGCTGAGTACGAAAGTACTCAATCCCCCATTGTTGTTTTTTTCTTCCCGTGGCTTAAGTTCAGGTAGAAGATGAAGGTTGGAGTTTCATCCCTAAACCCAAAATACTACCGATAGAATTGGTGTCCTAGCTTCACTAAGTTTCGCTGCTATTGACTCTGATTGAAGGTTGCAATTCAGGGATTACACGAAGATGCAACATAAAGGTATACTGTATTTATTTAAATCTTACATTGATTCATCATGTTACCGCTGATACCAGCATCGTTATCCTAGGACTGGTACCTGTTTCACGATTCCGTGGAAAAGCGGATCACCGTTCTCCTGCGACATGTCCTCCTCAGTGCCATTTGTACAGTGGTGCAGAGGCGGGGTGTGACAGAAGGGGAGGCTATAACGAAGTTACTCACTACTATTGGTGAATACTAGAAGGAATTTGTGAGTTACAATTCCATCTATATTTTTGTCTTATTCATGTGCCTCTTGTTTTGATTCATTGGCTCTTCGTTCTAACCAGTGCATCAGCGTCCAACTGAACCCAAATGAACCCGATCAAATTACATGGAAGCTAACTGATCATGGTAAATACACACGCGCATGCTCGAGAAGAAAAAAAACACATTATTGCTATGTCAACATTTTCCCACCGTCCATATAAGTTTCATATAAGGGGATTCCCATTTTTGGTCGGGTCTCATGAAAGTTAAGAGCACTTTCATAAACATGGGTTCCTGGATGGTGAATAATGGTGAACAAGTTAGATTTTGAGAGGATAAATGGTTAGATAACTATGCTTTTAAGGACAGATACCCGCCTTTATATGCTACAGTTCGAAGGAGGAATTCTTCAATTGCTAATGTTATGAGTTCTATTCCACTGAATGTTTCTTTTAGGAGAGCTTTAGTATGTCAAAATTTGGCAAATTGGCATGATTTGTGTGCGTCAATTGTGCATATTCATTTGATAGAACAGAGTGATAATTTTAGATGGAATTATCATCAAAATGGTCAGTTCTCGGTTCGTTCAATGTATTTAGCTTTAATAAATAATGGTTATATTGAGAGAAACAAGATCATTTGGAAATTTAAGATGCCTCTTAAGATAAAGATCTTTATGTGGTACCTGCTTTAAGGGGGTAGTGTTAATAAAGGACAATTTGGCTAGGAGGAATTGGAATGGTAGTTTGACATGTTGTTTCTGTATGAAAAATGAGACTATTCAACATTTTTTGTGGAGTGTCATTATGCAAAATTTCTTTACAGTTGTACAATTTTCTTCTGTACATCTTCCACATAGTATATCCCATATTTTTGAAAATTGGATTGTGAGGGTTGATAAAAATATTAGAAAACTTATACTTATAGGAGCATCTGCTATATGTTGGGCTCTATGGTTGAGCAAGAATGATATGATTTTTGATAAATTACCATCTATTTCTTATATGCAAGTTCTTTTCAGGGTAATACATTGGCTTCGGTCCTGGGCACAACTACAAAAGTGTGATGAAGACAGCAAACTTTTAAAGGTTGCATGTCATAATCTTGAGACAATTGTCATGCAGCTTGTTGCCAACTTCGGATGGAGGTTCACAAATAGGATCCAATAATTGTGTACTTTTTATCTTGTGTTGGCGGTTATTAGTTTATGTTTACTTCATGGTTGGGAGTGTTTTTATAAGTTTTCTTTGAACTGCGCTTGCTTTGAGTGAATTGATGTAATAATTGGTTATAACTCGTTGAGCAAAGGCCGGGATGGTATTATATCCCATTATCTAAAAATATAAGTTTCATATAAGTACAAGACACATATGAAAGTGACTTCTGTGCCAGGTGATGGTGCGTCGGTGTTGTTCTGGACTGATCAATGGATCGATGGCCACTCAGTGGCATTTATGGCACCAGACGTGCTCCTCGTCGTCCCCGTGTGTATCCGGGCATCTCACACTGTGGCTGCGGGCCATAAGGATAATTCTTGGGTATGCGACATCCATGGCGCT
Organism: Oryza officinalis; assembly: GCA_008326285.1. Taxonomy (NCBI): domain Eukaryota; kingdom Viridiplantae; phylum Streptophyta; class Magnoliopsida; order Poales; family Poaceae; genus Oryza; species Oryza officinalis. Next base: position 28,736,019 of record BDMV01000012.1, read on the forward strand.
CTCATGGTCCCCGTCATTGCTTAATTCCTGACAATCTGAGATGTCGTGCTTCCAATCCAACTGACTTCCGGAACGGAGGCCCGGCTAGTTTGGCGTTGGACAAACGATCAACAGTATTCGGCACACTCGGCCTACCAGGCTTTCTATTTGGGCCTTCACTCCTTTGCTTGTGCCGAGCTGCTGTGGCCGGCCAAAGGCCCTACTAAATGCAAACTCTTCCTTTGGGTAGCGCTCCAGCAGCGTTGTTGGACTATTGATCTTTTGTTGAAGCATGAAATTGACAGCACTCGTCTTGCCCCTTCTGTGCCTAGGAGCCAAAGACGGCAAACCATACCCTTCTCGATTGTGTGTTCGCTCGTCAAGTATGGCACTTTGTGCTATCCCTGACTGGCTAGTCTGTCCTGGCCCCTACGTGCGGCAGCACACTTCAGGAGTGGTGGCCATCCTTTCGGGTTCACCTTTTGGAGCATCTTCGCGAGGGGTTCGATTCCTCCCTGGTGTTTTTGGTTTCTTGGTATCTTTAGAAGGAGCGGAACTCCAGGGTCTTTCACCAGTTCCTACCGTCTACGAATTAATAAAGCTTGAAAGTCGCCCATGGTCATGCAGCTAGAGGTTTTGTTGGGAGAATGTCACGCCCCGATTTTCGATCGGGATTAAAAATTTGCCTAATAATACAGTTTCTACAAATTTGATAAAAATTTAAGGCAATTTAATCAAGTGAAATTATGAGGAAAATTAAATTTTCCAATAAAAATTATGGCCGAAAATATTTTTTTAATATTCCCCATGCCCTAAAGTACTCTCCAAAATTTTTCGTGAATTTTTGGAGCTAAAGAAATAATTTTAAAGTCACAAAGTTCATTTAACTGATTAAATTAATGGAAAAACGAATTAAAAATGTCCTCTTTGTTTTGGGCCGTTTTCGGCCCAAAATTCTATCTCTCTCCCGCGGCCCACGCGGCCTCCTTCCCTCTTCCTCCCGCGCGGCCCACAGGCCACGTCCCTCCCTCTCCCGGACCAGCCCAAGCGGCCCAAGCCGCCGCGTCACCCCGCCCCTTCCCCTTCCCGGGCTGGCCCGAGGCCGCGGCCCGAGCGCCGGAAGTCCGCGCCGCCTCCCCGCCCGCTCGGCCGCTGACCGGTGGGGCCGGCGCCCGAGTTGTCTCCGACTTGGCCAGCCGCCGCACCCACGCCGCCGCATTTTCCGGCGGGATTTCCGCCCGCGCCGGCCAACCCTAATCGGCCCCCCTATTTATTCTTCCTCCCCATGATCTCCTCTCTCTCGTTTTGCCTTGAGCCTTCCCCGAACCCTAGATCCATCGCCGCCACCGTCGTCCTCTCCGCCTCGCCGATGAGCGCCGCCATCGCCTTTTCCTCCTCTTTCCTCCATCGGCGCCGCCGTGCAAGCCGCCCACGCCGTTTGGCCGCTGCCCGCGCCGCTCGGCCGCCGCTCCGCCGCCACCGCGCGCGCCCGCCGCCGCCTTCGGCCGCTACCGCGCCACTGCTACCCCGCGCCGGCCGTCGCGCGCGCCACCGCGTGGCCGCCGCGTCGGCGCCACGCGTGCGCCACATGGTGCGCCGCCGCCGCCGGCCGATGGACTCGGTCTACCGTGGACCGGGATCCCCATGCCACTGACAGGTGGGGCCCACCTGTCAGAGACGCCGTCGCCCACTGACGTCAGCATGACGTCAGCCCTAGCCCTCCGCCGTCAGCTAGGGTTAATTGCGCAATAAATCGATTTAATTTACAGAAATTCATTTAAATGGCTCAAAACTTCTAAAATTCATATCTAATTCATACGAACTCCAAATTGAGCCATTCAACTTACAAAATTCATCTAAAATTGAACTCTACATGTTTGTTTACTTTTTATGTACTATTTACTTGGTTTTTATTAGAGTTTTTCCTCGTTTTGCGTGCCAGCGTGTAGATTCCGCCATTTCGGAAGTTCGTGCTCGTGAGGAAAGGAGTCCGGAAGATTGTTTGAAGAAGTAAGGCAAGTCACACATTCCCCTTGAGCATGTTGTACCCATTTTACGAAATGTTTTACGTTTGCAAATAAAGTGCATGTTTTGCTAATTACATGGGAATAGGGTTTACCTATCCGTCCACTTGTGCCATGTTTTCTTGTTAAACCGTCCTTTGTTAACTGTGGGTGATAATTTGACTAGCTTGAGTCACTTATGTTGACTTTGCTAGAATTATATATGCTTAGCCATGCTTAATTACCACTAGCTCAGTTAATGGGATAATTACACTGTTCACATTAGCTTCTAACGAGCGGTTCGCTCGAGACACCGAGCCACGCTTTGTTGGTCATAATTATCCAACTAAAATATGATCTAATGGTGGGCTGTGGGTGCATGGTTTTGCTGGTCGCACCCATGGCAATTAAGGACCGGTTCATGGGAAACCCTGGAAGAATCACAGTGCTTACCACAAGCAAGAATGGGCAACTGCTGGATCTGTAGCATAGCTCTTCCCTAGCTGACGCTCCCCGGCAAGGGTGGGCGTGATGGAGTTGGGTCGGCCAGGGATATACCGGTTGATCGGCTGTCGGATTCATCACGGCACGAGGGGGGGCTGCCCGCTGCTGGTAAGGGAGCGGAGGCGAAACCTGCGGTGTGGTGCGCTTGGTTAGGAGGAGTTATACGAAAGGTCTTGTCACGATTTCCCCCTTTGCAGTATCGTGGCGATACTTCGGGGCATGGTAACATGTGTGGAATCGTGTCTTGTAGGTATAGTTGCACACCTCTGATCAGAGTAAAACTATTCGAATAGCCGTGCCCACGGTTATGGGCGATCGATCAGATTCACCGTGATTAGTCTCACATGCTTAATTAATTTGACTTAATGAACTGGTATAGTTCATGTGGAATGGTTGGGCCTGTTCAACGTGGTTGTAGCGTTGTTCAGTGGAGATTTAATCCTGTCATAATTAAACAACTGTTTACTATTTTAAAATATAAAGATTTGCAACCGCTTTTCTGTAAATAGCCACAAGCCTCCCTCTGTCTCCCCTTTGCACGTTTGCATCTTTGGTGTGGCTTGTTGAGTACGGTGGTTGTACTCAATCTTGCTATTTTTTCCCCTTTTCAGAAGTTTAGTACTTTTGAGTTAAAGATGAAGTTAGAGGACCAAGGCTCAGACCCCAGTTGAGTTTGCCTGTGGAGTGGAGCTGAAGCCCCGCTAGGATTGCCTCTTTCCGCTGCTGTTTTCTTTTTGGTGTGAGGACTAAGTGTCTTTGTTGTAAGTATTTATCGTTTTATTTATGTTTGGGTCTGTTTATTGATTTGTCGTTTTGTGTACCCTGGTTGATGCCTGGACAAGGACTTAATACACAAAATGGTCTGGAAATTTGGGAAAATTTCCGGGCGTGACAGAGAATAGCAGTTTTTCTTTTTTTTTCCCTCCCTTATACTGCCTGGTTGTTTTATCGGAGCGGATTCAATCCCCTCAAGGTTTCCTCTTTTGTCGGCCTCTTACCTTTTCTTGTTTTTTCCATGTCAATGGCCTCTGGTCGCAAAAAAAAATGAAAGTGACTCAATCCACTTTATTAGAAGTGCATAAATACGTCACACTACACAACAAATCCCCACTAAAATTAAACCAATATTTCCCTATCTTGTTGTACTTCTGTAGGGTCAGCCATCAATCTACTTTTCCAATAGCCTAATAATATAAAATCATAAAGTGTCCCGGCCATGAAAAGCGTCGGCACTTTTAGGGCCCTTTCTCCAAATTTCTTCAAATTCAAAAAATGGAATTTCAAAAAACGAAAGTGAATTGAATTGCCCTCCCCCATGCATATGCACCATGCCTAGTATAAGTAGAACAGAAGCACCTCCCCCAGAGAAGCAAGAGAAGCTTAGCTTAGCTGCACAGCAAAGACTGACGAGATGGGCCAGTACTGCTCCTCCTCCCGGCAGCCGGTCGCCAACGACCATGGCGGCGAGGCAGCGGCGGCGGCCGGTGACAGTTTCAAGAGGTGATTAATTACTCCTTCTCGTTCAATCGCTAACTCGCATGGTTTCTTTTGGGTTTATTTCTGAATTTAAGCTGAATTGAGCTTTGGTCTAACCTGGATGCAGATGCAGGAAGCAGCAGCAGCGGCCGGAGCCGGAGAAGACGGCGGCGCCGCCGCCTCGGAGGAGCAGGAAAGCGATGAGGCATGCCTACGACGCCTCGAGCAAGGACGACCTGGTTCTCGTTGTGTCGCTCGACTCCATCACCAAGATCGGGTAGCAGCAGCTGCACATCCTCTGAACTGAAAGAGTACTCTTCCTCAACTGAATCAAACTCCTTCTGAAAATTAGTTTTGAGCCTCCATTTTTTCTTCTGATCATGAACATATAATAATAATCAAGCTTTAAATCCTCTAGTATCCACAAATATGTTAAAGATTAATTTCTTGTACGAAAAATTGACATTACAATTTTATTGCGAAAACACATGTGTTAGTGTTTTATAGTCGACCGCGTTAATATCCTGAATGACAATTGAAAAGAACGAATGTAGTGATATATATCATCATCATTGCCAAAAGTGTATCAGGTCGCTTTCAAAGGTACAACCATCCGGTTAAAACTTGGATGTTCTTGAAAATATCTTCGAGAGAATGGTGCATAAAAAGTTAAAAACATCCGTGTAAACGTTCCCTTTCTTTCATCTTAGTCTTACAACTGGGCAGAAAAACTCTTAAGCAGAAAACGACTGTGCAAATCATATCCGGACAGCGAAATAATAATTAAACCCTTGCGAGTACTACCTCCTTTTCAAAATAATTGTATTTCTACTATTCAAATTTTGTCAAAAAAATTATATTTTTGCTAAGGTAGGACCTGATATTCCTTTTAATCAAATTTAAGAATGATAATTAAATGAGATTATTGCCTCAACCTTCATTTTAATCAAATGTATGTATGGAATGTGTGCATGTATGGTTATTAAATAGGGTTATTATGGTAAATTATGTTTGTTGCTAATCTATCTTTAATTTCCTATCAATACAATTATTCTGGTACGAAGGTAGTAATAATTAGCTTTGTTTCTGCCTTGTAATCTTATACTACATCCGGTTAAAAAAGAAATCATATATGTAGATTTTCATCGAAAATGATTTCATAACACCACAAACTTATAAAAGTATAGAAAATTATTCTAATATAAAATTGATTGATGAAATTCTATAAGTTTAGCCCAATCTTTCCTAATGTTTAATACTTTTGAGGGAGTATTTACGGTGGTTGGATCTTATCTTAACAACGTCACATTTGCATTATTTACAGGCTTTGATAGTGATCGGTGAACATCTCCCCTTCTCTCTGCTACTGATCAGGAGGATGCAGCTGACAGGCGGTGTTTGTTTGTCTACAATCAATTATAGCTTCGAAATCGTGACCTAATTAGTCCCTAGACCTTTGTATGATGAATAATTCGATAAGGTCCTTGTATCCATCGTTTGTAATATATATTATTTAATGGAGGGGTGTGTTTGCAACTTCCAATATTTGTAACTGTACTATTATATTCTTGCAATCAATTTGAATATTTGATAATCGATCTTGGAGTACTTGAGACCATAACATCACGCCCCTTGTTCTGTTTTTAGTTTTAGCTTTGCAAACTTTTCTTCCAGGCTTAACTAATCAAATGGTGGTCCTTCTGCCGTTTCGTTCAAATAACTTCACATTTGCCTTCATTTTCTGGTTTTGATTGTGATTGGTTGACATCACCTTCTGTCTGCTACTTATCTATAGGAGGATGAGCTGAGCTGCCATGTTTATCATCAACCGTACGTACTGTCTCGTTAACTGGAAAAAAAAATTGCACCAATTTTGCTCCTCCAGCCCATTTTCCCTAACAAAATTGTGTACTAAGGTAATTCTATGAAGCTATCCACCTATGTCCTCTATCCCAAAATAAGTTGATTTCTAGAGCTCAAACTTTATTCCAAGATAAGTTGATTTTCATTATGTTTATCTACCATTGGTTCACAAATCAAATACCTCTTACCTACTCAACCACCATAACTAATTTCCTATTCCCCACAAAAAAACTAATTTCTTATTAATGAGAGACATTTTAGTCTTTTTCCCTTAGTATTATAGTTTTTCTCGGGATGTGAGGAGTCCTTTTATTTTGGAATAGAGGGAATAGGAAGGCTGAGGAGATGGCTAGGGTTAATTTGTGTCGTTATTATTGATGATGATCCTACTTCATTTGATCAGACAATTCTTGACAATATTTTTTTTAATTTTGGGCCATGTGTTAAAATTTCTTCGGGTTTTAAATGACCATTTATATATTTTACCCATTTTCTTATAGGTTGGGTAGGTTAATGTCCGACAGACATGGTAATGGCTCTTGTGTCTACAAGTAGTTTAATGGTTTAAAGTACCAAAACAAAATATTGGACACATGAGAGAAGGATTAGAATGTAAGTTCTTTTAGGATGAATGAATGATTTGTTGCATTTAAATGACTAAACTGATCGAAACAGATGAATCTCACAATGTCTAGGATAACAATTACAATTCTACAAGAATCACGGTGACAACTGCGTTCTTGGTGCTTGTCTGAAATGATTGCCTAAAAGAGCAAAATGATTATTCCATCGACAAGGATGTGTTTTAATTCCTGGTAGAGGAACAGTGGGGTGATTGATCATGCACTTGGTATCATATCATGGTATTAATACACATTTTGAAGCAAAAATCAGCTTACTAATACTTCATCAAAGTATGGTTATTTTCCTTTTGTTTAAAGAAACAAGAATAACTTACAAAAGAATCCAAAAAATGATCAACTCCATGAATTGTAAAATCAAATCAAAGTCCAAGAAAAAAATTGCAAATGTGCTCAGGCACAAATCCTTCCTAATTACTCTTGCGACAGAGAGGAGATCTGATGGAGACTGTTGTTAACGCCGTCAAAAGCAAGGGGCGCATACATCCACATTTCATCAGAGCTCAAGAGCTGTGCGAAATTCAGAAGGTAAAAAAATGTCAGGAAGATGATCACTGTGAAACTTGGATATTTCTAATGTAAAACATATATTCAATGCAATTGTGCAAGTACAATGTATTGAAGATAGTTGTAGTGAAATTTCATATCCATTCTCATTTAATTTGTGTCAGCTCATAATTGAGAACTAAATACACACCTTGATTTGCAGGGTCAGAAACTTGACATACTGAATTGCTTCCTCCAACATTGTGCTGATGTCAACCTGCAAATGTAAAAGGGTAACAATTTACTTGTTGCTGTTACAGTCACTGACCAGACCAGCAACAGCAAGAACTTACTTTTGTTCCATTAGGAATTAGCTCTTGCAGTATTCTCAATCTCTCATTTATCCTCTGTCTCCTCTTCTGTTTTACAAGCATTCCAAGACACAATCAGAAACTACAGTGAAAAATTCCAAGGTTAGGAAGGACATAATATACAATTTAACAAACTAGTAACCTTTGCATAATGAGACTGTGAGTTCTCTGCAGATTGTTTACATGCTTTTGGCCTGTTACCTTCCTTGACTGGCACCTGCAAATTCAAACTTACTTGATTTCAACAAATTCCATGACAACGAAAAATTGTAGTACTAAGGTACATCTGATCAACTCATAGGCCCTTACTTACCGACATCGCGGTGCTAACTTCCTTGCTAAGGTTCATCATCTGCTCATGCTCATCATCGATCTGAATTCTTCTCTTGTTACCAATGTTAGTCTCCTCTGTTGAAACGAAACTATCGTCTTGGTATTCCAAACATGCAGTTGTGCTACTATTCACCAACTCTGTTGTCATGGTGTCATAGCTCTCACCACTGATGAGAGAAAATGGTGAGCTACTGGACAGGCTGAAACTATTGCTGGAGGAACCGAAACAAGGATCGGCATCGCTGCTGCTCCAGAACAATGACTGTAAATGCGCAATCATCTCCGACTCGTCGCAGATTGCTTCAAGAGAGCTACCATAGGATGCCTCCATGTCTTCTGTTTCCATGGCTATGAATCTGAGCAATGCTTCTGTGAGTACTGTGCAAAGTTGCAGTTGCAGAGAGAGTGGGGGTGTGTATATATACTGTGTGTTGGTGCCTGAAACTGAGTATTGTTGGTGCCTCAGATTTTTTTTCTAACATATGCCTCCATATCTTGTGTTGCAGGCATGAATTTGACTTGAGTTCCCCTCCTAAAAAAAGATTGGCAACTTGGGCAAAGTAAATTCCTTTGGCATGTTATTTCTCCTTGCATTCAGATTCTTATTGTTCCAGGGTTTACAAATGACAAGGCTCAATTTACACATACTACCTGCCTACCTGAGATGTCCCTAGACACTAATAAAGAGAGTAGGATTTATGAGTAACTGCATTGAAACGCTGAATCATGCATAAGCACAGGAGAGTGACAGTAATATCAACACCACAAAAATTTAGGGATAGAAAATGGTAGATGTCTAGATGGTGACTCTAGAAAGAGAAATGGAAATGCACAGAAATGAAGGTTGCTTATGAACAGGGCAGGTGGCTAATCATGGAGGAGAAATGCTGGCAAACCATTAAACGATAAGATACAGTACTAATCTGAATTTAGTTTACAATTAGTCAAAAAAAAATTGAAAAGAAACAATTAGTCAATGGCTCTGTTGGAAAAGACAAGTGCAGCAACTTGCACAAAAGGGTGTACCTGTGCTGTGCTGCGTGATTCATGATGCCACAGATGGGTCTCTCTATCTGACTATCTGTTTCTTTTAGTTTCATTTTGTAAGAGCAAATCCTATGTTGCCGACTAATGATTTGATTGATCTTTATCATATAACTAATCAGAAACCTCGGTCATTTCATCTAATCCCTCTAGCAGCGTGTCAAAAAAATGCCTGAAAATGCCCGGCGAAAAAACAAATATTGCATGAAAATAATTCTCTTTGTAATGAGACCATATGGGACCGCCAGTCCGCCACCATCATTTAGCGCTGAATTGAATCGCAGATTTCTTGGAAAACGAAATTTTCTCGTGTTTGGATAAATCGCTTCAAATTAGCAGAATTGCAGAAAATATGAACTGAGAAATTGTTGACATATCAACGTTCTTATCTGAATGAAGTTTTCATTGAAACGTAGCCCCATTGATTCGCGGATTATTTGTTTCGCACTTTCGCAGTGAACAAACCCAATCAAAGTGAATATCTGGATTTCGAACGAACCCTTTGATCAGCATTATTTTTGGTATTAGCAACTAGTAAGGTTAACAATACCTTTCGTTTTAAGACCGTTAAATTCGCTTAATTACACAAGCGTTCAAGCGTTTTAAGACCAATTACATGTTTGACTTGGCTCCAGAAATTGAATACATATGATAAGCTGCTGGAACAACAGAAGCAGACAACTTCACTGCTAAAATCTAGCGAAACCAAGAGGATTGATGAAACAACTTGTGATCAGTTAGACTACCAGACTGAAAATATATATGCCCGGTTCAAAAGGCAGCAGCTGACAGCTAATCCGATCATCAAAATCCAACAGCAAAATAAAATAGGATCAATCACACAGGGCAACATATATAATATTAAAGGCTTCTTGGATGCACGATTAATTCATACTTAACATCCACATCATTCAAATACCATCATCAGAAACATAAACCACTTTAGTCTGCAGAGTACCAAACAAACAGCTAAATTACTGGAACTGAAAATAAGCCTTCCATTTAAATGCTCCATCTCTTCACCCAGCAGTGGGGCTGAGGAAACCCAGATGACTTTAGCGGTACTGCAACAGAAGAAGAATAATGATCATTAGCTTGTATTCTACCGTGTAGAGGGAAAGAATACCATGTAGAAAGAAAGGAGCCTAAAATTACACAAGTCTAACTAAGATATATGCATGCAAAAGCTTTTTTATTCTACAAGGAAGCCAATTTCAAACACAAATGGTAAAGAGCAAAATATTAATTGGTCACAGCTTAATGGTAACATTAACTTTAGAATATTCACGGTTCACTAGTTCAGTAAAGCAAAACTCTTCAAGAATCAATTACTTTACATGTTGAATTACACAAGAGGAAGCATAGAATAAAATGAGGCCGTCAATACATGGATTTGTTCAAGAAGCAACCAAGCTTATCACGACACCATATCATCATTCAACTGAAACAGTACATAGACATTGGTATGGGCATCCCACAACATACAAAAAGAACCACGTAACCAGATAAAGGTTCGCACAAAACCATCTAATTGGGAGAACAGTGTAGCTATCTAGTTTAGCAGTAGGTAGTACTACCGTATCTGCTCCAATAAGCCTATATTACCAAATGTTCAATGGAGAGGCAGCAAACAGAAACTAATGACGATCACTATTTTACAGAACAGTGGAAGTTCATAATAGAGCATACCTTGATGAAGCCAATGTCCTTGGCGTTGCTGCGGAAGCACTGTCTGCAGCACATGAGTCCATACTTCCTGATCAGTCCATGAGGGTTTCCGCACACCCGGCTACAGAACACATAAAAATGTGGGATCAATACACACCCAAAGGGCTAATCTTCCATGACTACAACTCAACATATTTATTGACTAAAGAAGCAAAGTGTAATGCCCAACAAGCCTATGATATCAGCTTTTCTACAAGAAAATCCATTTTTTCCTATCAAAATCATTACAGGTCACTCACATACCAAACATCAATTTTTATCCCAGGCATCATACAAGTGAAGTATTCAGATATGCTGCAGATGAACCTATACATGCAGTCCAAATAAGGTAGAAATGCCTACTTTGCAATTCGCTAATCCCCAAACTGAACAGTCCATTTCTGAGCAATTCTACTCATCTAACCGAACTAGATCTTAGCATGGTGGTGAATGATTTTCATAAACGAAACGTCAAACTAAATCCCAAAACACACTAACCGCGTCGATCTAAACACGCAGACATCACCAACTACCCCGCCAAAAGAACCCAGGTAACGCCTCGATCTGACGCCGCGAGCAACGACAAGGGGGAGGAGGGGAGCAGCAGCCGTACCAGACGCGGGAGCCGGGCCCGTAGTTCTTGGGGTGGGAGTTCCACACGTTGGAGTGCCCCATCTTCGCCGCAGCCGGCCTCGCCTTCCGCCGCCGCCGGTGTGAGGTGGAAAACCCTAGAAGAGAAGACGAGGCGCGCGCGTGGGGTAGGTGGCGGCGGAGCGAGGCGAGAAGGATTTATATAGGAGCAACCAGAGCTAAACCCTAATCGATGGGTTTGACCTGGACCGGGCCCAATGGGCTTCTACCCTTGACCGGCCCATTGGGCCTCAACTCGGGCCTCGTCTTCTACATGATATATGACGTGTCCTCCTCTCGCGCAAAGAGGGGATTCGTATCGTCGTCTCCTGCGCCGCCGACGATGTCGTCGTCGTCGTCGTCCGCCGCCGCCGCTGGTGGTGCTGGTTCCGGCGAGCCCTCGTCGGAGACCCGGCCGGTAATACTGCACTGTGTGTGTGTGTGTGTGTCTCTCTCTCTCTGTCTCTTTGCCTCGTTTATTGGACGCGTATTGTGTCGTCGCAGGGGAAGGAGAGGGAGGAAGGCGGCGATGGGGGAGACGTGGATTTCGATCTGTCCGGAGCCGCGGCGGGGTGGGTGGAGGCGCGGACTAGCTGCCCACACCTCCCCGCCATGCCCGCCGCCTGCGCCGATGACCTCGCACGCGTGCCGCCGCCGGACTCGCCGTGCTCTAGGTTTCTCCTAGCCTACTTCTCAAAATCGCTTTATTTGTTTTTTACTGCGTGGATTGTTTGGGTTCTTTCCTGCGGTTCAGAGTATACTCCTTTGTATTGCGCTGTTGACAACAGAAATAAAATTCGCAGTATCCCTAATTCAACTTTGCGGTGAACAATGAGGGGTTTTGTTCACCAAGCAAATTATAAAAGGTTTAATGTTTCATGATCAGGATGATATCTTGATCACAGAAACACAGTAAGGTTGTTACTCTCAGTCTCACAATGCTATGTAAGCCATGTAATGTTGTTTCTTTGGTTTAGCTTTGGTTTAGCATTTGGCGAAATTGCGACATATATGTGAGTTTCTCTCACCAGCACAAGAACACAACTGGATCGAGTCCAGAACTTGGCATTTTGCTCAGTGAACGAGTAGACACTACGATTTGATTGGCCAGAAGGGTTGCTAAACTTAACTGGGAACATGCTCTGAGTTGTCATAAGAATTTCACAGTACCTTGAGCCTGGAAATGTACTCCTGGTGCCTGGGAATGAAGTTTTCTTCACCTACTTACCAACTAATTGATGACAAGGTTATTTTTCATTGGGTATTTCTTCTGCAATTTGTTAGATTAGCAGCCAAAGGTCCTTTTTATGTTAACTGGACATCATGTTACAATTAGAAGGTATAAACTTGTTGAGAGGTGTCGAAGAGGCCAGGCATGAGGTCACATGTTTAGCCTAAGAAATATTGTTGAAATTAATCCTAAGAGTATGCTTGTAAATTAGAGTGGCTCATTATTCTCCTCAAGTTCAGGATGTGACGAAGGTAAAATTTATTCCAAGTGTCTGTTTGCAGACTAGAAAGGCTTATTATTCTCCTCGAGTTCAGGATGTGAAAAGTACCTTAAGAATTCCAACTGAGAGTTGTTGAGATTACTAACCAAAGTTCCACCTGATGATTTTCCTTTCCTTTGTCTGCCACTATATGTTCTTGTTTCAACATCTGTCTCACACTGTCATGTTGAGTAATTATGCATGCAAACCTCATCTATGATAATTGGCCCACAAACCAGACTGACTTAGCTAGTAGGATTATGTTTGCGAATGTTAGGTGGGTTAATTAAGTTGCCAGTACAAAAGGTGGTGCATTAACTTACTTCCTCTGGTCGACTGGACCACCGCTGTAGTGGGTTAACTTTTTCATGGGTTTAGAGGGTTAAAAGGCTTTGGCCGGGTTAACTTGACTCTCCTTACCCATGGGTATTTGGCAGATTAAACCTCTAACTAACCCCTTATTCCCAAAAGAGATGCAACTTTAGTATTGACGTCTCCCAGTCATTGAAGTTAGACTGAGCCACCCTGTATTTTGCATGATTCCCAACTGAAACATCTGTTATTATGAATCTTCACTTAGTAACTGAGGACATCATCTTTGCATGATTCCCAATGAATGCATGTGCTCTGAGTAAAATTCAAGGTATTATGTTCATTTATGAGTGTTTGTCCGTGCAGATGTCATCACCCTGCTGAAAACTGGTTATGCTTGATCTGTAAAGATGTCCTATGCAGCCGTTTTATCAACAAACATATGTTGTACCATTATCAAGATATGGGACATTGTCTTGCCCTGAGCTTCAGGTAATTGTTAAAATTGCATTTGATTATCCTCTTTGATCACAGAGATTTTTTGGTGGTTCCGTGTAAGATCATGCATCTGCACTGTCAGTAGTCAGTACAGTGGGTTTAAAGTGTCACCTGAATTTCAAGTTTTGTAACAATTAATAATTTAAACCGTTACTAGACTCTTGAATTGTTCTAATTTATTCCTACATACATGGCATCTTTAAAGAAAACCAAATTTACAGAACCAGCCTATACTATAAGTTGTACATTTGCTCTGTTTTATGCCTCTAGTAGTAAACTAAGTTATACAATTATACAAAAGAACAAAGATAATTAAAATATGTTTTAAATATCACATTGTTATGTTCATATTAATTCCTATTCATTAAGTTCACTTTCAGTCATGTGCTGCCTCTCTCTTGTATCTCAGTTTTCATTGTGAACATGTACAATGTACATCTTCCTATGTTACATCATGTCTACATGATCTGGTTAATATTACTTAGTACCGTGTATAACCCATTGCAGTGATCTGTCAGTCTGGTGTTTTGCCTGCGACTCCTACCTAGACGTTCAATCCATCTTAGAACTGCGTCCAGTTTATGAAGTTGCACATCTGATGAAATTTGGACAGCGGCCTCCATTTCGATCACTTGATGTACTGGATTTGAGCAGTGGACAGAACGGAGGTTCACCATCACAGTCCTAATGCTCCATATTCTGTTAGTTTTCTTTTCATGATGGAAGACTAGTTAAACTTGTTATGAACAAACAGTAATCTACTATGTAAGGTTGCACTTGTTAAACTTCAGTACGATATGCCAGATGAATTATCCTACTTTTTCTCCTTGAATTACTACATTTTCACATTCAAAGCTTTCACTGATAACCCTGGTGACGTAGTTTGTTTTATTGGGTGCGAAGCAAAATGACAAGTGTAAAAGTCTGTTCATCTTTGGAGATGATGAAGGCATTATAGCTGCGTTGATATTGACATTGAAAAAAGTATCCAACTGCGAATTTCTTTAGCTCCACTGACTGATGTACTTTATCTTATCCACTAAAAGGCATGAATTTAGGTATATGTCATTTGACTTTAGGTTGTTTGGCAAGACTTAGGTCCATCAACCTTTAATGCACAAAATATATAGTTTGTGGCATTTGAATTCTTTTGTCTACCCTAAGGAAAAACATGCTGCATATATATCCTCTTCTTAGTGAACAGATGAACAGGATGCACATCCTTCTGCACAGGATGCTATATAATTTTGAAAGGCAATCAATATTCTAGTTAAAATGTTTCCTGGAGCACTGATTTTAGATTGAGGGGAAATGCACACTCCTTTATATCACACTGCAAGTGATACGTGCTTAACTTTAAGACGAACTTGGCACTTTGTGACAGGCAGACTAGAAAATTCTATGCATCTGCAAAAATAAGCAGTAGCTGTTAAAATTTATGTGCTTCTGGGAGGATAAATACTGACATGAGATATGTTTCTTGGCCTTTTGTAGCATGATTACATGTACTCGTCTTTGAGTTAGTATGATGCAATCTTTTGTTCCCAGAGGTGACACTGATGTAAGATTGCTACTTGCCTAACATCATTTTCTGTCCAATCAGATATAGAAATTATCCGTTCTTTAATCATCATATGCTTGCTTGGTAATATATGGTGGATATTCATGCCAAGTGTGCCATATCATTATTTCAATCAAGATATCTTTTGTGAGTTCAAATCAAAGTGGTACTCTGGCTCCAAATAGTTGGTAGCTGCTTTGGATGTACTGGGATATTTATAAGGAGCTACTCTTTTTCTTTGTCTTCTTTTGTTTGTGTTATATCATACACTTCTGTACTGAATGTTTACAAGGCATTAACCGTCATAATGCTTTTGTTTCGGGTTTAAACAAAAGAAGGAAATATTTTCGTCATACATTACTTTCTTGTGCCAGGCATTTTTTATGATAACCATACCATTTCGTGGCAACTTCCATTTTCGTTAAGGCATCATAGCTGGAAACATGAAACGAAATTTAAACCTGTTTAGTTCTCATTTCCTTTCATAAAAAGGAATAATAAATACTTGTGTCAAAATTTAGATACTGCTAGTTCTGCATAGTGTTGTTCGCTTCAGAGTGTTCAGTTTTAGATTTTCTTAGAGTTGTTCTTATTGGCAATGAACATAGAAAATCCTCCTGAAAACTACATGCAAATGATAAGGTGGCACTTAAAAGTTCCTACCCCTATCTGAACATGGCAGTGGTTGAATAGTGATAACCTTCAAGTGCAGTCTGAGCATTAAAAAGTAGAGGGATGAGATATGGTACTGTATTCTGCATGATAGTATCAAACTAAGTATCCATTGCACATATAGTTGTTGAGATGCTACATAGTACTTGATCAGGTAGAACAAGTGTGCATAGTTCGCATTGGATTTTTCGTCATTGTTGAGCATTGCTTAGGGCACTTACCAAATGCCTCCAAGTGTTTGGTCAGATGTCCATATCAAGAACATAGCAGATGCTGCCATTATGCAGTAAAGACACCCATTAACTGGTGAGTATCAATATCAATGGAATCAGATCCTCTGGCTTCCAGTTGAACAGGTGCGACATGCCTTTCGTCATCTGCTCCTTCTCATCAGAAATGGACAGCCAATATCTTAGGTGAGCGATAGATGAGTTCAATTTTTTGTTATTACCTTTCAAGAAACAAATAAATTGCTTGTCAGTTGTCATCTCGACGCATGATGATCTTCTGTTTTGTTTGCATGTCACAGCAGAGGATGTGAACCTGCAAAAGCAACCTTGTGCTACCATTCCTGGAATTTCACTTGGTTGGGTCTCATCAGGGCTGATATGATGTCCGTTTCATGCCAGTGCATGTGGAAGTTGATACGGTTTGAGCCAATTGTGCATGTGAACATGTTCAGGTGCCATTGTTAGATCAAAGAAGAGGTTTTCTGTCTTGGCTAAGCATCCACCCAGTGTCTTTCCAAGCACTCTGAACTGATGCAATCCAATGTGATTGCATCAGGGTGAGAATGGGACATTGACAGCTGCAGGTGCATCCATTCCATGCATCTATTTGTTTCCCAGGTTTTACTGTCTAAGCTGTGGAGCTGGGACCATTAGCACTCAGCTGGAAAAGGCTAGTGTGATCCCTTTCTACGTGTCGACATGAGTTTTGTCAACTGTGATGTGTGGAGTTCTGTGACCTAATCTAATGGGCTTGAATAGTTTTGTTACATAATCTTAACCTAGTAGCACATGATAGAACCATAGGAAAGAATAGAAGGTAGATAAAACTAACATCATGTTCATGTGGCATCTCCATGTTAGGAAAAAGCAGATGGAACATTAGCCCTTAAAGATTTGCTTGCAGATCAGAGGTTACTGTGGGTTGATTTCCTGGAGTTCCATACAAAAACCAACTCTAGTAGCCATATGACTATCTTTTCGGCAAAAGGTCGCCATGACATTATTGTTTTGTGTAAAAGGTCTTTATGTGGCATATGATGGATAAACAAACATGTTTGCACGATCATGCTGGTGGATGGTTAGATCATATGGGTGGTGGATGAACACGAGTGGGTGTACGACTGATATCTTTGTTATATATCTTGTAAGAGGAATATATCTTTTTTTTTTCGCTTGATCATTGAAGTGGTTTTGTTGAATGATGCTGTGCCCCTAGTGTCCTGGTAATCTGCACTTGTGTCAAAAGCTACTTTTTGGTGTTGGGTTATGCTAGATGCATATATGATGTCTATGATGAGTTCCACATTTGCTTTTGGATGGCCAATAGGAGTAGTTGGTTGTGGAGTATCTCCAGTCAATTACAGTAATATGCCTGTGGGTGTATCTATAACTACACAGTATGCTTTTCTATTGTTGGGTCTCTGAACAACCACTAATGTTCCATCACTAGTTCAAGATGTTGGTTTATTTTCTTTTCAGAATACATGATGTTTATTTTTAGTTGTATGTTCTTTTAAAGCAAAGCAAAGAAAATATCAACATGTACCTGATATTTGTGTGTACTGACATAAATCCGAACTGAGTTTCTTTTTCCTGTAATGTTAGTGGTATTATTTGTGCAGTTTGGTTTAATGCTGGAGCTTGAACAATTTTCCATTTTCATAACACAATTAATCAATATTCCATTTCCATAACACAAAAATATGAATGGTAAGTTGGGTGCCAAAGGCACACAGATAAGAGATGAGTCAGGAATCATGATAGCTACAGTTCTCAACCTTTCTTTTTGTTAACTTCCATATAGTAATTCATTGGATGCACCGAAAGAAATGCAACAAAGATAATTCAAGCTCGACAACGCAACTTCCTTTTTTTTGAAGGAGACAACGCAACTATTATGCTACTGGCTAGATAGATATAATGCTTCTGGAACCCTAGCTTTCTAAGGCTCTACAGCAAACTGAGCCCATCTTTTTGACCAAAACCTTTATTATGAGACACCTACAGAGCCTTCCCAGACATTTCATGCCAATCTTTCTCTACACTTTATGGAATGGATCAACAGTTCATTCCACTATCTGGATCTGTTGGAGCTCTGAGCTCTCCTAGATCTACTTGCTAGATTTCAGATGATGTCAAACAATTAGTATGAAATTCCTAGATCCTGTCCAAGCTCCTTCCAGTTCTTTTACTTCCTGTTTAATTAGGGTATTGATACAGTCTTTAATATGCATATCTGATCATTATTTTTTAATCATATATTCAATAAAATTTATTAAAAATATATGTTAAAGTTATTTTCATGTCAAAAAATATAGTTGTTATTTCTCACAAATCGAATTTAGTATTTTTGCGACATTGATATGAAAGGTTTACTACACACACCTAAAACGATGTCTACCTTAGAACGGGTGGAGCATAAAGTTTGCAACTCAGTGGGAAGCATGTTCTTGTATATATTCTAGCATTGTACTCTACTAGAATGCATAAACTTCACATAAAAGTTTGCAGAACAGTTCTCGCATGTATATTCTTCAAATAGATCATACATGTAAATTAGTAAATATTCACATGGAACATTAGGAGTGGATAAAAATTATTTCCTGTCTGTCCCATCCAAGATTAGGTACTCCCAACAAGTTGATCCCTCAAATCGGGAAAAGACTAAAATGTCTCTCATTGATAGATAAATAGTTTTGGTGGGTAGGCAAGATAAGTAGTAAAATTTCTCGATTTGTAAACTGAGAGATTATACATAAGAAGATGGAATTTGACATATTTTGTGACAAAGTTTGAGCTCTAAAAATCAACTTATTTTGAGAACGAAAGGTGAGTACTATTCAGATTGGGGTGATCAATGATGATGCCTGCAAATGCAAGCCCCAATCTATTGCTGCCTGGCAAGGCCCCACCATGGATGAGGCGATGTGCCTCTTCAACCCGGCAAGGCGTGCTCCACTGTCTGGGGGCCTCCCTCACCTCATCAGCCAGGGTTCAGAAGGAAAATAAAAAGATTCTTCCTTCCTTGCTTGCTGCTGCCTAAATTATCTCTAGTGGCTTCCACATGTGTTTTCACTTGGAACCATCCATCTCCAGCATTTTGTTTTCTAAAAGAGGGAAGAACATGTACCAACTTCTAATAGTTAATTAATTTATATGAGCACCTCTATGATCAACACCTTATTAGCAAAATTTCGATTCTCTGTTAAAGAAAAACGAGATTCCCTCCAAATATTCTTTTAAGAAAAAATTATGAGCGTGTTAGGGATTGATCACGGGACCTCAGGATTAAAATCACACATATCACTACATTATCAAGTGTATCTCGATTCTTTGTTAAAGTATTGAGAGTGTTAGAGTTTGTTTTAGTCTAGTTTTTTTTTGGGTAGTATTTAGTCGACTTGTGTGTGCAATGATTTGGCATAGTTTTAGGCTTTCAGCTTCCGTGTGAGTAGACAATCAGAAATGGGCATTATTTTTGGCTTATTTAGCAACATGATCCAGAAAAATGACTTAGGGGGTTAAGGGCCTAAGTGAAATAGTTTAGGGAGTACAGTGAAGATTTCTCTAAAAGACAGCTTGAACAAACTATTAATTGGAGAGAGTCGGAACTTAAATGGGGTAAATGTGTACTGAATTAGCAAAATAGTGTTACTGACATGTGATGAATAGTCTAAAAGGTAAAACAAATACAATATTTCCCTGAAATTAGTCCTAACTATATATCTATGTATAGCACCCATCTGATTTAATTACGTGCTAAATAGAATTTATTCCAACTTAACATTAACTAGATCGATTCACAAGCTTTTCCTAAAATAGGTGTGATCGAAAAGCAAACAAGACCCCAAATGCATATTTGACCACTAATGGATATGATAAGATATATAAGAAACACTCTAAAACTATTAACATTGTGAAAATACTTTTCGGTACAAATTCGTGTGCAGGGTTAACATAGCCACGTCTAAATATTTATTTACACAAAAGGTACACTCATCTGGAAATAATAAGGTGGAGGCAATAATTCTGAAATTGATCTTTGATAGATGTCTTGATAAGATGGAGTGCAGAAATCAGCTGAAAAAGTTTTTGGGACGAGCAATATGGAAATATTGCGCTAATTAACAATAATCATGTATATCCACAGACTACAGCTGTGACCTAGATTAATTATTTGAAGGAATAGTGTAGCTGATATATAATTAAGATAAGTACATTTTCATGATCCTCCGACAGTATGTATAAGATCCAAAGCAATTAAATAGTTTAGAGAATGGATTTCTCACCATCTGCTGCGTTCAACTACAAATGAAAGATTGGAGCTTTCTAATGTAGGGCTCTTCCAAATTTTGGGATTTACTATGGACCAACAATTATTGATGTCCCTGTTCAGTATTGAATTAAATCTCCAACTTATATCTACCTAAGTCTTATATATATGGGTGCTAGTAGTTTTAAAAGAAATATATATGTGCTAGTGGAATCTTCTTTTGAGCTTTTTATCTGATAATGATCTAACCTTCAATGCCATACTAGATCTAATTGTGATATGACTAACAATTCCTTTATTCACAATTAAAAAGTTCACGATACCTTACTTGCCATCAATGTCTCACTGCCATGTGGGTCCTGAACTCACATTGTGTTTTAGAAAATTAGTGTCAAATAAGAAGGATGTTAAAATTTTGCTGCATATATATAAGAATGTTAAACTTGAACTCCTAGCTCTGAATGCACATATATGAAGCATACCAACAAATTAGTTTAATTAAACCAAGAAAAAGATGCTTGGTGTGAAATTAAAAAAAAGCACATAAAAATGAATTGAGATGATCAACAGAGACACATGCATGGATGGACCCATGTGCAATCTCAACTGTTTGCATGCATGTAAGAGAAATTATTGGTTATTTGGTAGGTAGATCTGGGGATTTTGTTTTCTTTTGCGAAGCACGGGGGGGGGGGGGGGGGGGGGGGGACCAAGGTAGACCTTGACATTGCATCTAATGTGCTGATGTGAGGACATGACACAATCATAGAGACTGAGCCCCCTTACACTGAGTTTCACAGATCAACCCAGTGATGAGCATATTACACAAGGCATCATCTGTTGGTGTTTGTATTCTTGTTACAACATATTGAGAGTGAATACGACCATATGTGCATAGTAGTACATGCTGCTTGTGACCAAAAAATAATTATTACAAGTTGTGTGTAACTTGCACTGACATGCTTGTCTGTTGACATTGACAGGTGGGTCCTGCTGAATTTTTCACCTTAGGTTCCCGAAGAGAATTTAACTTGAAAGTTTTTTTTTTTACAAAAAGAACAAGATGAACACCCTTGATTATCAATCATCTAACATTGTGGATAAACACACTTGGATGGATCCTTTATTAAGATTTTGTTTGTTTTTTTTCCTACATGATTGACATGCTGGATAGATTTGTACATGATTATGAGATGACTAGACCAAAATATTTTGCTTGCCAAATTATGTCGCCTTTCTCTTCTGAGCCGTCTAATCCAAGAAAACATCATCACGCATGCTCAGCTAGCTGCCTGGCTTTTTTAAGAGCCTCCTGCAATTCCATTTCTGTGATATGTGTATCTTAATGTTCATTATTCCTTTAACAAATAGTGTGATCTTGTTTGTGGTCGATTGTAAAAGATTCCAATCGATTTTCTGTTCACCCCCTCTTTTCAAGGGAGTGTCACAGTGTTCATTTGAAGGCAAATTTGAGCAAATTTTATCCATCTATTCAAGTCATCCGAAACAAAATTTTGTCGTTAAATTGATTTGATACTGATTGATAGGTTGGTCCTGTTCGTAGTAAGAACCACATGGACCTGTCTGACAAGGATTACCTATGTCTTACGACAAATTTGTTCTTGTGCATTCTACCTGATACTCCAAGTACAACTACAAAAAAAAAATCCAATTAAAGTTGAGCAGTAAACATAAGCTCAGTTTACACCCCCCCTCCCCCCAAGCTCATGTAGTTCTTGTAATGAGGATTCATTTCCAAAACTTCTGTAATTAATTTCAACTAGTACTACATAGTAATTAGGTAATTTATGCTGTTTCTCTGTTTTCTGAATGGTACAACAGAGATTAGGACAAAGTAACAACTTAGGCTAAGTTTGAAAGTTGGTGTTGAGACTTAATTTCTACTGCACGTAAAACGGAGCGACTCATTAGCACATGATTAATTAAGTATTTGCTAAATTTTTTTTCAAAAATGAATCAGTATGATTTTTTAAAACAACTTTCGTATAAAAACTTTTTGCAAAAAACACGCCGTTTAGTAGTTTGAAAAACGTGCGCTCAAAAAACGAAAAACGAGAAATGTGAGTTAGGAAGAGTAATAACCGAACTCAGCCGGCCATTTCCAATAATGCATGCAATGATGCAAAGGAATTCTGTGGCATGAAGAACTACCACGTGTTCAACAAATTTATGCATCTGAAATGATCTGATTAACCAGATGACAGATATTAAACCCTGAAGAAAGAAAAAAAATCCAGCTAATTAATCCTTGGGGAAGAGGGTGACAGAGACATGCATCTGATAGGCCTGAAAGCAATGAGATGGACAATGACAGGGGCTGACACCATGGTCTGGAACTAATCATGCAGTGTTGGATTTTTCATACCCTCTGGCTTGCTTGTCCAAATCCCTTGGGATGAACAAATAATACAGATCACATTCAGGATGAACAGTTTGCTTGCATTGCAGGCCTCACAAATCTGAAGAAGAGAAAATGGGGGAGGGGACCAACACATGTTATTGTTACCAACTACTCCACATAACTCACTATCCAATCACATTGCCCAATCTTGAGCTGCATATAAGCCAACCCAAGATCCAACTTCAATTCTGAATCTGATCAGGATTGACCTGCTGTGGATCTGAATTCTTGCAGGATTTCAAGTCAGATCAAATCTTGACTGTCCGTTTGCACTGTAAGAAACTGTATAACCCGGTAAATAATTGGCAGTATTTTTTATACTTACGTCGTGCCGTTGTCGAAAACGGTAGGACGGCTTTTGTTATTCTAGTTCTTTTTTTCTCCCCATGTGAAGCTAAGGCAGATTGTTCTGACTTTCAGTGACAGTATATCGCAAGTATTTAAATTAGTTGGGACAAGTGGTTATGGCAATCTTAAACCAATGCACACGTTAACATGAGATCTAAACATAGCATTTCCTAGTTGTCTGCTCAGTGATCCTTCTCATGCTTGTGATCCACACACACAAAAAAAAAACATTCAAAACCAATATAGCTACACAGCCCCAAATCTTACCAACAGCTCAGTAAACTTCAGTAACAAGAATCCCTACATATCATAAAATCAACAGATCCATGGAAACTAGCACTACCAACATATAGATTTCCATCCCTTCGATCGAGCGATGACGAAAAATCCTCCGTGACGTAGTGTCAGCGTGTGCGCGTAGGATTTTTTTTGGTTGTTTTTGCAAAAATGAGAATATAATAGCTGGGGCTTCTTATCTTGGTCCTATCCTTTTCTTGGCACTACATAGGAGCATCTTTGGCACCTTTATCATACTTGAACTCCATTGGCCTAAGTGACTTGGATTTGTTTTGGCATGCCCATAGGACCCCACCGCCATGACAGTAAAACTAATGACAGGGGAGAATCTTAAAATCCCCCCCTCCTGCCTCACCAGATTTGATACATGCCAACCTGTTGCCTCTTTGCAGAACCAGAAGCTCCTTGCCTTTGGCATAGCTAGCAAGAGATGATCTTGTGAGAGGAAGAAGAAGAGGAAGAGAGCTAGTGTAGCTTTGGCCTTCTTTCTTCAGAGAAATTCAGAAGTAGGAATTCTTGATTGAGGTGAGCACAAGGCTCTTGTCATCCTCCTTGCTTCTCTCATGATTCTTTTCCTCAAAGAACTGCACTTGACGCTTCCATGGTGCATATGATTGCATTTCCAAAAGTTTCGCGAAACTCATTCTTTGATTGTGCTCCATGATTTTTCATAATTTCATCATGTTCAAGGAGGAACTGTGTTGCTCTGTCCTTCTGAAAGTGTAGTGTATCATGTTTCAGTTTCAAAGAGAAAACCGCGGCTGTTCTTCTCCTCTTGTTTCTTCTAGAGCATTTTAGCAGTCTTGTTTATGAATCATAATCAAATGCATGCAAATTCTTCTTTCATCAGAGCAATGGTAGAAGGAAAAATCATGCAGAATTATGGTATATGTATATCTCGTTTCCTGCTTCTTCCATAATTCTGTCTGAAAACATTATACATCGCTGCCGTTCAAGGTGTAGATTTTGTAGTTGTCATTGGAGACATGAAGTTACGAGAGAATTCATGTCCCTGTTCAGACAACTGAACACAAAATTTATGAACTGCACTACAGTATGATCCATAGTTTAATTGTACAACTTTGATACAAAACGTAAACGGTAGTACTTCTTAAATGTCATCTCAATTTACATATAATTATTTTCCTCTGTTCAAATATTTTATTTTTCCAAGCCTCTTCTAGTACCCTACAGAAATGTCAGTTTTGTGTATATGTAGCATCTACATCCTGCATGTTTTTTCCCCATCATTTTCTCAACAAAAAAAATTATCAGTTTTTCCAAAAAGGATGACACAATATCAACAAGAAAAGTCTCACCCAAGCTGGAGTTCCCAAATTTTTTGTTCTACTGAAAGCTAGTGTACTTGCAAGAGTATAAACACAAGCAGACAAAAGATTGATGTTAGGTCACATTACATTTATGCTTACATAGGATACTCATTTACCTAACTAATGCAACTTAAATGCCTCATGGTATCACCTGCCTGACTTAATTGCAAAAGCTTGGCACTCATCTCTGATAACAAGAAACTTATCCAAACAAGAACAACAGATTCAGAGGCTTTCACTTGAAAGGTTGGGTTAGCATCAGACAGTGTCACAATCACAGCATGAAAAAAGTCCAGAGAAGGACCTCACAAAGCCATCCACGCAACCAAACACTTGAACAGATGAATCAATAATTGCAGTGTATAAATGTAGCGGTGTCAGCCATTCCCATTGTTTGCCACAGCAACAATTTGTACTTACTTTGTCATCTTTCTCATGAATCAGACTATACTGCCCATGCCAGTGAGCTGACAAGAGAGGAAAAAAAATGGAGAAAGAACACATCAAGATGGCCATCCTGAAGCAGGAACAGACATTCAGACAACAGGTATAACATGTTTAACCAAAACCAATAATGCCTGCTCAGAGATAGTACAAATATTTTTACAATTCTGAAGTGTACAGTGATTGTAGTACAATCTTTCTACAATTCTGGAGTGTAGACTGATCTCATCTCTTTGTTCGTCGACGCAGGTTAACGAGCTGCATCGTGTGTACCAGGTTCAGAAGCAACTGATGATGGAGGTGCAGAGCATTTCAACCCAGGCTCAAGCAAAAGCAGACAACCGAACCAAACCAAGATTGGAGATGGACCATCAACAATGGTACAGAAACTCGGGGGAGAAGAAGGCCCCCGAATTCGTCGAAGATTTCGACCTTGAACTCACACTGGCAATTGGGGCTGGTAGGAAGCAGGAGAAGCCATCCAACTCGGACTCCGGAGCAACAGTGTCATCATCGACTTCTGCTGAATCGGAGTCGGAGCGGCGGTTCCCTGAGTCCAATGTAGCCCTAAGGTTTCAGAATGAGAGCAAGAGGCATGATGATCAGCTCATGCAACCTCCTTGGCTCTATCAATGTTTAAGTCTGAAGATGGCATGATGGCTTAGCTATGATGGGTGGCTTCATGAGTGTTCAAAAGCTCAAAAATCTCAGACAAAAAAAAAGGCTTCTTTTATGTATATGTATATGACAAACTAATTCAGAGTAACTGGAGGGCTCAAAAGAGTGAAAGAAAATGCACACAAAAGAAAACATGCAACATGAAGTGCTACTCCAGACCCTATGAAAGTTTAGTGAGATACACAATCATTTCTTCAGACCGAAGAAGAAAATCCAAAGATATATATTCTTCAACAAAAGCTGCATCATATGTAAAAGATGTTGGAGCATAAACCTTGTTCAGTCCAACTTATATTACTGAAAAGAACAAAATTACCTTACACCTCCATAGCTGGTTACAGTAAATTTGGTGAAAATTGCTTGGCTTCTGAGCCATGGAATGAGAAACCTTGGAAAGATAGAATAAATGCCTAGTATGAGTTACCTCTATCATCCAGACAAAAGGCCTTCAGGCAAAAAAAAAAAGGGAAAAAAGAGGAGGCAGGTTTAGTGGACACTATACACCACTAAAGAAATAATAGGTAGGGATAAGTTCATCTCTGTTTCTAGCCTCCCATTGAGAGGAGCTGATAGTGATATAGCCAGCCGCATCATAGTCCAGTTAATTCCTTCGAAGACCATCTTGCAAAAGTACTAATAGTTACACAATCGACACATGGAGTTCATTCAGCTCTAACTATGAACTTGTGGCCACATCAACATCTGCTTTCTTTAAGCTAGCCATGTATGTTATGTAGATGGTCCAAAGAAATGAGAAGGAATTGCTCACTAGAGGCTGCGGGAAAAAAAAACTCAGTTCAGAACTGCTGTCAGATAATGTGTTCAAATAGGTAGAAAGTGCTGGGAAATTGATGTTACCTGTAAATGAACGGGGATAAACTTGAAAGTGATAAAGTCACAAAGTGGCCAGTATATGAGTCCACTTTTGATGGTCGGGATTAAATCTCTCTTCAGTCTTGCCATGATCTCTGGGATGGTCTCACCTATGAATCATATCAAACAAGCAATTAGGGCACACAGGAGCTTGGTTGCCACAAAAGTTTCAACAAGAAAAATTTCTATGTGATAAAGATAGTGGGAAAGGTGTACTGCATGTAAGCTTATCTGAACATAGCTTCTCCCATCATGCTAAACAGTACATAGTGGCAATAAATGTATAGTGCACACAACCTTATCCTAAATTTGATAGTATTGCGGTCCATAATCAATAGATCAGAGACTTCAAGGAACTCACTTGAAATGACTACTTCAAAAAGGTAAGATTATAATGAACTGGTGGTACCCTAAAGTTATCAACTTGCCAACTTCACTTGCAAATTTTTGCTAAGTACATTGCTAAATTTATATTTTTCCCATCTGAATCTGGGATCAGATGGGAATTTCAACTTTATTTCACGGTACATGACAATGTGCTATAAGTCAATTTACTACTGGATCTTATACAGCTACCTGAGTTCATTTTATACATCAATCACATCCATTCATGTAAATATATTTTGGTCTAGATTTTTCACCTTAGTTGCATTTAGCAATCTACAGAACCCCAATGCACATTGCATCCAGGTATGCATGAATGAGACGCAAAATTGAAACTTAAAACATCCACAGAGTATATCAGCATGTGGAAGCAGCTGCATTTCATCATACAAAGCTTTTATTTTCAATTTAGGAGCGATTGTGACACTAGAAAGCAATCAAAGCATACAACATGGATGGTGCTAAAATAGTTATGGCATTGAAACTTTAGTCACCTGTTGACCATGTTTAAGTGTTTGACACAGGAACTAACCAAATAACAGTTTCCTCAAGGTCCTGAACTAATCAGATAAATATGAACGTGAAATGTTGTCCTCAGTCATTTACCACTCAAGACACACCTAACCAAATAAACCGTGTTAAACGGAAGTACAAACCTGTTGTCACATGGATATTTTTGTTTGTGTTCACACAATACAGACAGTGGGACAGATAATTTACAGCTAACATGCACAATGTTGGTGATTTCTACCCAAGATATTAATTGTTGCACCTTACAGAAATGAGAAACCATATAAACAGAACGGCCACTGCATCAGAGGTGTACTACTGAGCATACTAGACCACTCATGTAGCAACTAGCAAGATAAATGCCT
The DNA here is from genome assembly GCA_008326285.1 of Oryza officinalis. Classification (NCBI taxonomy): domain Eukaryota; kingdom Viridiplantae; phylum Streptophyta; class Magnoliopsida; order Poales; family Poaceae; genus Oryza; species Oryza officinalis. Next base: position 28,763,744 of record BDMV01000012.1, read on the forward strand.
CTAAAGGTTTTCTTATTTTATTTTCTTTGGACAGGATAGGGAGTCTGAAGAATACATCATAATCTAATATCCTTAGAAACCTCACTGTTGAACGCCAATAAAAAATACTACAAAAGGGAACAGGTCAATCATGTCATAACCTATATGCTGCAGTCTCAACTCTCAATCAGTAGTTTACTAACATTTTATCATAATAGAGTTTTCAGCCATGGTTAGCATAAGCATCATAGTAGTAGTTAACAGGTCAGTGCAGCATTTTAAGACAAGAGTTATAGAAACAAGTCAAAGGAAGCCTAAATTGAATTCTTATCAATGATTTGCGATTTGCACATGCAAAAGCAAATAAACACCAAACAGAGAAAAAATAGATGCTTTTAAGAATCAATGCTTATTCTTCGAAAAAAAAAGAATCCATGTTTGTTCACAGAGGCATATGTGCATCATACCTTGCAATCCTGCATTGTATGAGAAGAAAACTGAATTAATAATTGGTCCATAAACCGCTTGTCCAAGAAACATCTTCTTGAAGGTGTTCACTACGTCCTGTTTGGGGAGCAATTTTGAGACAAAGTTGAACCAAATATGCAAGGAAGGTCCTGAGATCAGCAACCCATAACTAGCCATCCGCAGAGTCCTAACTAGATCAAGTGAATCTTCAGGGCCAAGTGTGATCATCTGATGAGGCAATATAGCAAACACAAAAGAATCACATGACTTGACATACTAAAGCAAAACAAAAACATTGTAAATTGAAGATAGAAGCCAAGAAAAACAAAAATGTTGTAAATAAAAGGTAGAAGCCTAAATAATATGGGTTAAATGATCAAAGTATAACAGGACAAAACATAAAATAAGCCTCTTACACATAATAATAATCATGTATCCTACTTCTAATATTGTTCCAGGACCAGGAGAACATCTATCTAACTTAAGGTCCTGTTTGAAAGGCAGGAATATCGTCAAATTCCAGGAGGAATTTCCATAGACATGTAAATCAAGACATATTTTCAGAATGATGCACATCTGCACCATATTATGTAGCTAAAGGACATGTGCCACCCATTATTGGTGACATTTCTTTTCATAGGTTACTAATATTGAACACTACAAATGATTGATTAGCACAAAAGCTCTTACAAGGATAACATGCTGGATGATATGGTTTATACAACAGAAACACGTATTTAGTAGGTAATCAAAAATTAGAAACATCTGGAAGGTTTCTTTTCATAACATTTATGAAGGTGCTACCCTCTACAAAAAACAATAAAATAAGACCAATAGGATCAAAGGCAGATACTGCCCTACTGCTTAATCCCAGAGAATGAGCCTGGCTTAATTACATGCCCGCCATTTTTTAATACAACAAATATTTTATGTCTTCTAGTTAATTTATTACAATGTTTTGTCTGGTGCATAATTTGAGCATACAATTTCTTATATAAACAAGCATGGTATTGGTGAACCCTTGAGGATCAACTAAAAGTTCAATGCCTTTCAGGCTTGCACTCTTTGCCGTATGGACTCAATAGTGTCACTGGCTCCGCCATTCGGCCTTAGTGCCCAGCCAGTGCATAATGGCTTCGGGTGATGCTTTGGACTGCAGGACAGGGGTAAAACTTGTGCTGCAGTCGCTGAAGCCCACATGGTTGGACCACTGTAGTCTGTGGAATGATCTAGCTGACAATCGGAATTGCAGGCGAGCTATCACCCTCAATCAAATCTCACCCGACACAACAGAAGGCACTGGTAGTGGTGTCTCATGGGCATGGGCATGGGCCAAGGCCCAAATGAGGCAAAGAGATCAGGTAAATGAAGTTGTTAGCGAAGCCAGAAGTATTGATTTAGGAGATTAGGATTATTAGTTGCTATGTTTCAGGTTTCCCTATTTCCTTTCAAATGGAGTACTCATCTAGCACCTCTATAAACTATACTAGGACGCCATTATTATCATTATATCATGAAGCAGATCTATCTACATCCCCCAAATGTACATACTCCTAGTCTAAGTATTCTCTCTTCCCTGACAAGTCAATCTCACCTGGGAATCATCCTGGGGTTGCTTTGAGTTTTGGGCTTTAGCCAATAGTGCAGTACAATATAGTTTTATACAGTTTTTAAATGAATAAACTCATTTGAACTTAAATGATGAGTACTATAGATATCAGCAGATTTATACCAACTATTACATCCCAACTATAAAATATGCAATACCTATAACAGTTCAAAGCCCAAAAATATGGATCAGAATGTTCGTCTTCAAGAGCGGCAGCCTGAATAACATTAATGGCCAAAATGCCTTTGTATGGAACACAAGAAAATCACAAGCCAATAACACAAACCGGTAGATTTCTACAAAGTTTTGTTACTTTTGTTTTATATTCCTACAAGTTCAATTGTCTTACATTTTGTACATAGCCAATACAGGTAGTTCAAGCGACCATTATTCCGATTTCCAACCATACTGTCCAACATAATTCCTACCGCAAGCTTTACCAGCCAAGCCAATATCAGGCTGGCAGATACATGGCTAGTGTGAATCTCTTGTAAGCAATCGGACAACAGAAGCAATTAAGTACCATGTCTCAAATTTGTAATGGAATTCTGATCCCCGTTACTGTCTCAGGTTTAGCTTTTGAATCAAATACCTGGTCCCTTCCTACAATCTTAGTCAGTCAATCCTCTTAATACCACTGCTGGAAATGTATCAAATACTAATCTAAATATTGTAGGTATTCACCACATTGGCACATTGTATATATTGTTTGTTTAACAAACATATATCACACTTCCTATAACATATAACACACAGAAATGAACCAAGGCCATGATACACGATCGAAATTGCATTTAATACAAACGCCTTATACTAAAAGCAATAGCATTTCCTCTCATCAGAGAAAAGGAACAGCAGCATCTCCTGATCCAAAATTCCTGCGCCATAAACGCCACAACCAAGCAACAATAACCGAGAGGGGAGAAAAAAAAATATTATGGATATACAGGCGACCTTAGCGGAGCGAAGAGATATACCGGAACCACACACCCACCTGGGAGGAGAGGTCGGCGACGGTGAAGATGGCGGCGGCGGTGACGCTCTTGGTCAGCACGGGCCGCGCCTCGATCGAGCCGAGGTACCACGCGACCACCCCGGACCCCACCGCGGCCCTCCTGCTCCCGGCCTGCACGAAGGCGGCGGTGGAGGGGGGCACCGGCACCGGCAGCGGCGGCGGCGGCGGGGGCGGGGGAGAGGGGGAGGGGGAGGGGCGCTTGGAGGAGGAGATGAGGTGGGAGCGTACGTGGGACCAGGGCTGCTGGGCCGCGCCCGGGATGCGGCGAAGCGGGAGGAGGTGGCGGCCGCCGGCGTGGAGCGCTCCGGCTGGGGCCATCTCGTCGGCGGCGGCGGCGCAGGCGGCGGAGGAGGGGGGAGGGTTTGGTTGGATGGCCTGCGTTTGCGGCGAGGGTTTAGAGGGTTTGGAGGGGAGGGGGGCTTGGGAGAGAAGAAAGGAGGGGAGGGGAAAGCGGCGGTGCTGCCACGTGGCGGTGGTCGTCCTCTAAACTTGGAATGTGTGTGTTTGCTTTAATTGTTTTGGGTTATTTTTCTTTAGGCCAACAAATATTTGTCTGATTGTGTCTCTCCCATCAAGTTGGGTTTTTGAGAATTCGAAATAATCTGTTCGAATAATAGAAAAAATTGAAGGGGCGGGGGTGGGGGGGACGAGGGACCGCTCTATCTTTTGGGTCATTTTTATTTAGGCCAAAAATATTTGTCTGATTGTACTCTCTCCCATCATTTTGGGGTTTTTGAGAAGTCGAAATAGTCTGTTCCAATAATAGAAACAGTTGCATGGGGGAAACGAGGAACAGCTCTATTTTTAAACATACGACATTGTTTGATGTTCGACCATTCGTCAGGTTAAAAAATGAACATGTAAGTATTATTTATTTATTTATTTATTGGGGTTTAGGGTTAGGGTAAGTAGCTAATATGGTCTCTAAAGTTTCGTTTCGAAGTCAATTTAGTCTCTTGACGTATCAAATTGTCCAGATAAATCCTTAAAATTTATTGTTTGCCTTTACATAGTCCCTTGGATCTACCCAAAATGCTATACGGACATACGACATCATCCTCGCATGCAAGCCTAGCATTTCTATCCTTACATGTACTGTAGTAAGAAAAGGAGAAAAACAAACTAAAAAATGTGGTATTTTTTTTGTTTGCAGCATATGCCCATTTTTTTTGTTTTTTTCCTTTTATCCCAATCTTTCTTTAACTACTATAAAGTTATAATTGAATTTAATTGCTGAGCTTGCATGAGAGAATGACATGGCATGACGGCATGGCATTTTTGTGGGTCCTAGGATTTTGTTAAGCCAAATAATAAATCTCGAGGATTTATTTGGATAATTGGAAACATCAGGACTAATTTGATCCCAGGGTGAAATTTAAAGGACCATATTGTTTTTTTTATTCTAATAATACCACATGCATGACACTAAATATACATCTCGTTTTAGCTTAATTATTACAAGTTGCAAATATTTTTTAAAAAAAATACATACATACCTTACAATTTTCGACCAAGGGAGTAGGTTATGTTTTGTATAATTGGCGCCAGCTCATTTTAGTTGGTCAATTTGTTTAGCTTTGGAGATGCTCCAGCTACAAGTACAACACACAGCGATGGAGATACGCAGGTAGCTGCCATTGGCTATCAATCATTTTCCCATTGATTTTCAGTGACAAACCGCGACAAGAACCGCGATGGTGCCAAGCCCAGATGGCTGCTGCCAGGGTTTTACAAAAAAAAAAACATTTTGAAACCGTGTCTTCGCGATAATCGGAGGTTTCAAGCTGGCTTGAGATCTCAGACGCTCAGTCAAACTCAAAAGAATCCAAGCTGAATTTTGAATTTTTGACAAAATTTAATCAAATTCCATGGTAGTCAAACTGTTTTCAAACTGTTGTTCACGAAAACTGGATGTATCGTTAAGGAATGGCTCTTACAGGTGGTTCGGTTTTGTAAACCGTGGCCACTTCTTGTTCAGGAGGTGGCTCCACTGCTAGGGACAGTGAAAAAGATATCGATCATTGATCACCATAAAATATTCGTGTCCTCGAGTTCGTGCGTCTGTCCTCCTCCCCTCGCTTCATCGCATTTTTGGTGCATCTCATCCTCAGCTACATCCGTACTTTGATTCTCTTATGGATGAGATCATTGAGATGACATCTCCCTCGTGTGGTTTATATATATTGAACGAATTTCATATGAAAATTTGCATGAGCATCCATTATATATCTTGCAAGGCTTCTAGAGTAAACAGTTCAATTCGTAAGAAATTTAGAAAGATTTTCACTCTAAACAGTTCGATTCCGGCGTTCTAAACTTGACATTAGACTTTTAACTCCTGAGTTCACCTACTTATCCTGATTCGTTCGAAGCCAAAATTCCTTTGTTTCACTGACCAGTCCTTGAAACTTTAAAGTTAGTCCCAACAGTATAACATTCTTATTTCTAATTATAAACGAGTGAAATTCTTAGGACTTGATTGGAGAAAAAAACCCTCAAGCGCCTTTGCATTGATGGGCATTTTACTAAGATTTTCCTCCCATTCCGAAGGTATTATATATATATATTATCCATTAACCCTACATTCCAACTCACCCAATGAAGGCCATAAGGATGCCATGAAGTCAACCAGAACTTCTCCACCACAACAGAATTTCAGCTTTCCTTTAGACTTTAATATGATTTTGGGTGTTTGACTTGTTATTCTATTTCTTTGGGTGTCATACATTTTTCAAGAAATAGTAAAACCTGCAAACTGATGACATACATAGTACTGGATTTAGAAAGCATACAAAGTTGGGATTAATCAAGTAATCACAAACACATAGCAAAACTTGCCCTAACTGATACAACTAAACAAGTTTTAATTTCAAAACACAGACATTCAACTCAAAAAAAAAAGGCTAGAGTACTGCCAGATCTTTCATTCTTTCATTCATTCCCCAACAAGTATTCCAGCGTAAACTTTGAACTTTGATGCAGAATTTTTACTGCACCTGTAGTAATGTCTAGTTTATCAAAGTTTTCCTGACAAAGTAAACCATTGAGATCCTAGAGGTAAAGATATTTGTACTGTAGTTTGTAAAGCAGCACAACATCCTACACCATAGCCTTCCACTGAAACCAAAAGGAGAGAACAGAAGAATCGAACTGATGACAACAACAATACAAGAATGTGCGCTTTATTCCATTGTCAGACCTCTCCTAGTATCACTGACCCTAGTATCAAATCTGGAGGGAAAACATTTTACCTTTTTCCCCTGCAGCAAGAAGAGACAAGAAGCAATTGAAAATGCTCCGTCTTTAGTTTTGCACCGCAGCTATATCTGCATCCTGCAAGGGGAACCAGATGCTCATCCCCTCCATTATTGTGCAAAGAGAGTGTTAATCATCCTGATCAGATAGAAATGCATGGGGGAAGATGGATCAGGTCAGGAAGTACCGTATGCGAAAATTCTTGACCGTACCTCCGCAGCATCCAGTAAGCGAACGTCTCTGCCATGAGGATATTTAAAATTCTAGTCCAAGATTAGTTTAGTTAGTCACCAGAAGATGGGTAATAAACTGAATCCACCTATCAATAGAGTCGACATGTCAGTTGCTATCCATATGGAGTTCACAAGAAATTCTAAAATATCCTTCATGACTATAGCACCATTTGGCATAAAGATAGCGTAATTGTTTTATAGCTGTGTTCTTTTCTTTTTGAATAAGGTAACACCTAGCATAGGTTGTGCTGTCTCATGATTCTACACGTAGCAATAGTACCACCCCAGGACTGTACTTGGCCAGAATTGACTTCAGATTCTGGGAGCATCAGTTCCACAATGTTTTTGTCCAAAGGAGTCCAATCAGGCTCAAAACCCCATTTTAGTTGCTCAACTAGAAGGCAGTGAGTGCGAACAAAATAATTCATAATCCTCCAGATAAGTACTAAACACAGTTTATTGTCAGGTTATCCTGTTCACTCGCTCATAATCTACCGAGTATGCAGTGTATGTGTAATTGCCCTAACTATGGTGTAAGACTGCACCAACAAAGCTAAAACTGGCATATAAATACCAGGGTTGGGGAGGTAAGGTACCAAGCAAGAAGGAACTGCCATCAGTCGTCCATCGGCTGGTCGATACCAAGGAGGAAAGGTCTACCAGTAGAACCTTTATTGTGTTTCTCCACCCTGCATCGATGGGCCGAAGTGCGATTGCGAAATCGGCTGGTCTGCTCCGGTAACTAGTCATCCACTCTGAACCTGCAACGGCGAGCTAGCGATCAAACTTTCGATTTGGTTGATTCCATCATAATGCTCTAAAAGCATGACTGACCTCTGATGATGAAGAACATATTATGCAGTAACATACTTGAATTTTTCACAAGCAAGACCATATCAGCTCTCTGAAACAAATGTATAAAATATGCAGGGAAATCAAGAACAAACAAAGCTCTAACCTTATGAGCCAGGTGCAGCCTTCGGAAGCAAGGTCAGCGGAGACAGCATTGTGGGTGCCACACCCAAGAACAGGGATCTACTATCCCAAGGGCTTTGAGTGGGTCATGGAGGATGTCCCCAACGGCGCGGCTTCATTCAGGCAGATGTATTGGCTCAGGAGCGGCGACACAGAGACGGCGAGCTCTCCCACATCAAATGATGCCGCTGCCTTTGATCACCCATTTGTGTAGAAGCATGAGAGGCTTTCCACTGGAAGAATCACTTACAGGTGCAGTTGTGGAAGTTCTGACCATTATGAAAGGTGCATGCATCCTATGAAACACTTAACAGTTCTGATTCCCAGTGTGTAGGTGTGGCATCCACCGACAGATCAAGAATAAAGTTTGCCCTCCTTTTCTCCTTTGTTTTTCTCCCACTTGTTGATTAACCAACAGAAAACTCTCCCTGATTGTACCATCTGGTAAATTGACACTCTGAGCTAATAATTTTAAGTTTGTAGCAAAAATGTTATCCTAACATTCATAAAAATGAAACAGCTTAAGGGTTCATTTCTCCAACTTTTAGGGAGCAACAAGCATGGAGGATCGTAACACAACCAAACAATTTCAGTTGAATTTTTCTTCAATTTTACATTTAAATTAATCTTATACTCGGTCCATTTCAACTGAAAATGGATGACCTACATATATGAACTAGAGTTACTAAACAAAGTAACAACCAAATACTGGCAAAGTCATTGAATCCAGAGAACATAAGTTGACAACATAGATGAAAATCCCGTCCATTAACAACATTCTGATTACAGCAAAAATGACAAAGCTGAGCATAAGCATCAAATATTACCGAAGAAACATGCGTATGCAACTAAGGCACAATTGAGGGAAGGAAGATAACATGGCTTATGTGAATTATAAGGAACAACCACACTATCCATAAGGGCGAGATTTTTCAACATGCTCTGGAGAAACAAGGCTTGATGCTTTATCTCCTTCGGTCTTCTTCTGAAACTCAATGCCCTGAAACTGGACTCTAGACGAGCGATACTGACAACCATAAGCTTTGCCGAAGCCCCACCCTAGCCCAAGACCAACTCCGCATCCCCCACCTTAAAAGAAGGAAGAACTTTAATTGAAACCTGAGATACTGTAGGTGATGTAGAATAATAAAGTAATGTACAAGCATTAGTACCGATGCCCAAGCCAAAGATATTCAGAGGCATTCCTGTTATAGAAAAACAAGAGAACACGTTATCTTCAAACCATGAACAGAAGAAAACTTCAACAATGGTACTAAGGTTGATGGGACTATATCACTATGAGCAGAAGACTTAAACCATTTGTTAGCATGTAAACTCACAATAGAACATAAAATGCTCCCAATAAATTTTGTCCCATTTCCCATCATCTAAGGAAAAAAAATATTGCCTCAAGACTGATGTCGGTTACAAAAACCTATTTCTATCTATCATCTGGGACCACAGAGACCATGTCCTCATAAACTGGTTTCAGGGTTCATAATTGCACAGATGTTCATGTCTGATGCAGCATAACAGTACACACTGATGGAGGACAAGAAGGTCTGCAAAATCTCCCAAGCCCCAAAATTTACGAAATCACCTTCCACATCCGAGGAAACCAGTTTGTATTCAATAGCAATGCCTGTGGTCTGTGACTAGGCATGGTCATGTTCCACATCGGATCAGTCCAAGAGAAAACCTACAAGTCTACAACTTAATTACCAATTGGGAAATCAACTGAAATCAATACAAAATACCTTTGGAATACTCATAAACATACGTAGTAGAACTAACATTCTATTGCGTCACCATAGTACATTGCAAAACAGGATAATCAGTACTGAATCCAAAGAGCTACTAAAATACTTCAAACAGTACAAATATCAACGGAGCCGCATAGAATAGAACATATCGAAAGAGAAAATTAATCCCAACCAATATGTGACACTGCCATTGATAAACGAGACTAGAACTCTATTAGGGGTTCATTTCAAGCAACTCAAAGTGACATCCATTCTTCCAATCAGAATAACCAAGTATAGCAAGGTTAAACCATAACATATCAAGAGCTTCCTTGAATTCAATTCGACTGACTAAAATTCCCAATTCCACCACCAACTCCTACAATTTCAATCAACAAGGATAAACAGTACGACGAATCCATGAAGCAAAAGAGTCTTCTCACCTCCGAACCCCCATCCGACGCCAAACCCGCACCCGATGCCGAACCCTGCACCGAATCGAACCGCAAAGAGAAGAAAAAAAACAAGGTCAGAGAAAACCCAGAATCCAAACAACCGCCGCGCGCCACACAACGACAACAAAAACAACAGCAAGATCCGGTTTTCGCCGGCCGGAGCGCTCACCCAGCCCAATCCCGGGGCCCGTGAAGTTGTTCACCACCATGGCTGGCAATCCGACGAGAAGCCGAAGGGGAAAATGCAGCAAAGCCAAATCCATTCGTCTCAGTGGCGATTTGGTGAAGACGACGCGGTGACGTCAGCATCCTCATGGGCCGAGTGGACCCATCGTCCAGGCCCAGGCCCACTACCGAAGTAGGTCACCGTCAGTGGGCTCAAAATCTCGGGCCAGTTCGGGCCCACGGTCCAGGCCCATTTCAGCGACATCTCGCCGAGTGGTGGGGCCGGATGTTTCGGAACAGCGACGTGGGCCCCACTTGTCGGTGACTAATCCTCCTCCTCCAGTAATCGCGGCGGTTAATCTTACCGTTGCCTGATTGCCTCTCCGCCCACGGCGAAGCGGATAAGGTTATTCCCGAGCGCTTCTGCACCGTCCGATCGAACCAGGTAGCGAGATCGGACGGCTGAAACGCGTCCACCTGGTCTACTACTACCTCCACCACCTTGGCTAACCCTATCCCCAAACCCACTCGAAAACCCCGTGCTGCTGCTTGCTCCGCGTGTGCTCCGGCGATGTCGGCGACGGCGGCGGCCATCCGCTCCGGCGAGCTACTCGCGTGCCCGGTGGCTCTGCGCAGGGCGGCGCCCGTGGCGGTGTCGTTCCGGATGGGGAGGGCTGCGAGGGCGGGGCGGTTGGCGATGAGGGTGAGGGTGGTGGCCGCGGCGTCGGCGGACGGGGCGGCGGAGGGGAAGGGGAAGAAGAAGAGGGCGGCGAGCGGGATCATGAAGCCGAAGCCTATCTCCCCCGAGCTGCGGGAGTTCGTCGGCGGCGCGGAGGAGCTGCCCAGGACGGAGGCGCTCAAGATCATCTGGGCGCACATCAAGGGCAACAACCTCCAGGTCTGTCACCCCCACCTCTTTACTTTCCATTTTAGCTGCCATCGTTTTGTTCCAGAGATTTCGGTGTAAATTTCATTTTGCTATGAACGAATTGCACGGTAGTCGGTACTAATGTATATGGAGTATGTTACATGGATGCAAATTTGTATGCATAGAATCGCTATTTGTGGGTGGTCTTGCTTTAATTATGCTCTAGATTCATCAATTTGTTGTCCTGGTTGCCATGCTTCGTTTTCCTGGTTGAGTTGTAGCTGTGAGTCTAGCTAGCTAATTATGTAATTAGGCCTGTGGTCAGTACAGCATAATATGTCGGTCAAGAATGTCTACCGCCATCGGCCACACTGGTGGACGTGTGTTCAAGCCTATCCCAAGACGAGAGGGGATTCCAAAGTATCCGACTTTTAAACTGTCTGTCTTATTTGATATGGGCATTATCCTAAAGAGCAGTGGCGGAGCCATGTTAAAACTGTGGGGTCAGCTGACCCCACAGGTTTTTGCAAGATACACCTTGACCATGTAAAAAATAGTGAAAAAGTATATAAAACAATAAAAATTTGTATGGATTGACCTCACATAGTTACATATTTATGCATTTTGACCCCCACAGGGTTGACAACCTGACTCCGCCACTGCTAAAGAGTATTGAGCTTAGGCTTGAGCCTGTCAATCCATCAGTATCCTTGTCTAACTTTTTAGGTGTGGACGGAGGGTGGCACAACTATTGTCTATTGAAGATAATTGGGTGGTGTACACGTGCAGTGTGGATGGCCAGCATATTAATTATAGATATATGTCAAGATGCATTCAATCCATGTGGAAAATGTAGAACACTTATCTATCATATGCCCAAAAAATCTGCTAGGATCAGTGAATATCTATGTGTTACACAATTGAATTTGTACATGCGAATTATGATAATGCCAATGCAGAAATCTAAATCTATTTCTTTTGCCACCACTACGACAGATATAATTAATGAAATGGCCCAAACTTAGGATTTTCTTTCATGTTTGGACTATACCTTGCATTTGCCAGAGATATGGGCATGTGGAAGTGGCACATTACCCAGAAGTAGTTAGAAAGCCAATATCACTAGCTCAGTTGCCTGCTTGGCCCATTGGCAGATCAGCTGCTATAAAATAGTAACTAGAGATTACTCAATTCGACCAAGGTATTTGTGATTTTTCTATACCCTTGTTTTACTTGTACAAATCCCAGTGATGCATGTAGTCCACTTATTTCGTTTATGTCTGATGTAAGGTGTGCTGAAGTGAACCTAAAAACAGGAATCATTTACCAGGACGGCAGAAAATATTATAAATGTAAAAGTTCCCTCCTGCACAGTATCTTACTTAAAAACAACAGGAAAATGGACATCTTGTAAACAATTTCTCAATACTACCTTATCCTAAATCTTTTGGCAGCTGCAATCATGCAGTTTACATAGAGGAAGTGAGGACCGAGAGTTCCCACTTGTTGCCATGGTTTTGCATTATTACTTTGCAAACTTTCCCAAAAGTTGACCCAGTCTCATCTTTGGTATGAATTGTTATGACCACACAAACTGCCAGACATCTGCATGGACCACAAGCACAAAATACAAGTTACTTTTGTTGGTAAACAAGTGAGTAATATAATCAACAGCCCATGCTTTGCTAATAGTTTCTAATCTATCCAGTAGCCACCATTAGCTTTGCCAATTGTATGGATTGCTCGATAAGTTTGTCCTGAAGTACTTGAGTTAGTTCTTAATTAACTGTTAAAGAGTATTTATCAGCGTGGAACCATGGACCGAAATGTGGTGTATGTTCTATGTATAGAGAGCTCTAAGATGATTTTAAATCATGGGATTACCAAGAACCTTACTACAGTGTCTCACACGATTATCACAGACCAGTCCATGAGTCCAATGATTCTTTTTCTTGGATGTAAGAAAATTTTATAGTTAGATCCAATTAGATAATCACAAGGATATTTCATTCACTGTCCGATTTCTAGTTAATTTGTGTATTCTTCCTGATTGGTCCTCAATCTACTATTGTAAATGCAGTTTTGGTACCCAGAGGCCTAGTCTCCCTTACCAGATACACCATATTGCTATGTTTCCAAACTTCAAAATAAATCATAGGTGTTTTAGAGCACATAGAGTTGTGTAAACCTGTGAGAATTCAGTTTCAAATGTGTCCTAGATGTTGAGATGCAAAAAAGGCAGCAGATCATGCAGTGGTAGCAATACTCTTTTCTGTATCTCGACATCTAGATTGAATTTGAATCTTTTTCTGGTTTACACAAGTACACAACTCTATTGTGCTAAATCCACGATCTATTTTGGAATTTCTCCCTCGTCACATCACCTCGGATGGATTTGTCACATTTCTGTAATAGGAACATTGAATTCCTGAGACATGCAACTAGCGTCATAAAATACAGCTTTGTCGTATCACAGAACATTTCAGTGACTTCTTATCTTTGCAGTTGCAATTTGTGCCATGTTCCATGGAACACATTTGCTGAATCTATTTGCTTCTATGATCAGGATCCAAACAACAAGAAGATAATTGTCTGCGACGAGAAACTGAAGAAGATATTTGGAGGACGTGATCGTGTTGGATTTCTTGAAATCTCTGGGTTACTCAATCCTCATTTCCAGAAATGAAAGCATTTATGTAAATCTTACTTTTTTGTATTAGCTGTGACTTTTATTAGTATCTTTAGCTAAACCTGATATGAATGGTGCCTTGTGCTGGTTTAAGAATGGTAAACATGTTCTCGGACCACACATCTTCCTCTAGTATTGCCATTAAATGGTTTGCTGGCTTTTGGCTCTTCATCGATTATCTGTCCTTTACCTGTTGTGTTTACATCACATTCAACTACCATATTAGACCTAAGTGATGGACGTGGGTCATCACATTTGACCATTTGCCATATGACTAAAATGCACTATAGATGACAGCTGAAAGCCAAGCACTTGTCTGTGGCAATCAGGGCCTACAATTAGGAAAAGGTATTGTTCCTTGTCTTTGGCTTGCTAATTATTGCACTGCTGAAATGCAGACTAGCATACTGATCTGCTATTGCCTCAAACTGTTCATCTGGCAGGAAAGAATATCAGAGAGTTCTTTTGCACAGCATGCTGATCTGGCTCATCAAAACCAATAGAAAGAATGTCCTCCTTCAGGTCGATGCAAGCCGTGCGTCGCATTCTCAAGTTGGTTCGTGTTTCTGACAAATCTAGTGCAGGACCCTGTTCATTCACTCTGTTCTGGTCCTGTGAAATGGATGTCAATGCCAGACATCCTGTGCAGAATTATAGACCATTCTTTGCCTTGAACAGGTGAGCTGCTTCACATGCTCCACTTTGTGGTTCCCAGCAGTTTCCATCGTTGTATTGGGAGTATCATACCCTGCATAGTGCATACAGAGCGTGCAGAGGCTTGTTGGTTCGTGCACCCAGGTAACTTACCAGGTTCTACCTTCAAGGGCAAGTGATCATTCTACCTTCCCAGGTTCGTGCACCCAGATAACTTACCTAACATGCCTTTTCCAGTTTTTCCTGCAGCTGTCCCTGTCGTGCGATTTGTTTGCCTCATCATAATCTCTGAAAAATAAATTCTCTGTAAACTACTGTTTCATCATTAATCATCCAAAAAACTCACACATTCACTAAAAAGGAGTGAACTGCATTTTTGGCCACTTTTATAACCAAAGTTAAAGTTTGGGCCACCTTTAACCAATGTTAGGGGGGAGTCCAAAGTAACACAAAGGCAAAATTACCTAGACCAAATTGAAAGCATTAGTTAAAAGGTGGCACAAAGCGAAACTTTGGCGATAAAAAGTGACTCAAACTACAATTTACTCCTATTAATAATCATCCTAAAAACTCTAGGGGGAAAATTACAGTTACCTCATGTGGGACCCAACTTATTAGACTTGAAATTTTAGGTACATCATTTTTCGCCGAAATTAGTTCAGTTCCTTTGGAACACAGGTATTTCACAGGATTTTGAATGTGCATCAGCTGAGCGAATCTGTTGGGATTCCATTATTAAAACGTACGGACACTCAAATTATTAGAACCAGGGGTGAATGAACAATGATAATCCCGAATCTATTATGCTGTGGACTAAAATGGTCCATTTATTTCAGTTGCGCTTGCTAATTAGTGAGCCTGATGATCAGAGCACATGTCGGTTAATATAGCGGTCGCGTAGAGACTGAACAAGGTTGCTATCACCTTTCGATAGCGGCTGGGCCTTTGAGAAGGATAGTTCACTTGTTCCTATCAAATCCTTAAAACTTTAATTTTTCTTTTTCTACCTGGACTTTTGCTGCATGGCACGTAGAAATTAGAATCCCTCTGCATTGCAAGTGTATATATTACTGGCATTAATTCACACAGTCCCATGCAATGCAACACTCAGTGTACCCTGTACGTGTTTGATTGAAATTTATTGGAAAAGTTTGGCTAGCTAGCTATAAACATAGGACAACGGTGCACGCTTTGCATTGGTAAAACTTGAACACATGAACCAGCTCAGAATTGGTCATTTGCTATTGGACGCCTCACCAAACCAGAGCGTAGTACCACTGTAGATTGGACATTGTAGATGCTATAGTACCAATTGGACAACTGTAGCATGGACGTTGCGAGTGAATGCTCTAGCTTGCTTGCTTGCTTGTACTGTGTTGGGTGTTCTAGCAGATTAGCACTGTAGTAGTACTCATTTTTTTATATTTTTAAAAGTAATTAGTTAGTTGAAAGTATTTTTTTTTGGTAGAGTTGGAATAGGCAAAAGAAAACTTAAAAGACAAGTGACAAAATGCCCTAAAGACCTTAGAGGAAAAAAGGAAGAACTTGTGAAGAGAGACAAGGAAAGATATGAGTTGGCTAGAGAGAACGCTGGAGGGATGTCTCTTGCCTAACAACAAAACAAGGGAAGGGGTAATTAGTGCCCATCTAACATCGAATCACCTAGGAAGTTGTCTCTCAATTTTCGTAGGGCGAATTTTAATTAATTTTTAAAAGTTGAATTTGCATATTCTGACCAAGAAATAGTTAAAGTGGAAGCAAATTTTAGTATATAAAAACTGTACGATAAGTTCATATTTCAAATACTTTAATATAATATTTATTTACTGCTAAAAATATATTTTTGTAAGAAATCAATGGTCAAATTTATCATTAATATTTTTAAATTAAAAAAAATCAAAGCAGGTATAGCAAATTAATTGCTTATTAATCGGATGACCCTTGATGAATCCTAATAACAGTGCCATCGAAAACACAATTCTATTGTTCAAAGGAACAATTAAGCAATTATCTCAATTAAGCAATTATCTCTATACAACATTTTCACAAATAAATAAACGGAATTTACCCTAGCGGCAAAACATAATAAAATTATGTCTTATATTCTTCCTTTCGGAACGAGAGCTCAAACTACAGGTGCTTTTTTTTTTTGCTCTTTATACGTGACCATAACATGTTTCAAACTCGTTGTGACAATATTTTTCATCTGTAAGGAAGTACCTCATCAAGAGAACGTGCATCTAGCTGTTAATTAAATCATGAATGTACGAAATCCAAAATCAAAAGTCCAAGAAAGTTGAAAGTAATTGAGTGCTCCCAAGAGTTGTAAGGTTCTTTCTTTCACGTTTTTATTCCTTTTTCAAACACTTCATTCCTGTACTGAATTTAAGGCTTCCAAGCATATAGAGGCATAAACTGATGTCCGTATCACCCATATTTGATATAGAAAACATGATCATTAACATATGCAAAAAGTAGCATTATTTGCGGGTTCTTTGTTTTTCTAAAAAAAACTCACTATGTTTCTATGAATTTTGGAACAGTAAAAGTTAGTACTTTTTACTGGTCGCTTACTCCCTCTTGATTTAGGAGTAAAAATAGTTCGGCCTCTGCGCCTAAACTTCTAGTTTAATGTAACCCAACTAATCTACTATGGTCCCGTTCGATACTACTGGTATTCATGACACGTTTTTTAAACTGCTAAACGGTGTGTTTCGTACAAAAATTTTCTATATGAAAGTTATTCTAAAATACAAGATAAATCTATTTTTTAAGTTTGTAATAATTAAAACTCAATTAATCACACGTTAATGTCATCTCGTTTTATGTGAAACATTTTATCTTCATCTTTATCTTTATCTTTAGGATTTTCCAACACCACCTATGTCTACTATTATAAAAATTAAAAATATTTTTCTGATGGTTTAGTAAGTCATTTGTGTCTGAGTCTAATTCTCATCCGTGTGCGTCATTAGTCATCCTCCGATCTCTTATTTTATGTCCGCTTCGGACGTTGTAAGTTTGTGTTTGACCGTAAGTTACGCAACTCCCATTCAGACTCACTTTCCATCCATAACAAGGGTCAGCGATGAAAGACTTAAAAAAGTCAAGAGTTATCTTTGCATGTGCTTTCTTTTTTTTTGAGCTTCACGTGGATAATAGATTTTACAGCATGCAAATCACAGCCGGACATCTATTTTCCTGTGCAAATAATGGCTAGCTAGCAAGGAGATCTTAGGCTTCATTTTTGTAGAGAAGGCTGTAGAAAAAAATAACAAACAAAGATAGACTCGATTTTCAGTTGTCGTAAATCTATACTATATACCTAATAAAAAATATATAAGGATTTCAGGAAATTTTTTCGTCCATCGTCACCTACATTTTTTCGTCCACAACATCCCAAGTCCAACACAAAAATCATCCCGAGTCCACGTCAAATCAATTCTGATTAGGATTTTACATATATGAGACTAAATTTAAATCATTTAATGTTACATCATGAGAACTTGCATATACAACAGTTCGTGTTACACCAGAAAAACTTGCATATACGACGTACAAAAATTGGTTACAAAATTTTCTTGAATTAAATCCCAAATACAATAATTGAAGAACGACAAACAAAGAAAAAAAATCCAAATTGAGCAAAAATCCAGCCATCGGAATCATGGTCTCACCGGTTTTGATCTTTGGCCACACATGGCATCATTCATCGCGTACACACCCAATCGGCTTCGCGCCGCCGTTGGACCTTGCCAGAGACATCAGCATCATGAGTTTGCCACCGTCGAGCTTCAGCCTATACCTTCGAACTGCCGCTACTGCATCCCAAGGCCAGATCCAACAAGCCTCAGGCCGAATCTGGCGAGGAGCGACACAGCGGTGACGCCCCGACGAGGAGGAAAGAGGCTGACGGTGAGAGGATGGAGAGAGCCGGAGATGGGAAAGGAGAGCGCGCCGTCGGTGAAGGGAGGGGGAGCGGCGGAGAAGGAGTGACGCCTGGAGGCATGGAAATTATGGTTAGGTTTTCGTGGACTTTGTTTTTCTATCGACTCGGAAAAAATCTAAGCCATCCATCAGATCGGACAGCTCCTGTCCCTCTCACATCAAGCCGGCGTCATCTCTAGGGCGTTGCGCTTCATGGGCCGCACGTGTGAAGTCGAGCTGTGCCGGAATCACGCGCAATCTGAGCGGCGCGCGCTGGCGCTTAGCTTGGTGAGCTTTTTAGCATGTTTTGAGTTTTTTTTTACAGAAATAGAATTAGTATCATTTTAATTGCTTCAAGTTGCTAAAAAATCATGAAAAATTTTATGACTGTTTATTAATTCAATTCTAGCTAAATGAAACCAATGAGAAATTTAGCTAGATGTTTTTATTATGTGGATTTATTTTTTTACCAAGGTTGATTATAAATTCACGTAAAATTAATCTCATTATAGGGTATCTGCTTTCCACCATTGTAAAAAAATACATGAAAATAATATTCATATAATTTAAATGCCCGTAGCAACGTATGGACATTTTGCTAGTTGTTTATAAAGGCTAATATGTTAATTAGTGTGTATGTTCCGACACTCTTTTCTTTTTGTTGTAAAACGTTCCTTAATAATAGTCATGGTCCGTAAAATCACTTACCTAATCCAATCCATCCGATTGAGTGGATTGGGAAAAAATTATTCCACCTAATTACACCGACAAAGAAACTACCCCCAAGATTGATTTTGTTTGCTGTGCTTAGAGCTCACTCCAATATTTTTTTAATAAAAAAAGGGCTCATAAGAGCTCCAATTATAAATTATATTTTCTGGATAGAAGATCGCATGTTTGATCCATTTTTAAAATAAACCCCTGTCATGACTCATTTCCATATATGACCCTCTTTAATCCACCCCCAATGGTCTGATGGCGAAGAAATGTTTTTGCCACGTATCCCCCTGTCCACACCAACCACATTGACATAGTACATAAAAAATATATGTTGACAATATGCTAATATAATTACTTACAATATAAAATCTATATTCGTTAGATTTATTAAAAAGATTTGATTGAATATGATTACATATTATTTTGCCCTTTCCATTTATGAATATGGGAATGTTTAATAGCAGGCCAATATTTTACAATTTGTCCCTTAAGATTGTGTTCGGCAGCTGAGTTTCCTGCTCACTTCTCTTTTTCTGCGCGCATGTTTTTCAAACTATTAAACAGTATATTTTTTAAAAAAATTTCTATATGAAAGTTAAAAATCATATTAATCTATTTTTTTAAAAAAAATTAGCTAATATTTAATTAATCATACGCTAATGAGTCACTTCGTTTTACGTGCTAGAAAAATTAGTTTTCAATCAAGGGAAATGATCACAGCCAAGTATTCTCACAGTAGGAATTCAGCTAGTGAGGTTAAAAATTTGTCCTCTCCATCTCTTTGAGCATGTGATAAGGAGAAACTATTAACTCTCTCGACGGGACATCCCTTCGTTGTTTGCATGTTACCTAAATGTTTATGAAAAAAATTTAAAAAATTTAACAAGATAGATTAATATGTAATAAATAATTCCACAGATATGCAAGATCAAATTTAACTTTTACAAGTTGTAATGGAAACAAATAAATTTGACTGAATATACGTTAATTAGTTTTAGTTTAATTTTTTTCGTTATAACTTATTAAATTTTAACTTGCATGTTTGTAAAATGATTTATCACATATTAATCTATCTTGTTAAATTTTTTTAATTTTTTTCATCACCATTTAGGTGACATGCAAATAATAAGAGGGTGTCCCTCTCTGTGATAAAAGACATACTGACAGGTGTGCATGTGTACGCATTCCATGTAATAAAAATAAGTACACTCATAATTTCTATTAAAAATAACCAGAGTTTCAGTAGTTTAAGTTTAACCTTATTCTCACAATCTGTAAAGCAGCTAATGTTTTGGAGAATATTTTGCTGCGAAATTTAACAAAAGTGGAATTTTAACTACTGAGCTAATCTGACTAAAAATAAATTAACCAAATGATACCAAGGGCCAAAGTCTATATTCCACTACAATCTAGGGAAGTAGCCACATAAACGAAAAGAAAAGAAAAGAAAAAAAATCCCATTCCAGTAAGAATCCAAGCACAGCTTGTAGGAGTTGTTGGGTCAGCCGGTGGGGAATACCACATCCTACCCAACAGGAAGCAAGAGAGAAATGATGCATGCCTGCCCATCCTCTCAAGTCTCTACTTCTCTACTCCCCTTATTAAAGCAAACGGCCAACCCCTCCTAACAACATCCAAAGCCTCCCCATTCCACTCCAAACCCCTCCAAAAACACTCACAAACCAAACCAAAAACCCAATCCCAACAAAGCTCAAAGCAATCCAACACCAATTCAGCCAACCAAAGAACCCACAAACACCAAACCATCAACCATTCCTTCCAACCCTTGCAAACCATCACCATAAAAAACCACGCACCACATGTGCACTCCTAAAAAATTTTAGCGAGATTCATAGATTTATCTCTAGCCTCTATCCCTCGTATTAACGAGAGTTGTGTTTATCGTCTGGTGGTCTACGTGTGTTTGCCTCTTCTATCTAATTTTAAAAAACCACCGGATGACGATACACACATTAGCCACATATATAAGCACATCAAAGCTCATTTCCAACACAAATGCCATCCATATATAAATATATAAATAAATAGTAGTAGCATATACACGCACACACGCTCATACAAGAGCTGAGCAAGAGAGAGTGAGGGAGGGCGACAATGGGGAGCGCGACGAGGATAGTGAGGATGGCTCTGCACGCCTTCTTCAGCCACTACCACCCGGCGGCGTCCGCGGCGGCGCTGCTCGCGCTCCCGTTCTCCGCCGCCGCGCTCGTCTCGCGCTCGCCGGCGCTGCTTCTGCAGCTGCTGGCGGCGCCACCCCGCGCGCCGGCGGCGGCGGCGGCACTCTTCATGCCCGCGCTCTCGCGGCGGCTGCGGNNNGCCGCGGGATTCCCGCCGGCGTCGCAGCTGCTGTTCCTCCTCAACCACCGGCTGTCCCAGTCCATCTTCTCCTTCCTCGCCACGCTGCCGCTCGCCATGTCGTTCCTCCTCCTCGCCAAGGCATACACCGTGCACGCCGTCGTCGTGCGCGGCCGCGGGGCGCGGAGGCGCGGCGGCAGCGCGTCGTCGTCGATGGCGTCGCTGGTGCGCGCGAGCTACCCGGCGATGGCGCGGACGCAGCTGGCCAACTTCGGGGCGCTCCTGTTCGCGCACGCGGCGGTGTTCGCGGCGCTGCTGGCGGCGTTCAACGCCGCAGAGGCGCTGCGCCTGGGCTCCGACGGCCGCGCCGTGCTCGCGCTGTCCGCGGCGGGAGTGATCGTCTACTCCGTGGCGCTCGCCAACGCCGCCGCCGTGTGCAACCTCGCCACGGTGGTCGCCGCGGCGGAGGGCGGGCGCGGCGGCGTCCACGCCGTCCTCAAGGCCGTCCTCCTCGTCCGCGGCGACGCCGCCACCGCCGTCGCCGTGGCGCTCCCGGCGACGCTCGCCACGGCCGCCGTCGAGGGCCTCTTCCAGCTCAGGATCGCCAGGCCGTACGCCCTCACCGGCGAACTGACCTCATCAATGGTTTGTGAGGCGTTCTTGATTGCATACATCCACTCCATGATCTGTGTTCTTGACACTGTCATCACTTGCATGGTCTACCAAACCTGCAAGATGAGCCATTCTTGTGATCTCTTGGAGCTTGAGGAGAAAGGGGATTTGGAAGCCTGAACTTTCTTCAGAATTCTAATCTTCAGAAATTATATATATAATTTTTTTGGGGTTTTGGTTTATATCATTTTGATTCATCTTGTTAATTAATTAATTAAGGGTTAATTTCTGGTCCTGGGGCAGAGATGCTGTTAGTGTTTAGGGAGAGCATCAGGTCCATCAGATGGCAGAGGGGGTCAACATGTAATTAATTGGGATAGTAAGGTCTATAGCAACATTTAGTGCCCACATGAATGAATGATTAATACTTTTGGTATGCATTATATACTTTTCTTGAGATATTGCTCAAATTAAGTGTGCCATTTTGTTTTCTGATGGTTATTGGATAATTATTTTTTTTCTCATAAGGCAGATACTTGAATTGGCATTTTTTTTACTTGAGAATTGACATTTTCGGAGAAACTTGCTAATTGGTCAGACAAATTGACTTCTTGTGTTTCTTTTTTGTGTTTGACACCAGAGATGGATTTGAATTGAATTTTGGCATGTTTGTACTTTACACAGATTTTATGTGTACCACATTCATGATCATTTTGTTTGAATTTTTGAAACATCACACCACGGTGGATCCGCCAATAGCGACGCCTGAAAGCCGTACCCTTATTTTGCTAGCTAGCAGGCTTTTCACCATAAATCATCCAAGTACAAATTCCAAAATCATTCCATGCTTTGACATTAACCTACATATTTCAGCCCTGCCTGACTGCAGCTGAGTTTTATCTGATGGATAAGATCTGACATGTCACCTAAAGTCACCAACAATTTGGGTCAGTTGTTAAGATCCTGAGCCCACCATTTTCAAGTGCTCCTTTCCTTGATCCTAAAGCAACAAGGCCAATAGGCATTGCATGCTACACATTTCTGCATCACCTTGCAGAGGTCACCACTCACCACACACCAGCCTGCCCAGAAGCCCTAGTGGTGACTGACCTGTAAAATTTCCAATGATTTTTTCTACAAGCCTTTTGGTAAACTTTCCTGCCTCCAATCAAATCCATTCTTTCAGATCTGGGAAATATGGTTACTACCACTTGTCTCATGCAGATACCCACTGTCATAATGCATGAAAGAACTTGGTATCAGTAGAGACATGGACTTTAGGTAGTAGTACCAATGTACCATTGAAGCACAAAAAGGATGGACCTGGGGACTAGGTTATTACATAATAAATGGGTGCACCAAAAGTTAGGGCATCATAAAGAAACTAAGCTTTTGGGGTTACCAAATGGAAGAAAGCTCCAAAGGGGGTTGGCTTTGTTCAGTGTAGTGGTAACTGTCTTTTCACTTCAGTTGTAATATGTTATACTAACATGGGGATAGATACAGAAGGGTATTTTAGTTCAATTATTGGCCTTTTTGCTATATGTCATGTGGCTGAGATTTTCTTAAACTTCGTGACCTGATCCTGACCATTGGATCTCAATCGAATGTCCGGTTGCCTTGATCAATCCAATAAGCTGATGGCAACGGCGATGGCAATGACACAGTTATGGTGGTGGTGTATTCTCCGACGAGGTAGCTGAATTAGGTCACCGGAGTTGGAGCGGGGTACGGTCGGTGGGAGCGGAAGAGTTCGTCGGATGAAGTTAAGAGGGATACTCTAGTTATCGAAGACCGGCTGTGGGCAACATTCTAATTCTTAAGAAAACAAGATTACTAATTATTTGGTTTATAAAGATAATAATTCCAACTACCAGATGAGTGTGCAACCCCAGTTTCCATTTCAAGTGGGATTCTAAAGAGAGAATATCAGTACAAATTGCCATACCTTCTATGAAAAGGGATATGATACTGGTAGGCACAAGGCATAATGTGATTTACTTGCAGTGAGATGAGATCATAGTCTGGTTTCCAACAGAAAAAAATGAAAAAAAAAAGAAGAAAAAATAGCTCAAGATTCGAAGATGCTATGCATGAATCCTACTTAGGTGATGTTATCATGCTAGAAGAGCAGAATCATTTAACCAACGAAACTTCAGCTTCAAGTATGGCTAAGAAAGCCTATACCTATGCTTAATAAAGGGCCTATTTGGTAGAGCTCTTGATTCTGTGATTCTGGGATTCTAGATTCTGATTCTCCTGAATCAGATACTAGAGTGAATCAGAATCACTACGATTAGGCGTTTGGCTAGAAACATTGAATTAGGATTCTGAGGGAGGGAACTTCTAGTTAATTTCTCTATAATACCCTTGTCATACAACAGAAGTGATTATATAAATTAGATAAAGCTTAATGTAATAGTAATAATTAGTACAAGTACTTAAAAATTAAAAATAATAGTAGTACAGTCCGAAAATTTTTCGGAAGTTCCGAAAATAATTTGGTTCTGTAATTTTTCGGAAGTTCCGAAAATAATTTTCGGACAACTCCGAAAATTTCCAGAATGCAGAAATTGAGGAAAAACGTGCAGCCGGAGTTGGCGCTGGCGGCAAGCCTGAGGGAGTCGGCGTCGACGGGGTCCCGCGTCGGCACCGCCCTAACCTAGCGGCCGAGATGTTAGTCGGCGTCGGCGGCGCGCACAGGCGGCGTGGCTGGGGGAGAGGCCAGGAGGGAGGCGGCGAAGCGGCGGCCTGGCGGTGTGGCTGGGGGAGAGGCCGGGAGAGAGGCTGGATGCGTCGGCCCGCCGGAGTCGATGCGGGAGAGGCCGGCGGATCTGGGGCGTCGACGGCGGAACGAGGTCGCCGGAGTCGCTGGGGAGCTGCTGAAGTCCGGATCCGCCGGCGCAGCTCGGGGGAGAGCTCAGAGCGCCTGCGCCGCCGCCCTAGCGAGAAACCCTAGCCATGGGAGAGGCGCACCTACGGGAGTGGGTATGGGGTTCTCGGGCTTGCGAGAGGGGAGGAGCGCATTCGGCTGAAGGGGTAGGGGGGTATACCAGTGGCAGTGGTGGGTAATTTCGTCGGAAAGAAGGGGTATTTTTCTATTTCGTTGGTTGGATTCCGGTGGGAAACTGGTTTTTCGCCGATTCTCCTCTGCTGTGCATTTTCCAAGAATCGTTCCGCCTGATTCGGTCGTGAAACACTACGAGAAAAAGCCCGTTTGGCCAGCTCCGAGTGATTCTTGGAGGAATCACTTTACAGAATCCCATCCAAACGGGGCCAAAATAAGTAAAGACACAGATTACTATAGGATCAAGTGTCATTCTCAAATTTTTTATTCTTAAATCATTCATGGAGGGTAAGGCCTTATGTTTCTTCTTCCAAAAGGTTCAAGATCAACTAACCAAATAGTACATGAGATTCTGAATAGATGCAGCAGTATTAGATAAGGACATTCTGGCTGATCTTGACAGTGATGTGCCTGAAAAAAATTGCAGTTGATAATGCTCACCTGGAGATCAAAACAGCAGCATGCTAAGCTACATAGATTATTAAAAGTAATACATAGACTTTTGCCTTTGGGATAGAAACAAACAAAAGTGCCAAAGTTGAGGAAAAGGTACTGTGCCTCATATAGTGGTGGGGTCAGAAAGCTCAATAGTTGCTCTGAACAGCTACAGATTCTGTATGTATGAAGCACATGCAGCTAGCTAGATACTGATTGTTGAAATTACCATGTACTATCAAAATCAAAATGAAGGAACAAAATGTTTTTCTTTGAAGATGAAATTCACATACTGATATTTAGTAAATTACAAGTATCTGCAAATTAGTATGACAAGAAGTAGAACAGAAGCTGGAACAATGGTCAGCTTGCCATGTAAAAGCTCAAGCTTTTATGTCAGACAAGGTAAGATTGAATCAAATGCAGATGAAACAGGTAGAAAATTAGAAGTGCAGATGAACAGATGAAATAAAACATGCATCTTGGATACCTAGCACAAGCAATTTGGATTAAAGTTTGAGAAAGAATCTTAATATATTCTCCACAGTATACCTTCTTTTGTTGATTTACTCTTCTACAAATTACAACAAACATATACAGAGATACTTGAAAGCATCTGTACATTCACTTCTCTATTCAATCTTATTACAATGCAGGAACTTACTTGATAACAAATTACAAGTAAACATGTATACAACTACGACCCGTCCATCTGCGCATCCACCTAGCTGGTGTTATATTGAGTATATGCTTCAAATTAACAGCATGTACAAGCTAGAAGCTAGGTGTTGTTTCAGTAATTCTGTGTATCGATAGGAAAACTGCAGACAATGATATTGTTGTATTATTGAACTTCAAGAACGTTTGGAACAGCATGACTATTAGAATTGCAGGCATCCAATATTTGCCTGAAGAAATCAACCAAATACCAGTGTGCCACTTCAGCAACCAGGGTCCCAAGAAAGTCAGTTGACGGTGTTATTCTTCGCTTTTGAACTGTAAGACCCCAATTGGCCTCTGGTTAATGTTGTTGAAGTCTGCCATTGTAAGTGAAGCTTGATTACTAGACAAATTCTGCATATTCTGTTGTGAACTGCTTGAAGGGGCCGCATTTCCCGCATTCTGGTTGTTTCCCCTACCAACCGGTGGTTCATGGTTATGTTTTCCTTCATAAGTTGTTATGACAGCCTTAGGGTCTGACGAAGCCCTCTCAATGTGCTTCCTAACATTACATCCAGCATAGGTGCACTTGTAGTAACTCCTACAGAAAAATGTGAAAGGAAAAAAAAGGTATGTATTACAGTTTTTGTACTGAACCATATAAATTGAATTATAAATTAAGAATGCAATAGCTCAAAGTTGATAGATATAAAAAATCTAATGTAATTGTTCCAGGAAATTAATAGGAAGTAATAAAAGCAGCTAGATTCTTTTCTAGGAATTTGGATGCAATTACATATATTAAATCTGCAGACTCTGAGTGTCTTGTCATGCAGGGAAAAGGTCACCCTCTCCCAAACTGTTATTCCCAAATTTCATGTTAAAAATCAAGGGAGAATAATCTTCTCTCTAACTACTAGTATCTCCCAAATCTTACACTAGGATTTCACTTGAGCTACCCATTTTTCTTAAATATTTCACTAGGTTCCCTGTTCTTTCAATAACTCCCAATACCAACCAATCTGACAATTTATTCACAATACTGGCAGATAACTTGGGCAATAAACAGCACCTAATCTGGATACCAATAGCTACACTCAGATAAATGAGGAAATCTAATGATTTAGAATAAAGTAAAATCTAATGGTGACTGAGGTTTCATTTAATAATCTAAAGTCTGAATGTTGACGAGAATGACAATAATCTATTCAGGAGAGCATGATTTCAAATAGGTGCTCATCAGGATCATGGCCAGCACTGCAGTTTCAGGTCGTTTAAAGCATGGTAATTGCTTGTTCTGGTCAAGTTGCTACTATGTTAGGTGGGATTTACATCATGCGAGCCCTATATAGCATCATTTGACATGGACAGGATAATCTATAGAAATATTTTCCATCTGCCAAATAGCGCTGTGAAAAGGGCTGTGCACAAGACAACTTATGAGGTGATGAAATATCCAACGAAAATGGAGCTGAAGCGTGAAAAATAGGTATTGTGTGGACTGGTTTTTCCTGCCTTAAGCACATAACATTGATACAGAATACACAATCTATTCATTATTTCTTTACATGACTTTATGCTCACAGTAAACATGCACTTGTTGCTGTAATCTTCCTGCAGTAAAAACTCGCAAAAATGAGAAAGGAAAGGAAAAAAATGAGGTAGGGATCATCCTTTTATCAATCCTATCAGACTCATTTGTGGAAGAAAAAATCATGCAAATTGAACTTCTAAAAGGCATGATGAAAGAGTGCGTCAACAACTACACAAAACCAGGACATATGAAACTAATATTGCATCGTCATGGTATGCAAAATACTTGCAAGATGGAACGAATAATCTAAGATATGTGCTCTGAAAATATAAGAATGAAAGAGACATTAAAATGGGAAAAGAATGCGGAGACCACACATTAAATCACAAAGTATTGAATGTAAGGATCAAAGAGGATCCAACAGATGCCGTAATTCTCAGAATATGTTTTCCCCTACATAATAGCTTTGGATACATGGTAAGATAAACAAAGGAACAGCTAAATCCCAACTTTACCAGTGTCTCACCTGCTTTGGGACTTGAGGGGACAAGTATAACAGTACTATATATGAAAATGAGATAAATAAATCACAAAGAGTGTTGCAAAGGTAACCTACCTTGGATGAGGGTTTCCTTTAACCACCTTCTGCCCATACTTGCGCCATCTATAACCATCATCCAAAAGATCAACCTCGCTGGTTGTTTGCACAATAATCTTAGCTTCCGCTGAAGTCCTCTGTGAAGAAATTTGTATATTCCTGAACAAGGGAAAATGTAAAGAAAACAGCACTGTAATCAGATAATGGATTTCCATTGACACCTGAAATACCTTTTCTTGCTGTCACTCTCTTTATCATCTGCTTCATGTGGCCTTGATTCACCATCATCCATATCATCTCCATCACTCAAACCGGACAATTGCTCAGACATTCCATATATAGCTTCCTGATCTCTCTTAATACCTGACAGACCCGACGTGGTTTCATTGGATTGCTCATTTTGATCAGCTGCTGAAGAGCTGCCATCTTTTGCCCGCTTGTTTGGTGGACGTTGGTGATTGTGTTTGCCTTTGTATATGATCTCAGATATCTGACCATCTTCTGCATGCTCTACCTTTTTCTTGACTGGACAATTGGGGTGAGTACATTTGTAATAGCTTCTTGGGCAATCACTGCCTTTCACCACCTTCTGACCATACTTCCGCCAATTATAGCCATCATCAGCAGGCTTATCAACAGGGGCATTGACTTGATACCTCTGAGACGCCTCAGCAGGTTGAAAGGCTACGTTCTCATTGTTTGTTGGACCCGTGACCATGCCTGAAATTCCTGTCGTATTGACTGCTGCATTCATATGCTGCATAGCTTCAGATGATGTTGGAGCTGCTGAGAATGATGGTTGTTCAGTGTGATCGAACATTCTGAGTGGAGAATGGCTTGCTTGGGCTGTGACTTGGGCAAGAGCCTCCCGATGCGACATCCCAAAACCCCCCTGTACAAATAAAGGACATGTTTCATCATCAGTAAAACTTCAATTTGCATTAATTGTTCAAAATTAGAATAATGCTCCAGCCATGAACATCGTTTATCGAGAAAACTGAGTTGTTTAACAGTATATTGATCTTCACCATCAAATAATCAATTATGTAGCCTGTTCATACCAAATGAACTTACTTCAGAACTTGTCTTTACAAAGTAAATGTCCAACTACAAAACATCCACATGGATTTAGAACTCTAACCACTAGCCGTTGTGAATACTAGACACGGAGCAGTGAACTATTCTACTAGAGATGCTCTTGCTCTCCAGAGCAGATGGGTGATTACTATAACCACCTTAATCCGAGTAGCGCGTTTTTGAAGGATCTTATCAGGTATGAAGATATCAAGGCCATCAAAAGCATGAAACTAACAATACAGTTTAACTGGAAAGTAGTCCCATCCCTAGTAAAATATCAAGCCCACTTGTAATTGTACTATCATGCACTAGAAGGTACAATCATTGATACTAACAAGGCAATGTGCCAAATCACCACTTGCAATACCTAAAAAATGATGAATCAGCACCTCTCTTTGTAGGTTGAGATTCTCTACTTGCCACAGCTGATAGCACCGTACAACAGTTATAGCAAGGTGTCTGGACAAATCGGCAAACCTATGGGGCTCATCAGCACACTAGATATTGTCACCTCGGTGAAAGTATAGTTGTCATTTTGCGTTCACAAAACTAAAAAAAAAAAGAAAGGAAAGAAAAGAAAGTATAGTTGTCATTTCCAGATTCCTGTACATGAATCTTTCAGATTGTCAGATTTTATCCCGTATCACCAGTTCACCACCAAATGAATAAAGAGAAGAACCTTAACCGAATTAATGACGGCCAATCAAGGTGATTAAGAGCTCACACACAAGAAATGAAGCACTGTCTTTACACCAAAACGCAGTGAGCCCTTGTGTCCTTACGATCTCATCAAAAAGCATTCCCTCTAACACCCCTCAATTAACGCATATAATTAAGCACTTGAAAAATAACAAGAACAAGTAATAAACTCTTATATGCGTTCCATCAAAGCTAGTCACGCCCAATTCAAGAACCTCTCAAAAGAGAGGCAACAAGGCCCAAACAATCCATTCTTTCATATACGTAAAAGCTTTAGCCTTTTGCAGCCAAAAAAAAAAAGAAGTGCAAAAAATGGAGTTCCTACCATGGCCGGCGAGAAGAGCATCCCGGGGGAGTCGAGCAGGCCGGAGGGGCTGAGCCCGGGAGGCACGGTGAACACGGACCCCGCCGCCGCCGGCGGCGCCACCGACAGCGCCGGCCCGGCCCTCGCGACCCCGCCGCCTCGCGCCGCCTCACGCTGCTGCTGCTGCTGCTGCGGCGGCGGCGGAGGAGGAGGCGCCGCGAGGTTGCCGATGAGCAGCTGCGTGAAGCTCGTGGCCCCGGCGGCGGCGGAGGATGACGTCATGACGCCGCCGTCGGGGTCGGACGGGAAGAGCGCGGAGGCGAGGGTGAGAGGGCCGGGGCTGGCGTCGCCGGCGCCCGTGAAGAGCGACTCGGCCGCCGAGCGCGGCGGCAGCGCCAGCCTCGGGCGCGGCGGCGGCGGCGGGCGCGCGGACATGGTCACCGGAGACGGAGAGAGCGCGAGAGGGAAAAAAAATCGCAGCTTTGGCGTTGACTTTGGTTGTGCGTGTGTGCTTAAAGCGCTCTCTCTCTCTCTCTCTTTTTTTTTTCTTTTTTCTTTGGTTTTCTGGTTTGGGTGAGTCTGACTTTGATCCCTTCTCTCTCTCTTGTCCTCCTGCAGTTAGAGGGAAGAAGAGGAGAGAGAGAGGAAGAAAGGTTTTATTTTTCTTTTATTTTTTGCTTTTCTTAATTTGTTGAGAGAGAGGGGGAGCAGAGGACACTTTTGTAACTTCTAATCATGTTTAAACTTGTAATAATAGAGTGAGAGATTTAGCACTTTAAGATCATTTGTAGGGTGGTGGAGTAGCAATAGGTTTGTACGTTGCAACACTTGTTTTCTTTATATATTTAAAGAAGTATGTGTAGCATTTTTTAAAATGGTACACATAGTTTGGATAGCATTTCTTTTATATAATACATACAACAGGGGATAAATCTAAATCTGTTAAAGTACCATTACAAAATATGCTACATATACTCTTTTAACAAATAAGTAAAATAAATATTAAATTTTTTTATCACTATGTATAAATAAACTTGTCCATAAAAATACCTCGTACAATTAAGTCATAAGTCTTATCTGACAAATTGATACACCTTTAACAATAACGTCCACAAATTTACTTATTTTTTTTCATGCCTAAGAATAAGGGTAAAATAGACCTTTTCATATGAATTAAGCGATCAAGAAATCAAAACCAAAATTCAAAGGTATATAAGGGGTTGGCTGAAAATTTGAGGGCATAGAAGAATTTTTCTCAAAATTTATATATTTTTGTACCAAAGCATATATATAATATTTAATCTTGACTCTGTTTGAGAAACTTCCGATATATACTTTATTTTTCAGAATCTCTCCTAAACAACTCATATTATAGCATATGAGTTAAGAATCTGTCACTATTGAAAAAATAAATAAAGTAAAAAGTAAATAAATAAAGTAAGAAATTAGGAAACTCAATTTCTTTATATTCTTGTCGGCTAGTTACTCACCAGTTGTTCTAAGAATTTAAAGCTCCCAAACAGGACCTTTCTGTAGGGTAGAGAATCAAAGGATCTGCGCGATATCATCTGCACCAATAAGATAGTTTAATGAAGGAGTGGCTAATTAATGTCAGTAATATCATCAACTTAATTAATACCCACTTAGTAGTAATATTAAAAAGTGTGTTTTCCTTTTTCAAATGTGTATATAGTTAGTGCTCTGAGCTCTTAATTAGTGTTCTGAAATGTGTTTTCTATCATTGTGTAGTATGACGAGGAATTACATAAATTATCAGTTTATCATAAATTTTATCATGACAGCCTGATGTGACAAGGGGAGCACTAAAGCTCTTCCAAATGGGGGACCTGGAGTCCTGGACATGTTTTAATTGCCTAGTGCCCTCCAAGAATAATCTTGCACTTTTGAAAGTGTTGGTTGCAAAGGGACAAGCGACTCGGTCTGTGTTTCGACTATCGACCATTGGATGATGCTTCGTTGGCTCGTTCCAAACTTGCAGCGAGAACAATTAGGCCCTTTGAAGAATAGTAGAAATGAAAAAAAATAAAAAAATAGAAAAAACATAGGATTCTGACAAGAATATAAGTGTAAAACAGAGAATTACAAAACACAAAAAAAAATACAGAAATGATCGTTTGATTGGACCATACGAAAAACACATGAATCGAAGGAGAGATAGACTCAAAGGATTTTTTTTCAAGAGGTTAGATCTCTTGCTAAATTTTCTTCAAAACCTACATGCAATGATCTATTTCATAGAAATTTTGTAGGATTTGAAAAACTTCAATCCTTTCAATCAAAGGGTCAAATAGAAAATTTTTCTGTAGGATTTCAATCCTATGAAATTCATTCATAAATCCTTTGATTCAGAACGACCCTTAGTTTAACATGCCACGATTTTTTTAAATGCATTAGAGGCTAACTACTTAAACTACGCTCACTTTCTAACATACCACGATTTATGTTAATAGATAGAAATTCTTTATTTGCAACTAAAAAAATTCAAATATGACTCTAGTGATATGCACGACGCTCAACACATACTCCCTCCATTTTAAAATACATCATTGCTGACTTTTAGACACGATGTTTATCATTCGTCTTATAAAAATTTAATGAAAAAATAATAAAAAAATGCTTAAAGTACTTTTAATGTAAAAAAGTAACAATAAAATAAATCATATTCCCCCGTACGTTTCAAATTACATGTCGTTCTAGTTTTATCTTATTAGTACAGGAGCCGTCATAGTTGTCGGTTTCTCAGCCGACACCAATTTATCGACACCTTTGCTCTCGGGTATAGGTGTCGGTTCCAATCCCACAATCCGCACATATAGTATTCAATGAATTAAAAAATAAGAGCCCGATGGAGCCAGATCCGGCGGCCGACGGCGAGGTGCTTGGTGAGGTCGAGGAGGAGCTCAGCTACAGCCTCCACCTTCTTCCCGGCCGTCGACCACCACCTCGCCCTCCGTGCCGGCCTTCTCCACCACCGTCGTCGTCATCGGATCTAGGCAGCCGCCGTGGTCCACACCACTGGATTTGGTGGCCGCTGCCGCCGCCGCTAGATCTGGAGGAGAACGGAGGAGGCGGACGGAGAGGAGGGAGGGCCACCGAGAGAGAGAGAGGGGTTTCCTACCTCCATGCCGCCCAGATCCGGTAGCCCCCACCTCCACGCCGGTGGATCCGTCGACGACCACCGAGGAGAAGTGAAGGGGAGAGGAGAGGGAGGGGCGATCGTCGTAGCGTCCTCCGTCCGTCCGCCACAGAGGGTTCCCGTCGAAAAGGAAGAGGGCGACCGAGGTGGTAGTGGCAACGGTGAGGAGGACAGCGATGAGGAGGAGGTGGGGAGAAGGGGGGAGGGAAAGGGGAGGCGGTGAGGGGTGGGGNGGTGAGGGGGGGGGAAGGGGGAGGAAGCCGGCGAGTGTTGGAGGAGGGGAGCGGAGTGGTAGCGGAGGAAGCGGTGGAGTGGCGAAATTGTGAGAGAATGGGATCTTGAGAGAGGGGAATGGGTGAGTGCGCGTGAGGATAAGGACATGCGTGTCTCGCCGGCTCGGCTCAGCTTAGATTTGATGGGTACCCTTTTTTAAAAAAAAATTGGTACATATATTATATTATAAGTATCGGTTTTTAATTAACCGACACCTATAATATATTATAGGTGTCAGTTCTTTTAAAAAAAACACATATAGTATTGATGTTGGTTTTTACTCTAGAATTGGTACCTATAGTTGTCCAAAAGTGTCGGTTCTATATTTTTTTCATCTCATGAAAGTGTGAAAAGATGCATAGGTGTTGGTTTTAAATAAACCGATACCTATGAACCAATACATATGAGGAGTTTTGTAGTAGTGCTCAAGTTAAACATGTCTAAAATTTTATATAGTTTAACCACATGTGAGTTATATATTATGAAAGTATTTCTTGTAGTGAATTTAAAAACAAAAATCTTGTTATGTTAAACTATACGAATTTATAAAATATAATGGCCGACACGTTTGACTTGAGATAAAGCTAAAACGACAAGTATTTGAAACGGAGAGAACACTTACTTCAGTCATTTTTTCCAAATAAAACGAAGTCATACATTATGCACGAAAGTTAATAGCATCGATCATACATAAAAAAAAAGCGGAGATAGCATATGGTTAGTTCATTTATTAATATATTTTTTTAAAATATTGATTTTGCTGAGATAGCATATTGATTTATTAACAGATAGAGCATATTGAAATGGTAGGAACAATGTCCCCTGATATTGCCAATAGTGAAGGGGTGGTCAGTTTAATCTTCTAAGGATTCAATTTTAAATATCACTATTCATATAAATTTGTATAATACTCATGTCTTAATATTATACAATTCGTATAGAAATAGTATTACTATTATGTCTTCTTCCTTTCATTTCTCTTGTCCAACATGAAGTGCAAATGCCTGCATTGATCTACCTTTTGCTCCATTTGTCAAAACCATGGCGTTAATCACCTACCCACCCCCCACACAAAAAAAAGTCCAAGATGGGACGCATCTTGCCGTCATCGTGCGGCTCACGTCGCACGGAAGTTAATTAAAACTTGTCCATCCAAAAGATGATAATACACATCCGCTAACCATCCAGGTCGCCATTGCATTCATTGATGGAGAGGCCAGGACAGTGAGAGTTTCTATATTCCAGCCTGCCGACCAGCTGTGCAATTCACCCAGGAATAAATCACCTTGTGACTTTTATTTTGTTTTTGTAAAACATGTATTCCTTCAACAGAAATATTTGATTTTTACGAGAAAAATTGGTTAATATTTTAAATTGTCAAAAACTCGATTTTTTTTAAAAAAGAAAAAAAATGGTATGTCTGGATTTGCCTTGAAAAATACTATTATAATATCGTAAATTTATTAGATTTTAAATTGATTGAAAGTTCTTAAAGTTTATCCATCCTTATCCTAAACTTCAAATATTTATTACTAGAGGAAGGATTAAGCGTGTATTCTATTATAATTTTAATCTAGTAGTACTAGTTAAAAAATAGACTTTTAAATATAACTGTAATTATGATTTAGTCAATTTTAAAGCCTACTTGTCCACACCGCTTTCATACTAAATTAGTTTATCAAAGAGCTACGTGACGATAACGATATCTCTGAATGTTTGTAAGTCGATTGTCATATCCTGCGGGAATTTCAGGTCAAAAACTTCAGCTACTGAAGAATAAATAAGGCCTATTTGGAACACGTCAACTTTAACCAATAAGAAAAACTAACTTGTTCATGTATAACTCCTATGAAAATCTTAAAATCTTGTGAAATTGGACCTAATCTGAGAAGATCACTCCTTTCGAAACATTTAGTTGCCTGAAAAGAATAATTAACCACGAGGGATGTTCCGTCAATCCTTAGAATTAACTTTGTACGGGATTGATGGAAATTATTTTCACACCTTAGTAGATATAGAATTATTCTCTTCTAAATCCCTCTCAGCTCTCTTGAAAGAGTGATTAATTGAATAAGGCCTAAATAGAAACATGGATAGCTAGGTTTGATCAGGAACCTAACGAACTGGGCATAGCTCAGCTAGCAATCATGAAATATTTTTAAAAAGGAAAAATAGAAAGGATCATAAGTTCATTGGAATGTAGCATAGAGAAACATCCATTGAAATTTTGGAAATTACAATAGAATTACTGCATGCAACATGTAGTATACACCAAGACATGCACATGACCTTTTGGTGGTTGATGATTTATTCGAGGGAATGAATCACAAAAGGGGTGAAAGCAATGTGCCAAGATGAAGACATGTTCTTGGATATCTCTCACAAAACGGTGGCGGTGTGTCAAAATCGAAGAGTGTTGCAATTGGATATCTCTCACAATCACATCTGTATGCGTGCGTCTGCGAGAAGGAAAAAAAGATGGAGGAAATTTGAGCACGATGTGGCTATCCTTGTGCCATTCATTGGTTGCTACTTAGCACGTGCCATAGAAACTTTTTTGCAGGGTGTGGACAATCCTATCACAAAAAGGTGATTTGTCATGTTGCAAACCAAAACAGTGTAAGCTTTGGCTTGGAATCGGGTTCTTTGGCCGCATGCCTTCACGGCTTCATATCTAATCAAAGAGTTCGGACACCTCCCTTGTTACTCCCTCCGTTCAAGAATTTCGTTTTCAGCTTATACTATTTTTCTCAAAATAAGTTCACTTGTAATCTCTTATTACTATCCACTGCCGGTCCGTAAATCGATGTGTTCATCTATTTCTTTAATACCTTTTATCTACTCATCACCAATAATATTTTTTCTCTTAATGAGGGTCACTTTGACCTTTTTCCCTCCACCTCATTTTCAACACCCAAAGTAAAATTGAAGTTATTTTAGAATAGAAATAATAGCTTTTAATTTTTAGTTAAAATTTAATATTGGGGCCTCTTATTTGATAGATAATAGCATAAAGTAGAGACTGGATGTGAAACGCATGATAGGGCCATAAAATTTAAAAATACAGCTAATAGAAAACGAAGGGTCGTTTGTCCTTGTAATCTTTGGGGGCTTTTTTTTCTTTTTTTGTTTATTAGGCCTTGTAATTTTCTACTATTCTTTTCTATCCCAAAATATAAGGCATAATTTTTTTATGTTTCATATATATTAGATAACGTCTTTTGGGTTGAGTCGATCCAATAAGTTAGTTGTGTGAAGTGGTATATGATTGTCTTATAACTAATAATAAAAACTAGGCCCGAACAACATCTCGAGTAAGTTTGAACGGGTTGAGTGGATTGTTGCGCGCTTTGAAATGGTTTGCTGTCATATATTTGACATTCAGATGTTGTTAACTTTCTGATATCTAAAAATTCATACAATCAAGCTGAGTTCCACTCGATACGCTCAGGAATCTAATTGTTCCGATTTTTCGGTGAGTTGATGATAACTACAATTTGAGAGAAACGTTAACAATCCGACTACAACCGTACAAAACGTTGTTGTGTTGCACCTTAGCGATCGATACACCTCTCTGTGGGTTGTTGATCTTACCGGTGCAAATCAACCTTATTCCTGCAAGTAAATCAAAGAAACAAACAAGAAAAAAATAAAAGCAATCTGAATTGCAAATAGGAATTAAAGCTCATGATAAGGTGAGCTTCCGAAGACAAAAAATTAGGTGGTCTAGCTTACACACGCAATTACAAGATAAAATAGCAATAGCTAAAACTTTAATCTAATAAAACCCGAGAAACTCTAAAGGGGTAACTAGCTATTTAAAGAGGTGGAAGTGTGAGCCCCCGGTTTTGTATACCGGGAACCCCATGTGTATTACAATACCATTCCCTGGATCAGTAGATGGTACACACATGGCACAGTTGTATATCTCAAGCTGACATCGTCTTACAGGTCTTACAATATATTAATAATACAAGGGTAGCCCAAATGGAACCCGAATAGACCAAGCATGGTCGACAGCAACACAAAATACCAAAACAACTAAATGAAGTAGCGGAAGCGAAGCAGCGGCGGTCCATCTTATCCCACACGCATCGACTGGTGAACCTAGGTCCCTATTCCACCGTCCTCGGTAACTCCTTGCCAGCATAGCACATGTACAGGTCGACACCAACACCTTTCTAAAAGATGTAAATAAGCAAGAGTGAGTACCAACCGTACTCAGCAAGCCACCACTACAGAATGCATATAATGTTCATAGGGGTTCAAGGATGGCTTGGTTTATTTGCATAAAGCTAGTTTTCACAAATTATTTCACAAACCTATCCCACAACAGTTTTAACTGAAAACCACGTTAAGTTGAAGTTATCATTAACCTGCGAGGGTTCATCCACCTTCCCCAAGCCTCGCTTGGTCCGGTTTACCCTCGCATCCAATTTCCACAATTTTAACCACTATGACCTTTTTGCATATCAGGCAAGGTCACACCTTCCACACCCATCATATTTTAAGCAATATTACAAATTGACGAGGCTAGTCAAGAGTAATACAAGTCCCGGCGCTCATTAACCGCGAGCACGGCTATTCGAATAGTTTAATTTACTCACACTGCAGTGGATGTACGCTTTTAATCCCACACTCCGTGACTCACCCAACACATGAGACTTGTCACGGCCCGGTTTTTCAGTTACCCTCGCATGGCGGCACCCGCTCCAAGGACTATGAATCCCCATTGCACCCCCGGCGCCACATTCCTACCTCGAGCCGGTTGTGAGGGGAGTCCTGGCGCTCCCGAGATTGAAGGTTACATCATACATATATAAAGCTTGACGTCATTAAACCACACACTTCCACATTTCCATACCGATATCCAGAACCTACCATGTCTGGGGTGCCACCCCACGAGAATAACCTAGTCCACCGGGTCTAACCCCACTCAAGAAGTGTGGTCGTACTCGGTTCGTTTCCTGCTTAGCTTCTTGACTCGGTCCTTAACTGACCAGGGTCGGCGGCTTACCGTTCCCAGAACCACCCATATTCTATCCGTGCCGCCCCAGTCGAAATCACTTTTGTTTAATTAAGTTTTTGGGTTTTCACAAAGGTTTTCATGCTGTGGGTGGCGCTTATGTCTCCACCCGATCTCTATCAATCACTCCCATCGAGTGATCAGTGTAACCACATCCACATATCCCACATATGGAGTGTATAACGTCTATGTAAGCAGGGCTAAGCAGTGAGTAAATAATCACGCGTAAAGTAATATACTCAGGTAACAAAGGTGTGTAAATACATAAGGATAAACAATATCAAAGGTAAGGCTTTAAGCAAATGTAGGTACGCGTTTTATAATTAGCATGCAATTTTATTTGCAATCAACACATTTATAAAAATAGGATCAACATGTTCGAGGAAAGGGGCGTAGTGACTTGCCTTGCTTTTAGGTTCCTATATCTTCCAACAATCCCGCGTCAGTAGAATTTCCGGATCATCCACTACGCGATCGAAAAGAGAAAAACATCCAAAACCCTATAAAGCAGATAATAACTATTATAAACTAATTGTGCCATTGGATAGATCACATTTTTAGAAAAATTATGGAAGTTGAACGGAGTCAATTGGACTTACGGTTGAGGAGATATGAATTTTGGAAGATTAATGGATTTTCTGGAATGCGAAAATGAATTTATTAAGTTGGAAAGGAATATTCCCAAGAATATTCTTTTGGCTGTGAAGTAAGAGGGAGGCAATGTGGACTTGGTTTTGGGAGGGCTTGGGCTTTAGCCCAGAGATGAGGGAGGTCGGCTAGGGAGTTAATGTCGACTTTTTAGTCGGCAGCCCAATGGATGAGTAGGGACGTTGTATAGACTTCTATAAGTGACTTCATGGTCTTGGTCCGAGGAACCAAAGGGAGGTTACATGGACTTGTGGATATAATATCAGGTCGGCTAGCCCAATGAAGTTGAGGGACATCAAGTAGACTTGTAGGGATTTTCATGGGCTTAGCCCGACATCGTGAGGGAGGCAATATAGACTTTCGCAAGTTCTAGGTCAAAGTGGGGCCCGCGGGGAGAGAATAAATGTGGGGCCCACTAGTGGGTCCCACCTCCTTTTCCTTTTCTTTTTCTTTTTCTTCCTTTCCTTCTTCTCTCTCCTTCTTCTCTCTTTCTTTTCTCCTGCTTCCTCTGCTGTTCTTGCCGGGAGGAGAGGAGGGTGCCGAGCGAGAGGGCGCCGGCGGTGGGGCGGCTGGGCGCGGCGCGGCCGGGGGTGGAGCGGCGCCGGCGGCGGCGCGGGCGCGCGGCTGGGAGCGCGCAGGCAACGGCGCGGCTCGGCCCGGGCGGCACGGCGGCTGCGGGCGCGCGGTGGCAGCACGCGGGTGGCGCGGCGCGCGCGTGCGGCGGCCGGGCGGCGCGGCTCGGCCGGGGGCGGCGGCGCGCGGCTCGGCAGGGCGGAGCGGCGCCGGCGGTGCAGGCCGGGGACAGCGCGCGGCTGGGGATGCGCGCAGGCGGCGCGGCGGCTGCGGCCAGGCAGGCGGGTGGCTCCGGCCGTGGCGCGCGGCAGCGTGGGTGCCGGCCACGGCGCTCGGCCGAGAGGCTGCGCCGGCCGGGACGGCACTGCTCGCGTCGCGTGGCCAGGAGGCGGCGCCGGGAAAGGCGGCAGTGGTGGCCGGGCTCGGCCAGGGGCGCGGCGCGCGTGCGCCGGCGCTCGGCCGGGCCAGGCGGCTGGAGGGGCGGCCGAGCATGGCGGCACGGCGCGGCAGTGCCACGGCAGGGGCGGCGGCGCGCAGCCGAGGCGGCCGGGAGGCGGGTCGGTGCTGGCTCGGTTTGCGCGGCACGGCCAGGAGGTTGGTGGCGCGCGGCTTGGCCGATGTCCGCGGGAGGGAGGTGGTCGGCCGGGGCAGCTCGGCACGAGCTGGGCCACGGCATCGGCCGGGCGCAGGGGTGACGCGGCTCGGCCGGGCTGGAGGAGGCCGGGGGCGGCTGTGCGGCAGAGCGCGCGCGATGGCCGGGCGTAGCCGAGGTTCACGACTCGGCGGCCGCGGCAGGAGACGACGTGCTGGCCACGACGTCGGCCGTGCGCGAGCTGCTTGGCACCGGACGGCACGGCGGAGTGGAGGCCGAAACGGTTCACCGGACAGGGGCGACGCCGGCCGGGGTTTCGGCCGAACGACGACGACGCATATGCATACACACGGCTAGCTAGCTGCATGCATGTGAGCTGCTTGCATGCATGCATATGCATACACACGACTAGCTAGTTGCATGCATGTGAGCTGCCTGCATGCATGCATGCACACGGTTAGCTTGTTGTATGGCGCATGCATGGCCGGTGGTGAAGCGGCGATCGTTGCGGAGGGCGGCCGCGCAAGGAACGGGTACGGTGTTGCGCCTCACGACGTCACCGCGCCGCGGCAACAACGGTAGACGAGGAATGCGGTAAGGAAGCAAAAGCAAGAGGAAGAGCAGGAGAGGAGCTCACCTTGCGGCAGCCGGGTAGCGGCGTACCGGGCGACGGTCCTCGCACGAACTACGGTCGTCGAGGTACAGCCTGGGGATGGTCGACCCGCGGATCGTCCTCGCACACCACGTGTTCGATCGATGGTAACAAACGAACACACAGTGTTAAGGAATAAATGTTAGCGGGTTAGTGCAAGTTAGGGGTCAGGGGTTAGCGAGTTAGAGGTCAGCGGGTTAGTGAGTTAGAGGTCAGCGGGTTAGTGAGTCAATGGGTCGAATGTTAGATGTTAGAGGTTAGCCGTTCGATAAGTTAGTCGTTCTCGGGGTTCAGATGACGGCGCGGCGGCCTACCCGTCCTCTTGCTCAACTGAGGCCCAGCCGGAGCCGGCCGCGGTGGAGCAAGCGGAGAGACGGCAGCGCGTGCGCGGGAGGAAGTGGCTGAGAGGATGCAGAACGAGCAGGAGGAGAAGAAAGAATGGAGAGGGACGGTTGCGTATTCGGCTATGGTTGCCCTTATATAGGCTTCACCGCACGAGCTCGTCTTGAATGGCCATGAAGACAGGGACGGGGTAGTTGCAGCGGCCGCGCGGGTTGGTGCGCATGCCAGCTTAGGCTCGACTAGCCGCTTGCATGCAGGCATACGCATAGCTAGCCAGCTGCATGGTGCATGCTCGTGGCTGACTTGCTTGCATGCATGCACATGCACAACTAGCTTGTTGCATGGCTGGCGGCGGTGCGAGGTTGAGCAGGATGCGCGTGGAATGGCCGGCAAGCTCGCCGGTGAGACGGGAGCGGAAGATGGCAGCCGGTGGTGTCGCAGCGGCCTCGTCGTAGCGGCGCGGCGTGCGGCGACGTCGCCACCGAAAACAGTATGGGGGGAGAATTAGACTTTATTTTTACTACCAACCCAATAGGAATGAAAGGGCTCGGGGAGGCAACATGGACTTTTCCAGAAAAAGCCCAGCAGGAAGCCACGGTAGAGGGAGTGGAAATGAACTTGTTTTGCGGAATGGGTTGGGTTAACAGAGGGAAATGTGGCCCAAAGAAATAGGATGTTCGAATATTTTCTTTGGGATATGAAATTTGGAAATTTGAAGGGGGTTTGAGATAGAATTTGTACAGAGGACAACCTTTTCGGTAAAAGGATTTAGTCGAGATCTTTTGGCACAGATTCTAGACACACACAAATAAACAATAAACAAGCAAACTAAAATTATGCCTGAGGACTAGACTTTGCCTGAGGAGGTCATATCCTTGAAAATAGCCTATTAGGAATTTATATTTCGCAATTAAGGTTTCTAGTAAATACTTTACCAATAGACATTATTTTGCAAATAATTTCCAAAAGCTTATCACTCTATATAAAGGTGCATAGAAAATAATCAAAGCTATTTCTTTAGTGGAACAATATTTGTTTTAATAAACTATCCCTTAATGGGTTTTATCCAAAATGGTGATACATTTAGATATATAGCTTTATTTATAAAGTAAATATGCTCAAGGGTTTTTGTTTTTCGAAAATAATTGGCATATGCAAATCATAGCTCCTTGAATAAATAATATTTGAAATCAAATATCGACGTATCCTCAGACGTTCGTCTATTAGCCCACGTGTAAACGGAAAAACGACAGATCGAATTGAGTTAGTTCAGGCATGAATGTATTTTGAAAAAGATTTTTGGTTATTCTGAATTTTTAATTCCGTATTCCAAAGTCAAAATATTCAGGATGTTACAGGAAGGATGACCAAGGGGTCTCTAGGGTTGTGCTCCACTAGATTGGGGCGCACCCTACATAAGCCCCACATAGGCCGGGGTCCCAAATAAAGCTACAAGCCCATAGATCTATTATAGGTGACGCAACACCTTATTTCTTCAATTGCGGATGACTGAGGACTCCGATACCTTTCCATCAAATACTCATGGGTCCAAAACGGAGCCCGTATGCATATTTGGCGGCCGTTTGAAGTCAACACTGTAGCAGATGGCCGAATTGAATTCTAAAACTTCGACAGCTTAATCTTGATGTCTTCCGGTTGACCTATGATGTGAGTAATAGTTATATCAATAGTAGTCATGGTCACATCATCATTTTTTTCTTCACGGAAAACCATCCTCGGTTTTTTCATATGGTGCTCTTCACATAGTTCATTTAAAACAACCTGTTTCTTCCCATCAAAACTAGAGAAACATAAAGTAGCATGATTAGCAATAACATATCCCTCTAGCTTGAATATTTTATCCACTGCTATAGAAGGTTCTAAAACAAAGCATATGTAAACTGTATGCACTAAATGTACTCCTCTGTTATTATATTTGCTAAAGATATGAAATATAGTATTAGATGGACATGGCAAATTAATAGCAAATAATTCCTTCTTCATATTATCGAGCTCAAAAAAAATCATC
Organism: Oryza officinalis; assembly: GCA_008326285.1. Lineage (NCBI taxonomy): Eukaryota > Viridiplantae > Streptophyta > Magnoliopsida > Poales > Poaceae > Oryza > Oryza officinalis. The sequence continues at coordinate 28,807,092 of BDMV01000012.1, forward strand.
AAACAAAGCATAGCCTAACGTATTTAAAGAAGATAACAATTCATGTTTCTCAATTTCGTTAGCATTATGAACAACATGCTTTAAATCAGCACATAAAGAACTAACACTAGAAATAACATGTTTATTCACTAGTTGTGGCATTGATATAAGTGAAGCATTATTACACAACTTTTCTTTATCACAATGAACAACAAACAAATCAACTTGTGACAAAGAAAACTTAGCAATTGGTTCCACTAATGGTTGCTCTACATTAGCACGAAAAGTGGATAAATTTAATTCATTAACAACACACTCACCTTGATTAATTTCAGTAATATTTAGTTTAAGTTTGATGCTCTTTTCAGATGATGGAGGTGCATCGAATTTGAGTGTGAACATTGAAAATGAAGGCTCATTCATGTCTCTCTCCTTCTTTTCGTGATTATGCACTTCCTGCAAATGGTTAGTAATAGGAGGCAAAAACATAGCGTGTTGCTTTTTCATGTCCTCCTCAATTTGACTTTCAGCATTGCAAGTAAGTTGTAACAAACGAGAAATAGATCTATAACTTTGACAAACAAGCATGTCCTGAATTTCTTTATTAAGCCCACGTAAAAACCTCAATTCTTTATTAAACCACAACGTAATAAACAAGCATGCATATCATGATAGTATGAAATAACAGTTTTGGTATCTTGTTTTAAACTTTGCAGTTTGTTGAGAAAAATATCAGCATAATACATGAGAACATAAACGTCTCTCAAATATTATTTTAGGTCTTTCTAAGATTGTGATATTTTGTTATGCCTACAAAGATGTTTCCAATCATAAGAAATATTTTTACTAAAACACTATACGCACATATAACCATTTATTTCTTAGACAAATCATGCTTTTTAAATTCTCTATCAACCGCTAGCTCCCATTTAATGTAAGCATGAGGATCATAATTTCATTCAAAATAAGGTAGTGTGGATTTGATCTTAGTTAGAACAACGTCACTTACCTCATATGTATCATGTTGATCACTCCTCATGTCTGAATGAAGATGTCAATGTTGAGCATGACCGTCTCGTATTCCCTTGCTTAATCCTGCCATAGTTAGTAGAAAACAAGAAACACACACAGGAATATGCACGCTCCTATCAACTACTCGATAGTGGCAGCTCAAATATCACACACACACTCAAGCTTTTAACCAAGCTCTTACAAGTTCTTACCAATGCAAGCAGAATAGTGACCACACCGACTCAATCAAGCACCCTAATGGAGGTTGGATGTATCGATGCGTTAGCAAACACTTGCTGTATGGCTGCAATCAAATTTGTAGAGCTCTGGGTAGACTTAAATATGGAGCAAAGGAATAGCAAATAATCAAATCAAAGAATGTAAAGTTGAATAATTGTTCAAAATTAGCACCGTGCTGGTCCTAGGCTAGAACGTACTAGAGACACGAGCCTAGCTACAAATGATACCACAAGATAATACTAGAAACAACTCATGCACAACTCTGATATATGAAAGCCATCTCAACGATAACGAGTGATTTTCTCTTTTCTTTCTTTCTTTTTTCTTTCTTGTTGTTTCTTTCTTCTTTTTGTGCGGCTTTTCTTTTTTTTTTAAAGCATCTTCCTGCCTTTTTTTTCTTTTTTTTTATGATTTTTTTTAGCAAAAAGACTCAAGGACTTGAATGCAAGATTAAAGGGACTCAAATATAAATATAAAAATTACAGGGACTCAAATGTAAAAGTGCAAACCCAAAAATTAGAATTATACAAAAATGGAATGTTGAATTTATATCGGTTCCATTTTTTTCAAACGGATCTTGAATCCGACATAAAACAAAATTTCACCAAGTTGTTTGACACGACTCAAAACTCAGGATATACGTGATTAGGAGAGGACGGGAGTCGGCTCAAGAGGTGCCGTCTTTTGTGGAAATGGACAACAAGTCCAAACTTGGTGGAGATAAAAACGGAAACCGATTTCCAACCGATCCAGTCTACTATTTCTTCCCAAACCGATCTACTAACTTCTTCTCCCTCCTCTCAACACAAGCACGGCTAAAACAGAACACGACTAAGTCTCGGTAAACCCTAGATGCAACTCCACAACTCCAAAACCAACCGACAGCAAATGCCTAAAATGAGAAAAAAGAAACCCTAGCAACGACACAATTCCATTTTCGAAGATCCCGACGACAACAAAGACACGACGACGACGGTGGTAATAAATGTGCCAAGAACTCGAAACTCTAAATGACTAGACGCTAAGACCAGCAACACGACTTGACGATGTAACACAAAACTCAACAAAGCAAAAACTAAAAAGAACAATGCAATGACATAAATATGGCTAGGTAAAGGATGCAATTCTTTTTTTATGGCTATTTTCTGGTTATAGGTAGATAAAAACTTACCGAGCAACAAAAACTTTGATACCATTTGATAAACTCTGAGCTCCACTCGATACGTTCAGGGATCTGGTTGTCGCGATCTTTTGGTGAGTTGATGATAACTACGATTTGGGAGAAACGTTGACGATCCGACTACAACCGTACAAGATGTTGTTGTGTTACGCCTTAGCGATCGATACACCTCCCCGTGAGTTGTTGATCCTGTCGGTGTAAATCAACCTTATTCCTACAAGCAAATCGAAGAAATAAGCAAGAAAAAGATAAAACAATCTGAATTGCAAATAGGAATTAAAGCTCACGATAAGGTAGGGTTCCGAAAACAAGTAATTAGATAGTCTAGTCGACACACGTAACTACAAGATAAAATAGCAAATGGCTAAAACTTTAATCTAAGAAAACCCGTGAAACTCTAAAGGGGGACCTAGCTATTTAAAGAGGTGGGAGAATGACCAAAAGGTCCTTAGGGTTGTGCTCCACCAGATTGGTACACACCCCACATGGGCCCTACTTGGGCCGGGGTCCCAGATAAAATTACAAGCCCATAGGCTCATTATAGGTGACGCAGCACCTTGTTTCTTCAATTGCGAATGACTGAGATGGGTGTTGGAGATGAAGCTGGATTCATTGGAAAGATGACTCCAAGAGCTTTTCATCAAATACTCACGGGCCAAAAAGGAGCTCGTATACATATTTGGCGGCCGTTTGAAGTCAATGCTGCTGTAGGTGGCCGAATTAAATCCCAAAACTTCTGTGGTTTGATCTTGACATGTTCCGGTTGACCTATGATATGATCAACTGTTGTATCCATAGTAGCCATGGTTATATCACAAGCTAAATCTTTTTAGATTATGGCTCTATTGAGGTGGATTATGCCAAAATATATCGTTTGGTGCAACTACTTTTCGAGGTTTGGCATTTGGTAACTGCCATCCTTTTAATCTAAGTTGAAAATGATGATACCGCCTCATTTCAAAACGATGAACCAATTGCGAGATACTAGATACTCATAAAAACATGTTCTGTCTAAACTTAATTTGATTTTTAAGAAAAACTACAGTGACTATAGAGTTGCATTTCTACACCAACTTAAAAATAAACAAAACACATCAGCTAGTAAACTGCTAAAACAGTTCTTTTCTGATTAAGATGTAGATTCGACCTCGGTTTTTGTTAGTACTTTTTTAAACTGTTAAATGATATATTTTATTCACAAACTTTATATATAAAAGTTTCTCTAAAATGTCAAATAAATTTATTTTTTTAAGTTTATAATAATTAAAATTCAATTAATCATGTGTTAATAGTTTTTTTTTGTTTTACGTGCACCTACTTAATCCTTTATCTTCATCCGTTGCGAAAGTGAAAGTTAGATGGCACTAAAGTTTGCATTAGTCATTGCTACAATGATTCAGTTTGCTTCTAGTAATCCTACATGATTAGCTTTTAGTTATCATTTCGGGCGCTATCAGGGATCCATCCAGAGTTCTCATCTGTGCCCTGCCGTGAGAATCAAAAGTTCAAAACCATGTAGAAAATGACATTCGCATTCCCCGTGGCCTCCGAGGGACCCGCTGGTCTAACCTCCATATTTAAATATATAATACTATTAATTTTATTCAGTTTTGATATATAACTTTGTACACTGTTTATCTATTAAAATATAACAATAATTTCTACTCCCTACATCCCAAAATAACATCATTTTTTTATTATTTTATTTGTCCCAAAATAATTTTATTTTTAAAAAAATAATCACATTAGAGTTTATAAAAGTGGTGGACAAGTACACTCAGATGATAGACAATTACATTATTATGATTTGATAAAATATAGGGCATTCTACTTTTGTTATTGAATGGATAAAAAATAAATTTATTTTAGGAAGAAGGGTTCAGAGGTAGTAACAAAAGAAATCTACCTACATGATTTTTGTGTGATTTTTTTATATTTTTAAACTAAACATTTCAGGAGTCATTATTGATGATGGTCAAAGTTTTAATAATTTAACCAGATATGTAGGGAGTAGCAAGTAACAAGTTGATACATGAGTATCCATAGTGGGGGTATTAGAGGTGGACCCACATTAACCATAGCAACTAGAAAAAAATGTTGCAAGTGTATAAACATCCCTAGAAATTATCGTGGGTCTCACCCACATTAAAATAGGAAAAAAATTATAGTTTACAAGTAATAAACATAATATGGACCTATGTGAAGGAGCTTAAAATTATAATTATAAGAAGTAACTGGTTGATAACTAGATTTTTCAACTTTTGGCTGCTAGTTTATTTTTTGAAATTTACAACTACAGATTCTCATTTTTTTTTAATTTTACAACTACAGATTTTCAAAATTTAAACGAAAAATTGAACTGTTTAGAAAACTTATGATTTTAGAAGAAATTGTAGCTATCATGAGCTCTCCAAACATGCCCTATATCTAACACTTGGACCTAAACACACTATCCCTCCACTAAACTAGATACTAGTAGGGATGAAAACGGTTCGGAATATTTTCGGATTCCGGGCGTGTTTTCGGAAACGGAAAGTGTCGGTCGGAATTTTTTCGAAAACTTTCGGAAACGGAAACGAATTCGGAATTTTTTTTGTCGGAAACGGAAACGAATATGATAAGACTATTATCCGTCGGAAACCGGAATCCGTCGGAAACTTTCCGGAAATGAATTCGGAAACTTTCCGGAAACGAATTCAGGTTTTTTCTCGAAATCGGAAACGGAAAAAATTCTCATATACAACTAATTAGCTTCACCCTTCTCTACTCTAAATGTTTAGATTTATACTATGTATCGAGAAGTTTAATTAAATAAAAATATTTTTTTCTAGTACTTTAGATTTTTTTCCTAATGACTTTTTTTTTATTTCTATTAGGTCATACCATTCAAATTATAATTATAGTTAGTTATAGATGAATACAATTTTTTTTTCAAGAAAATAAAGTGTGCAACTAGTTGCATTATTATTAATTAATAAAAAAATAAAAATATTGATTTATTGTCTTAGAAAAAAAATGCTTAGCTACGTCTCTTCATTGATTTGAGAAGGTTAGTTTAAGGGCTTTTTATATTTCGATAAATATCCGTTACCGTATTCGCTCCGTTTTCGTATTCGATAATATTCGATTCCGTTTCCGTATCCGAGGTTTTCGATTCCGAAAAAAAAAATGAAAACGAAAACAATAAAGATGGTTTCCGTCCGTTTCCAAACCATTTTACCATTTTCATCCGTAGACACTAGTACTAGTACCCAATCTCAACGTAAAGCCAGCTAAAAAGGCACTATGGCCTTCACTCTTCTCTTCTTACCCTCTTTAAATCCAACAAAGCAGATACTCAAATTGATTTTGACTCGAATTGACGCAAGGATTAATTGACTCAAATCTGCGGACAATTTTGCAAGGAAAAAAAAATGAAGCTCTCACAAACATCACCCATTCTCTGATGAACCTCACAAATTCCTAAACATTCCTTAAATCCATGACACAACATCAGTTTCACAATTTCACCGCCAAAATTCAAGATGCCGTAAATTCAGAAAGAAAAAACGAAAAGACGACACGCAAGATTCTTCAGAAACTCCTACGCAGCAAGATAAGAACAGCAGCTACAAACGAGATGCCGTACAAGAACACTGTGACAGCGACAGAAAGAAAGCAACCTCACCAGAATAACAGATAATCGCAGCAAATACTAGACTGAGATATGTGAACTGTAAAAAATTAAATATAGAGTTTCCCCCCTTTTTTTGAGCCATTAACATCACAGATTGCTGTCTTACCACTGCAGCGAGAAGCTTTGGTATAACTGTCAAAAGTTTCATGGTTTATCACAATGATATTTTCTGCAGATGCTAATAGCAGTGGTCATGGTGACAGCACAACAAAGTCTTATGGTTTATCACAATGATATTTTCACCTTAAGCACACAATCCAACTCCAAAAGGAAAGTTGCTACCAATACCCAGAGGGTTAATAAAACCCCTAGGGATGGTGTTTTAGGGGGTACAGGAACTAGGGAAATTTAGGACAGTGAATCGACGACGAGACCCAGATAAATAAGAGCCTGACTGGTGGAGACGAGTTTTGCGATACAATTCCTTAATGGCTGTGACTGTATGTTTTAAGGGAATCCTTGTTCCTACATACCCAAACCGATCATAACTGAAAGTTCAGTAGCAATCACATGGCGGAGAACAGGTGAGGTTTACTTCGGGCCAATGTCCTTCAGTGCGCAGATCTGCTCCTCTCCCATGGCAGACATAACAGTCACCACCAGGTCCTTCCCTTCTCCAAATCCATCCTTGATCTGCACAAGCAAATGAAAAAGAAGATCAAAATATAGTAAGGTTCTTGTTTAATATTATGAAGAAACTAAATTGTTCATAAGTGCAGCTTGGACTTTTGGTGCACATGGTATTTGAGGGCTAATTTAGGTCACAATGGCATACTCAATAGAAACAACCCATGTATAAAAAAAAGACGGCATTAATCAGTCCAATAGCAATCTACTCTGTTGAATAACATTGATTTGTGAAGACCTTGCATCTGAAATGTTGACAAGTAAAACTAGCAAAATACCAGAGGAGCTTTGCCCTTTTTTATATTATATATAAAAACAGATAGACAAATTCAGATTCAATTCATCTCTGAAACTGAAAAAAAGTGCAAACTTCCAAAAACAATCACTTTCCAATGAAAAACAGCAATAGTCTTTAACTATGTAAATAAGCTGCCAAATTTGGTCGACATTTTATTACCAATTAAGAATTGGTACAAGCATCAACCTACTTCTAATGCAAATGAAAGAAGCCAGAAGTATGCGCAGAACATGTACATACCTGACTAAGCAGGTTGTCATCAGTAGGGAGCCTGAGGTCATCCTTGGTGTTGCCATTTTCAGTTAGCAGACTCACCTGAAAATGTTTAAAATCAATAGATTCAACACACAATACCACAAAATGATGAACAAGCATGAGCCATGAAGAATATAATCAAACTTACAAATCCATCCTCAGATATATCAATGAGCTGGTACTCAGTACGGTTCACATGCGGGACCTGTAAAACATTCACATTTACATATTTGGTGTGACCGGAAGCAGCACTAACTCGGAAAGTGTTGAAGACATGTACTGACATCACAGTTGTGAGAAGATGGCACAATATCTTCAAGCTTCTTGGCAGTAAAGATGTCAATTGCAACAAAGTGGCACTTGGCATGACCGTGCTTCCCAGTTTTAGAGGTTGAAACCTCAACAACCTGCATATTTGTTTGAAATGCATAACATTAGAGATCAACGATCCAGTGAAGGAATGAGCCCTCAACTTGAGGCTAGGTGGAGAAGAATGACTTTAGCCCCATAAAAACAGATCTTGGCATCCAAATCTAAAAAGGGGAGACAAGGTGGTACTTATTACAGAGACAACTAGCATAATTAATAGGTCATCATAGAGCCATCCCATAGCATTGCTACACTTAACAATTGAAAAACTAAAAATATACTTTCTCACATATCATTGAGCGCTACACATACATAGTGAGAATAGACCATCTCACCCTTGACAGGCTACTACCTGGCACAGTGCAAGTACCGAGTTTCAGAGAAGTTTTCTACCCTGCCACTATCCCAAGAAGTGGTCCAAGAAATAAAATTGCATGGACCACCATGTAGAAATTACTATATGCAGGCACAACATACACAACACAAGTGCGCCGAGTCACCGCTACGGTTAAACTGTGTGCTGCTGGTACCAAGTTGCAGACAGCGTAGCTGTCCTCACATGCCACTGTCCAAAGTTGGAACAAACCAAAATCTGATTCAATCTAGTACGACGCTAAATAGAACTAACTTGCGAGATAACATTATCTTAGCCACACCGTATGACATAACTTACAAATTTTCTTTTTCGCCGAAACAAACTTAAGACATTTGATTTGCAAGATACATTTTTCGGGCACCTAAGCCTGACATAATCAACTTTTACAAAACCTGAACAAACATTTTTTGCTGACCCAGTTACCAAAACGATTAGTAATAGTAATCCTAGTCTGACATGCTAACAATTAAACTATCTAACATCAACATCTACCTGGAATTCAACCTTACTGTAGCACCTACAGACAGTCACATTGAACTAGAGAAGTAATGAACTTTCTTTGGCACCCATCAGAATTTACACTAACGACGCATGGAGAAACCCAGTCCAAGATCATTGAACACACACAAAAAAAACACAGATTAGTCGTAACACCCATTCAAACCGCCGCACTATCAAGCTAATAAAAACCGCGAATTCACACGGAGCAGCAATCGAGATGAAGACACGGCCACACACAGATCTATCTACTCCTCCACCTAACGGATCGAGATCTCAATCGATCGATGAATCAATCAATATACCTTGCAGGGGCGGTTCTTGATGACGATGTAGCCGTTCTTGCGGATGGTCCCGGCCTGCTGCGGGTAGGTCTTGGAGGCGCCGGCGTCGGCCTTCGACTCGAAGTGGTGCTCCTCGGAGTCCGACATCGCCGCTCCTCGGATCAGAAACCCCCCTACAAAATCCCCCCTGAAAATCTCCAGCAAAATTGGGGAGGCATCGATCAGTCAGAGATGCGGATGGATGGAGGTGTTGGTTCTGAGCGGTAGGATGAGGAGGGAGGCCAGGGTTTAGGGCTTGGTACCTTGGGAGAGGAGCTCGCGGCGGCGGCGGCGGCGGCGGCGAGGGGGGAGGACGGAGGAGGGAGAGTGGAAACGGAGTGGGATATATTGGTATTGAATTTGTTTGTGGTATTATGCACTTTGGTCCTCGGATTACTGTCATTTTGTGCAGTCGGGCTTTTATTTTCTGTTTCTATCTACCTCAAAAAGCGGTTTTTTTTCAAGTTTACTATTCGAAGTTGATTTTTGGGCTTGTCTGGTGGAATATAATGTTGTTTTCTAGGTGATAATTTGACTATTGTATGAAAGCACTTGTTCTCTAATATTTTTAAAAAAACACAGTATAAAACGTAGATGCTCACAATATATGTGTACACTTACTACTATAAATGTACGCGTACATCCTATACTAATTATATGAGCACCTTATGTGAAAGACTCGATTGATATATTTTAATATTAACAAAATCATCACGAACACTTTACTATCAATTAGTATGTCATCTATTATTAAAAAAATAATTAGCTATAAATGCGAGAACCTATGTCAAGTGTAGGACTTAAACCCGGACGACCAGTTTCTACAATAAAAAACCTAATCAATTGAGCTATAATCAATTGAGCTACACTCACTTCAGACTCTATCCCCAATTTGAAATAGCAAAAATAATGTGTTCACCCTTTCAAACTATTTCATAAATCTGATTTACAGACAAACTCTCAGTTCTCCAATAATTACCTATAGTACCATGTAAGTTTAAACTTGGCCACTTTTATTTTTTCAAAATTTTATAAATACTCAAAAATATGTTATTTTATCGAAGTGTAGTGTCATAAATATAATCCATCAACCACAATCCCAGATGATTTTGCCTTGGCAGCCATCAGGGTTGTATGACCTAACATTATAGGTCTTCTCTGAAAACTACATGATCCCATATTGCTTCCCTCTAACGGGTGAAATTTTATTCCATTTAATACCCTAAGCCTCCTTACGACATGATGACAATTCCAGGGACAAGACATCAAATAACTCTACCTCAACATGTCATGAGAACATAGAGAACCTTAACCAAAACTGCTCTGTACTACAATAGTGTCAATCAAAGTCTCACTCCTAAACTAGTTGTTGGTTTTCATCAACAATGCCAAGCTTTTTAATCAAATTATAGCAACTTTTTAAATGACGCGAGAAATTCAATAAAACTACGGGCTTGTTTAGATTTACACTAATCCTTGTCTATTAACATTTTTTTGGCAACTTTAATTATATTACATACAAAAAATGTTTGGTTGGGTACCAATTTTCACCCACACCAGTACAAAGTTTGTGTCACCAAATTTAGCAGTCTTAAAAATTTGTCAAGGTTTTGACATTATCAAAATACTATTAAGACGAACATTGACTCCAAACCAAACAAACCATACGACCTCACCCGACTCTTATTTCATAATTCAAGTAAAAAAGAAAAGAAAAAAAAGATCTACAGTGTCCCACGAGTAAGGAGGAAAGGGGTCGTAAATCAACTGCTTACAACTTTGACGGGCAAAACAAAAGTGGAAGCAAACTTACTATGGTCGATGTAATTTATCACGCAAGAAGGGGTGCATGTGCAAAAATGTAGGCGAGGGCCTCAAAAATATCTGGGGCGCCGTCGCGTGGGGGACAAGCCGGTCGCGGCGCCCGCCGGACTCCACGCCGCGCGATCAAATCCCGCGGAGCGCGCGGGGCTCTCGCGTCCGCCGCCCGATCCGTGGCCGTCGGTCCATCCTGGCCGTCCATCCCTCGCGATTAGACACGGGTAATGACTAATGACAGGCTCAAATCAAAATCCACACCCGTTCCAAAAATATAAAAACGTCGTACTTGATTAAAGTGCAACAAATTTAGACATCTTTGTTCAGACATGGAGTACTCCCTCTCCATTCCAATTTAATCATCGTATTTATAAATGACACCGTAACCAAAAGCAAGAATACATATTTTTTTCTAAAATTAAACTTTATCAATCAAAGTGTTACGTTAAGCATGTATGTAGGCATGCAAAACATGCAATTGCATGCATAAGAGGGCTTGCAACGATACCATCTACTACTGCACAGATAAACCAATAGACATACAACTATGATATTATTTCTGTACACATAAACAAACAAACATGCATCGGTACCATTTATTTTTACATGAATAAACAAATAGACACCGGTTAGATGATGATCTATTTGAAAAACCTCAAAAATCTTATGGGATGAACAAACTAGGATGGAAGAAATAATAGGTTGTGTCTCATATGTACTAGATTACTATATTTATAGATGAAATAGTTAGTAGAACAAAAAAAATCACCTTTAGAACGAAATGAAATCGGAGGTACTATGTGTCGACGTGTTATACCCGTTTATGGTATTTGTAGAGTATGAGAATCGTTGGTACTAGAGTATACGTGAGATTAAGGTAAAAAAGATAAGAGACAGAGATTTTTATACAAGTTCGGATCCTTTAACTAACAAATAATTGTCTTACTCCTGTTGGCCAAAACCGGTGTTGCCTTTATATATTAATATCACACGAGTATAATGTTTGGGATGACCTAATCTAGTCTCTGTCGGCTTAGTGGCGTGGAGCTCACATATGTAGTCGACGACTTGTGTAGTCGGCTTCCTCGAACATAAACTTGACGAGATTGGAGGTAACTCTAGATCCCTCATGTCGGTCTATATGGCTTCAGATTGGGTTTGTCTAGATTTGTATTGATTTGTCTTTATCCTCCTCCCTTCCTATAGAGTCTTATATTTATACCATCGGATGACTTCTTGTCCAAATAGAATTAGGAAACCAAATATGAATATGTCGGTGACATGGGACCGGGGGTATCATGACTAGAGGCCTAGGTAGCCGCGGTCACCCACGTGTCCCGACCCCCTCGGGGGGGTCGGGCCCGAGGGTGACGTGGCCACCCCTCCCTCTGTCTCCCCGAGGGGTCGGGCCGCTCCCATTTCGGCCCCGAGGGCTGGGGCGCCCCGACCCCCTGTGATTTTGGCGCCACGTGTGCGGGTTAGGTGAGCACAGCAGGGCTCACCTAACCGCATTTATAGCGGATCAGACGAGCGCACCACGCCGCATTTAATGCGGCGCAGCGCACGCATATCCGGTCCGTGACCGGTCGCGGTGTGTGACCGGTCACAGACCGGTCAGATCGCGGGTTAGGTGGCGACAGGCGACCGGTGGCACGCCTCGCCCCGTCCCGTCAGAATGATGAGAGCCTCCTGGCTCTCGTCCCTAGCCGGAGCTGGCGTGCTAACTCCTGGAGTTGGTATGTCAGTCCCGATCAGATCCAATCCAGGCTTCAGCGCAGGCGTGGCAAGGAAGTCGCTGACCATTGAATGAAGGTTGAAACGGGCGTCCACCGGGAGAGCTGGCGAGCGGGACAGGAGGCGTGTACCATGCCTGTCAGAGGTCACTTCTGGCTGTAGACTAGCCCTCATTGTAAAAAGAATGTTTCCTTTCTTAGGCAGCGAGAGGCCCATGTGGTGACCCCGGATCAGATAAAAGGAGGCCCAGGCCTAGGAAAGAGGGGGGGGACGAGCACGTCCGGGAGACGGAACTCTCTTTGTATTGTTGGAGACCCTCAGATCCACCAGAACACAGGAGTAGGGTGTTACGCTTCTCAGCGGCCCGAACCTGTCTACGTCGCCCGCGTCTTGTGCGTTTCCTCTCTCGCTGACGTTCCTCAGATCGAGGGTGAAGAACCTCACTTAGCGCCCCCGGCCGAACCGGCAAAGGGGGGCCCGCGCGGTCTCCCGGTGAGGAGCCTCACGTTCCGTCATCTGGCGCGCCAGGTAGGGGGCGCGTGTGTTTTTCTGAGCCCTCGTCCTCTTTCGTGTGGGCCAAGCTTCTCTGGCTCAGCCCTATGGCCAAACGGGTAGCGGCGCACAGCCTCTCTCCGAGCGCTAGTGGTGATGACGGGGAGCAGAACCCGCGCCGTCGGGCTCGCACCCCGCCGTCCCCCTCTCGCCTAAGTCTTGGGCGGGGGAAGGCGCTCGAGGAGGTCGAAGGATCCGCGACCTCGCCGCCTGCGGGCGACGGGGGAGGACGGCGGGACAGGGCGCGTCGCCGCCTCGCCTACGGCGATGGCGGCACGCCCCAGGGCGCGCTCCAGGCTGCAGGCGCGCTCCTGCGTCACCCGCCTGTCGTCCCCGATCCAGAGACTCCAGCCCGACGTTGGCTGGATGACGTGGCCGACTTGGTCATGACGGCGCAGCAGCGCCTAGATGCCGGCGGGCAGTCCTCCGCCGCCGGGGCCTCGGGCGCTGCCGCCGCCGGCTCCATGTCGTCGAGGCGGAGGGCGCGGCGAACGACGGCCGTCACACGCCGCTCGTCCGCCGTTCCCTCGTCAACGCCTCCGACCCAAGAAGATGTGCGTGGGGGGCCGGATGCCCGGCTCGATATCGAGCGCCGGCGCGACGCTCGTCGCGCCGCCCACGCAACGGAGGGCGCTTCCTCGTCCGGAGCGCCACTTCGGTCCGGTCACGGGGGCCGGCCCCCCGTGTCCCCGGTCGGCGGTGCCGGCTGTCGAGCCTTTGTGGCGAGCCTTCGGAACGTCCGTTGGCCCCCAAGGTTCCGGCCCACCATCACCGAAAAATACGACGGAAGCGTCAACCCCGCCGAGTTTCTCCAGATCTACACGACCGGGATCGAGGCCGCGGGGGGTGACGACAGGGTCATGGCGAATTTCTTCCCCATGGCCCTGAAGGGTCAGGCGCGGGGTTGGCTAATGAACTTGCCACCTGCGTCGGTCCACTCTTGGGAGGATTTGTGCCAGCAGTTCACCACGAACTTTCAGGGCACGTATCCGCGCCCAGGCGAAGAGGCGGACTTGCACGCGGTACAGCGAAGGGACGATGAGTCTCTTCGCTCGTACATTCAGCGGTTCTGTCAAGTCCGCAACACCATACCATGCATCCCCGCACACGCGGTGATCTACGCGTTCAGGGGGGGCGTGCGGCACAACCGCATGCTCGAGAAGATCGCCTCCAAGGAGCCCCAGACCACCGCGCAGCTTTTTGAGCTCGCGGACCGTGTGGCCCGCAAGGAGGAGGCCTGGACCTGGAACTCCTCCGGTTCTGGCGTGGCAGCTCCGGCCGCCCCCGGGTCCGCCGCTCGGTCAGGGCGACGGGACAGGAGGAGGAAGAAGAGGTCGGCCCGTTCCGACGACGAGGGTCATGTCCTCGCCGTCGAGGGCGCTTCGCGGGCCCCCCGAAAGGGGAGGCCTGCGGGCGACAAAAAGAAGGAGGCCGGCGTTCCCAGCAGGGAGCGTCCGACCGGCAAGTGGTGCACCGTGCACAACACCTCCCTCCACGACCTCGCGGACTGCCGCGCGGTCAAAAGTTTGGCCGAGCGGACGAGGAAGTGGGAGGAGGAGAAGAGGCAGGAGCGCCGTGAGGGCAAGGCCCCGGCGGCTCCCGCCGGCAACCGGCGAGGTGAGGCCAAGCAGAAGGCCCCCGCCGAGGACATCGACGATGGCGACGATGACCTGGGGTTTCAGGAGCCTGAGGCCACCGTCGCCACCGTCGATGGGGGAGCGTGTGCTCACGCTTCTCGCCGGAGCCTCAAGGCCATGAAGCGTGAGCTTCTGGCCGCGGCCCCTACCCATGAGGCGACGCGGCGGGCGCGGTGGTCGGAGGTTGCCCTCACCTTCGACCAGACCGACCACCCGCCGTGCGTTGCCCGGGGAGGACAGATCGCGATGGTGGTTTCCCCCACCGTTTGCAACGTGAAGTTGGGGCGTGTCCTCGTGGACGGGGGTGCAGCCCTCAACATCCTTTCCCCCGCAGCCTTTGATGCCATCAAGGCCCCGGGGATGGTGCTCCGACCGTCCCAGCCGATCATCGGCGTGACGCCGGGGCACACCTGGCCGCTGGGTCATATCGACCTCCCGGTCACCTTCGGTGGTTCCGCCAACTTCCGCACGGAGCGGGTGGACTTCGATGTGGCGGACCTCAGTCTGCCCTACAACGCGGTCCTGGGGAGGCCCGCGTTGGTGAAGTTCATGGCGGCGGTCCACTACGCCTATCTCCAGATGAAGATGCCGGGCCCCGGTGGCCCCATCACCGTCCATGGCGACCTCAAAGTCGCGCTTGCTTGTATGGAGCAGCGCGCGGACCACCTCGCCGCGGCATCCAAGCCCGCGGACGGCGACGAGAGGCCCAGCACCTCCGTCCCGCCCGCCCCAAGGCAGCGGATGGTCACGAGCGACGAGGTCCCGGTCAAGGAGGTTGCCCTGGGCGACGGCCCGTCCGAGACCACCCGGATCGGTGGTCTTTTGGACGACAAATAGGAAGACGCGCTCGTCTCCTTCCTGCGGGCAAACGCCGACGTCTTCGCCTGGAGACCGGCGGACATGCCCGGGGTCCCCAGGGAGGTGATTGAGCATCGTCTCGCCGTGCGGCCGGGCGCAAGGCCGGTCCGGCAGAAAGTGCGGCGGCAGGCCCCGGAACGTCAAGCCTTCATCCGCGAGGAGGTGGCGCGACTTCTGGAGGCCGGATTCATCCGTGAGGTCATCCATCCGGAGTGGCTGGCGAACCCGGTCGTCGTCCCCAAGGCGAACGGCAAGCTTCGGATGTGCATCGACTACACCGACCTCAACAAGGCATGTCCTAAGGACCCTTACCCCCTGCCACGCATAGATCAGATTGTCGACTCCACCGCGGGGTGCGACCTTTTGTGTTTTCTAGATGCATACTCTGGTTATCATCAGATTCGCATGGCTAGGGAGGATGAGGAGAAAACTGCATTCATTACCCCCATAGGAACCTATTGTTATACGACAATGCCTTTCGGGTTAAAGAATGCAGGTCCTACTTTTCAGCGTACTACTCGAATTTCCTTGGGTAGCCAGATAGGACGCAATGTTGAGGCCTATGTTGATGACTTGGTTGTGAAGACACGCAACCAAGAGACCTTGCTCTCGGATTTAGCGGAAACTTTCGAAAGTCTCCGCTCCGCCCGCATAAAGCTGAACCCCGATAAGTGCGTGTTCGGCGTGCCTGCGGGCAAACTTCTCGGGTTCTTGATCTCTGCCCGAGGCATCGAGGCCAACCCCGAGAAGATACGAGCTATAGAGCGGATGCGCCCCCCCAGCAAGCTTAGGGACGTGCAGTGCGTCACCGGCTGCATGGCCGCCCTAAGTCGGTTCATATCGAGGCTGGGAGAGAAGGCGCTACCCCTATTTAAGCTCCTCAAGCGCTCCGGGCCGTTTACCTGGACGGAGGAGGCTGAGCGCGCCTTCACTCAGTTGAAGGCGTACCTCAGTTCTCCCCCAGTCCTGGTCGCCCCGGAGCCAGATGAGCCGTTGCTACTCTACCTGGCGGCAACCCCGCAGGTGGTCAGCGCGGCGTTGGTCGTGGAGCGTGACGAGGACAACCCTCACTCCGCGCCCCCCCACCCTGTGTCGGCTCGACCCGGGAGAGAGCAGGGAGGAGAGGCCCCCGAGCCGAACGGCGGCCTAAGGCCCCCGACGGCCGGAGCTGGCCCTCCGCCTGCTTGTCTGACGGTGCCAGGCGCCCCCGACCCCCAGGATGGCCCCGGGGCCACTGCGGGAAGGCCGCGCCTGTCGCCCTCCGACCCCGAGGTCGTCGGCACAGAAGCCGAGTGCGCCCCACACGGCCTCTCGGACGAAGAGCGCCCTGGAGACGCGGCCCCTGGCAAAGAGGATAGGCCCCGCCGAAAGGTGCAGCGGCCCGTCTACTTCGTTAGCGAGGCCCTCCGGGACGCCAAGACCCGATACCCTCAGGCCCAGAAGATGCTTTACGCTATTCTGATGGCTTCGAGGAAGTTGCGCCATTATTTCCAGGCGCATCGGGTCACGGTGGTTACGTCTTACCCCCTCGGCCAAATCTTGCATAACCGAGAGGGTACTGGACGGGTGGTGAGATGGGCAATCGAACTCTCTGAATTCGATTTGCGCTTTGAACCACGCCACGCGATCAAGAGCCAGGCCCTCGCCGACTTTGTGGCGGAGTGGACCCCAGCTCCCGAGCCCGTCTCCGCCCCCGAGGCCAGCCCGGGCCCCTCGCAGCTGCCTCACACCGCCTACTGGGTGATGCAGTTCGACGGCTCCCTGTCTCTTCAGGGCGCCGGTGCGGGGGTCACTTTGACCTCGCCGAGCGGAGACGTCCTCAGATACCTGGTCCGCCTCGACTTTCGGGCGACCAACAATATGGCGGAGTACGAGGGACTCCTTGCGGGACTCAGAGTGGCGGCTGGACTGGGGATCCGCCGCCTCCTGGTGTTAGGCGACTCCCAGTTGGTCGTTAACCAGGTCCGTAAGGAGTACCAGTGCTCTGACCCGCAGATGGACGCCTACGTCCGCCAGGTGCGGCGTATGGAGCGCCATTTCGACGGGATAGAGCTTCGGCACGTGCCCAGGCGGGATAACGCGGTCGCCGACGAACTCTCAAGGCTCGCTTCCTCGCGAGCCCAGACCCCACCGGGCGCCTTTGAAGAAAGGCTTGCCCAGCCGTCGGCGCGACCCGACCCCCTAGGGGAGACGGACGCGCCTGAACGGCCCCCGAGGCCCGTCGGAGTCCAGGCCTCGGGACCCGAGGGGAGCGCTCCCAGCTCCCCTAGATTGATTGCTTGGATCACTGAGATCCAGGCGTATCTCGCAGATAAGACTCTACCCGAGGACCGCGAAGGGAGTGAACGCGTCCGTCGCATCTCCAAGCGCTACGTGCTGGTGGAAGGGACCCTCTATCGGCGCGGGGCTAACGGAGTCCTCCTGAAGTGCATTCCTCGGGAACAAGGCGTCGAGCTTCTCGCCGATGTCCATGAAGGCGAGTGCGGAGCCCACTCCGCCTCGCGCACCTTGGTTGGCAAGGCCTTTCGCCAGGGTTTCTATTGGCCGACGGCTCTCACCGATGCGGTCGACCTGGTCCGGCGGTGCAGGGCGTGCCAGTTCCACGC
This sequence comes from Oryza officinalis, assembly GCA_008326285.1. Taxonomy (NCBI): domain Eukaryota; kingdom Viridiplantae; phylum Streptophyta; class Magnoliopsida; order Poales; family Poaceae; genus Oryza; species Oryza officinalis. The sequence continues at coordinate 28,825,129 of BDMV01000012.1, forward strand.
CAAGCAAACGCATCAGCCGGCCCAGGCCCTGCAGACCATACCTCTTTCGTGGCCATTTGCTGTCTGGGGGCTCGATATCCTGGGACCGTTCAGGCGGGCCCCGGGCGGGTTCGAGTATCTGTATGTCGCTGTCGACAAGTTCACTAAGTGGCCCGAGGCTTATCCGGTCATCAAGATCGATAAGCACTCCGCCCTTAAGTTCATCAGGGGCATCACTGCTCGGTTCGGGGTACCTAACCGTATCATTACGGATAACGGCACCCAGTTCACTAGTGAGCTCTTCGGCGACTACTGCGAGGACATGGGTATCAAACTCTGCTTCGCCTCACCCGCCCACCCCAGAAGCAACGGCCAGGTGGAGCGCGCCAACGCGGAAATCCTCAAGGGCCTCAAAACCAAGACCTTCAACGTCCTCAAGAAGCACGGCGATTCGTGGATCGAGGAGCTGCCAGCGGTGCTCTGGGCGAACCGAACCACGCCAAGCCGAGCAACCGGGGAAACGCCTTTCTTCCTCGTCTACGGCGCGGAAGCGGTCCTCCCATCTGAGCTCACACTGAGGTCCCCTCGGGCCACCATGTATTGCGAGGCTGATCAAGATCAGCTTCGCCGAGACGACCTCGACTACCTGGAAGAGCGAAGGCGGCGCGCGGCCCTTCGAGCCGCGCGCTACCAGCAGAGCCTGCGGCGCTACCATCAGCGCCACGTCCGGGCCCGATCACTCTGCGTCGACGACCTCGTCCTACGCCGCGTCCAAACGCGTGCTGGACTGAGCAAGCTCTCACCAATGTGGGAGGGTCCGTATCGAGTGATCGGCGTCCCCCGGCCGGGCTCGGTTCGGTTGGCCACGGGCGACGGCACAGAGCTGCCTAACCCGTGGAACATCGAGCATCTTCGTCGCTTCTACCCCTGATGGGGGTCGGGTGTCATGTCTCGGGCTCGGGCCAACCCCGCACCCCCCCCGGGCGTGCAGGGTTGGCCGGGGGCTACCACATGCACATACTTATCTTTTTTCTCTTCCGTATTTCAATAAAAGCACTTTCGATTTCCAGAGGACCGTGTCTGTGCCGTCGCTTCCTTTTGAAGAATCTCGGCTTGAGTTAGTACGCTCGTGCTCGGCCCTGCCCTCGGTGGCCCGGGCCGGCTAAAACCGCCAAACGGGGCCCAGAACCGAGCCGTGCCCCGGGGCGTGGTGAACTCCGGGGGGGAATCGGCAAAGGCCCACAATCGGGTCCTCCTAACCCTCGGTCACCGCGCTCCCGGCCTGGCCAGTCTCGACACGCGGATCTCCCCAGGCACTAGCCCCGACCCGCGCCGTTTGAGGCTGGGACCTGGGCACGAGCCCTTGCTCAAGCCAAGACTCAGAAGGACCGCGGCACAGACCATCCTCGTCTTATACGCACAACAAACATAACTGACATAGAAATTTCCTCTTTATTTGATTGCAGATTAAACCAGTCTATACAAGCAGGGGGCTTGAAGGCCTCGGAAGAAGAAGGTAAAATTTAAGATCGGCGGGGGCTTGGGGGCTCACTCCGACGCACCCGGGCCGCCGGCCTCGCCGTCGCTGTCGTCCGCACCGTCGTCGCCGTCCTCCTCCTCGGAGTCGAGGGCGAACGCGAGCCGAGGGGCCGTACCCTCGAAGCTGTGGACGATGTGGTCGGCGGCGTCCCGGACCTGCGCGCGCGCGCCGTCCTCGGTTCCGGGAGGGAACTCTTCCAGCGCTGCCCACGGGGAGAAGTCAGGGTCCCTGGCCTGGTAGCTCGCCAGTACGAGCTCCACCGCCCCCCGGGCGAGGTCCCTCGAGGATGACTTGATCGTCTCCTCGAGCTCCTCGGGGAGCCGTTCGAGGACCCCGGCCATCTCCGAGAGGCGCTGGGCGAGGCCCCCCTGGTTGGCGGCGTACTTCGCGTACCGCCCGCCCCAGAGGCCCGCCTGCCGCCCGGCGCGGTCTAGACGCGAGACGGCGTCCCGAAGCATGCCGGGCCCCACCTCGCACGCCAGGCGGAGGGCCTCGACCTCCCCGGCGGACGAGTCCAGCGCGCCCTGCAGCTCGGCGACGGTGTGTTCGGCGGCTGCGAGGCGGGCGGCTAGGTCGTCGTGGCCCGCGGCCGCCCCGCCGCGGTGCGCTCTCGCGTCCAGCTCCTTCGCCCGCGCCTCGAGCTCAGCGGCCCGCTGGTCCAGCGCGGCCCTCTCGGCGCGGGCGCCTTCCAGATTGCGGCGCGCCTGCTCCTCCCGCGCCGCCTCGCGGAGGAACAGGCTGTCCGCCAGCCGCTGCGCCGCGGCCTCGGCCTCCTCGAGAGCTCGCCCCCGCTCGGCGAGCGCATCCTCGCGGAGGCGGAGTGCGGACTCCTCCTCGGCGGAGGCGGCCTCGTGCGCCGCCAGTGTTGCCTCCCGGGTGGCGACGGCGGCCTCGCGGTCCGCTAGGGCGCCCTCCTTCGCGTCCAGGGCGCGGGCGCGCTCCTCCAGCGCCGCGACGCGAGCCTCAAGGGCCTCTTCCCGCTGACGGGACGCCGCCTCGTTCTCCGCCGCCCACCGCTCCCGGGCAGCGGCGGCGTCGAGGACTCCCCGGGCGGCGTCGAGCTTCTCCTCTAGCTCCGCCGCCCGGGTCCCGTATTGGAGGCGGAGGTCGTCCCGCGCCTCGTCGAGCACGGCGGTGGCGATGAGGGCGGTCTCCCGCTCCTCCTCTACCTCCCTGGCGATCTCCGCCAGGTCCCTACGACGGGCCTCGAGCTGTTTGGCGTGCTGGCGGTAGGCCTTGCGGCCCGTCTCCACCATGGCCTCCACCGAGCGCCGCCCCTCCTCGACGCGCGCCCACGCCGCGTCGAGCTCCGCCCGCTCCGCCTGCAGGGCCTCCATCTGGGCACTTAGCCCGTCCAGCACCGTGCTGTTCGCGGTGGCCAGGGCCTGCAGGAGGGGCTCCGCGCTCAGCGGGGTAGCGGAAGGCAAAGGGGAGAGCCGCCTCGGTGTGGGTGCCGCGCGGCTCGGCCCGCCGATCGGCGTGCTGGCCTCGGGGGCGCCCCCCGAAGCTGGCTCGTCCCGCGCGTCGCCCGGGGCGTCAGGCCCGGGCGGCGCGCCCGCGGCCTCGTTGTGGGTGGCCTCGGGGGTCGTCATGGTCTCGGGCGGAGTCGGGTCGGGGGCTTGGCAGGCTGCCCGGCGTGCACCCGCCGCCTCTGCCTCCCGGGCGGACTCCTCGGCCCGGCGGAGTCTGGCCTCCTCCCGAGCGGCCTCCTCGGCCTGGCGAACCCGGGCGGCCTCCCGGGCGGCCTCCTCGGCTTCCCGGAGGCGGTCCGCGGCTTCCCGTCGGTCAGCCTCTCGCCTCCGGGCCTCCGCGGTCACCGTCTCCTCGGCCTCGGACCGGCCGGACTTGGAATGGCGTGGGGGGCGTGACGGGATCTCGCTGAGGCAGAAGAAAAACCAAAGACAAAAAGAAGCGGGTGAGTAAAAACTCGCCTTGGGGAGTAGATACGGCCGCAGTGGGCGTGGGAACGAACCTGCGGGGAGGTCGGCTGAACGACCACCTCGGGGGCGAGATGAGGCTCCCCCGGCATGGCTCGGTCTCCCCCATTTTGCGGAGCCGTTTCTTCCTTCGCTCCCCCTCGGGCTGTGGCGCCGGCACGGCACCCTCTGGGCGCCTGCTGCTGGCACGCACCGCCCCGCCCCCTCGGGGAGGAGATGGGGGAGGAGTACCTCCCTGCTTCCTCTTCCCCCTGGCGTCGGCGGGGCGGCTGCCCCCCGGGCCCCCGTCGAGGGGCCCAGAAGCACGACCCCCTCCCGGGGTAGATTGTCCCCCCCTGCGGCTCCCGCCCGCGCCATCGTGGCCTCGGGGGGCCCGCTCCCCCGACGCCCCGACCACCTGCATGATGGCCAGGATGTTGGCGCGCTCTGGGTCGCAGCAGAGGGGGAGGACCCCTTGGGGGATGAGGGATGCCTCCACGGAGCTGAGATTCAGCACCCGTTGGACCACCATCCTGAAGTCCTCAGGGTCCCAGTCCCATTTTCGCCCCTGGTGGGTCCTCACATGGTCCTCGGGCCCGGTGTACTCCCAGGCGCCCCGGGCGCGCCGCTGGAGCGGCGCGATCCGGCGACGAAGGTAGTCGCCGAACACCATGGCCCCCGTGAGCCCCTGGGATCGCAGACCCGCCAGGCGGTCAAGAACGGCGTCGTAGCCGTCCCCCAGATCCACCGCCGCCCGCCAGCTGGAGGCCTGCGCCGGGGGCTGGCTCGGAAGTCGGAGGCGCGCTTCCAGTCGTCCCACTTCTTGCGCAGGACGCAGGGAATGTAGCGGTTTAGCACCTGCCCTCGCGGCTGGAAGTAGCAGCCACCGACTGCCGTCGGCGGCGACACCGGCTGCACGGTGAAGAAGCACCGAAACAGCCGGAGAGATGGGCGCACCCCGATAAACATCTCGCACAGGTGCGCGAAGATGGCCAACGTCATTATCGCGTTGGGGGTGAGGTGCGCCATCTGGAGGTCGTAAAACTCCAGAATATCCATGAAGAAAATAGAGAATGGCGGGACCAGCCCCGCCATTGCGAAAGACAGGAAGAAGACGGACCGCCCCGGGTAGTCTGGCGCCGGGCGTCCCTCGCCCAGCGTGACCACCTCCCGGCCGGTGGCAGATTTCGGCATGAATCGGCGCGGTAGCCCGGCCTGCCTCTCACTCGTGATGCGGGAAGGCGGCAGCACGCTACCGTCGAGCGGTGCGGAGCCCCGTGCCATGGTGCCGACGGAGGAGGAGCTTGAGAGCGAGCGCGTGCGGCAAGAGTAGGGCACAGGAAACGAAGAGTTAGGGCACGAGTGGCGAAGGCAAGGGGAAGAGTGGGGAGAGGAAGGAAACGAATCCCTTCCTCGGCGTCTTTATACCCTTGCCAATGCTATGCCCGGCTCCTCGCTTCCTGCACCCACTACCTCGCCCCCTCGTTTCTCGCGCCCACGCCTCCACTAACCCCACTCGCCCGTTTGCGGCGCACGCGGCAGACGTGCGGCCGTGGCGGTTGAGATGGGGCAGATCGTGCGCGCATTAACTGCGCTCGCCGACCGTGAAAAACGCCATCATCATATCCCCAGGCGAAACGAACCGGCACGTCCCGATTCCCGCGCTGCTCGAGTAATGTAGCGGTCTTGAAGAGGCCGCTCATTATTGTCGGTCGGTTTTCTCTTGCCGATGCGCGCGATTCGCGACCGTTGGGTTCCTGTCCGCCTGTAGGGACCGGCCCCACTCGTCACCGGGCCTAAGGAGTGGCGTCACGCCCGAGCGCTTCCCTCGAGGGGGGCGGTCGCCCTGGCGTAACGCCGGGGGCTACTGTCGGTGACATGGGACCGGGGGTATCATGACTAGAGGCCTGGGTAGCCGCGGTCACCCACGTGTCCCGACCCCCTCGGGGGGGTCGGGTCCGAGGGTGACGTGGCCACCCCTCCCTCTGTCTCCCCGAGGGGTCGGGCCGCTCCCATTTCGGCCCCGAGGGCTGGGGCGCCCCGACCCCCTGTGATTTTGGCGCCACGTGTGCGGGTTAGGTGAGCACAGCAGGGCTCACCTAACCGCATTTATAGCGGATCAGACGAGCGCACCACGCCGCATTTAATGCGGCGCAGCGCACGCATATCCGGTCCGTGACCGGTCGCGGTGTGTGACCGGTCACAGACCGGTCAGATCGCGGGTTAGGTGGCGACAGGCGGCCGGTGGCACGCCTCGCCCCGTCCCGTCAGAATGATGAGAGCCTCTTGGCTCTCGTCCCTAGCCGGAGCTGGCGTGCTAACTCCTGGAGTTGGTATGTCAGTCCCGGTCAGATCCAATCCAGGCTTCAGCGCAGGCGTGGCAAGGAAGTCGCTGGCCATTGAATGAAGGTTGAAACGGGCGTCCACCGGGAGAGCTGGCGAGCGGGACAGGAGGCGTGTACCATGCCTGTCAGAGGTCACTTCCGGCTGTAGACTAGCCCTCATTGTAAAAAGAATGTTTCCTTTCTTAGGCAGCGAGAGACCCATGTGGTGACTCCGGATCAGATAAAAGGAGGCCCAGGCCTAGGAAAGAGGGGGGGATGAGCACGTCCGGGAGACGGAACTCTCTTTGTATTGTTGGAGACCCTCAGATCCACCAGAACACAGGAGTAGGGTGTTACGCTTCTCAGCGGCCCGAACCTGTCTACGTCGCCCGCGTCTTGTGCGTTTCCTCTCTCGCTGACGTTCCTCAGATCGAGGGTGAAGAACCTCACTTAGCGCCCCCGGCCGAACCGGCAAAGGGGGGCCCGCGCGGTCTCCCGGTGAGGAGCCTCACGCTCCGTCAGAATATGATACAAGTAGTCCTTATAATATTTGAGTAGAACTTTCTTTCTCTTTTTTTTTATCATGAACATCTTTCGCATATGAGTCTTGATTACATATAAGACTTGATATATGGTGGATCCCGTCGAGTCTAACATAAAAGTATTAAATATGTATTATCTATAACACTGACACTATGATATATGTGCATCTTATATATAATCAAGGGGAGCAAAATTACTCGCTCCAATTGTAGAATATTTGACGATATTCGGCCAAATTTGACTATTAAATTTATGTTAGTGTAAATCATAAATTGTAACAAGCTTATCATATTACGTTATGATAGTACTTTTTAAAACAAAACCCATGTATACGATCATTTTGTTTTTACCGGAACACATTTTACAAACAATTGATTATCAAAGTTACGAAAGTCTAACCAAATCATCGATTAATAACACCTCTAGGGGCATCGATTTCCTCGCTTTTTTAATAAATTTTTCTTTGGCTCCTCGTAGGATGCGACAAGTTTATTTCTCGGTATGGAAGCTCCTCGCGCTGAACACTTGAAAACGGCTGTGTGCTCGGTCTTCCCGATGAGCCGACCGCGCACCGTTCTCTTCTTTATCGTTTGTTCATATGCATCAAATATTTATTGCTAGAGATAATAATAAGTCACAACAGATCATGTTAGCCCTCCACATGTATAGCCACAACATCAATCACCTAGATAATTTTGTGCATAGCCCAATCGATTGGCCATATCCCATATGCTGATCATAAGTCAACTCAAACACGAGGTAGCTGTGCATCTGATTAATCATAAGTTCAGTTAGTTGTGGACACACTAAGAACATGTTTGAATCTCATTAAGATAACGGTAAAGATAAAAATTAAATGTTTTATGTAAAATAAGGTGACAATAACGTATGATTAATTAAGTTTTAATTATTACAAACTTGAAAAATAGATTAATCTGATATTTTAGAGCAACTTTCATATTAAAAGTTTTCGTACGAAACGTATCGTTTAACAGTTTGAAAAACGTGCCACAATAATATGGAGGTTCATCCAACAACATCAGTATAAATGAACAGGGCCTAAATGTTAGCTATTGAATCATGCTCCTAGTTAGTATTTCCTTCCTCCCAAAATATAAATAATTTTAGGTAAATGTGATACATCTTAATATCTTAGTATTTGGACAGAAGCTTGTCCAGATTCGTAGTACTAGAATATGTCAGGCACACAGACTTTTGTCAAGATGTTAGGATGTGTCACATTTACCCAAAATTCTTTATATTTTAGGAGGAAGGGGGTATTTCACTAAATAATACTCCACATTAGTGGATCACCAATAATAAAAAGTTTTTTCCAGAGACGCCAATGACACAACGGGGTGGTGGCGCAGTTGGCTAGCGCGTAGGTCTCATAGCTAATATTGTGAGTGATCCTGAGGTCGAGAGTTCGAGCCTCTCTCACCCCAACCGTCCAATCCGGCGATGATGAAATTGCTCCTGGCAACTTGGGTCGCCAGTGTTCATCTGACTTGAGATGAGCTGAGCCTTGCTTGAGCTGGATTTTTTTTATTCTCTTCCTAATATATATAGCTTTTTTTTATTCTCTTCCCAATCTATCGAGGTATAGTTTTTGTTTTTATTTTTATCCTCTTCCCAATCTTATATATATATAGGTTTATATATAGGTTGAAAGAAAAACTCATTGTGAATTGAGCCATATTATTCTAAAAATCTGACCGTTGGATCATCTATTGAAGGGCTAGGAGGTCTTAGTAGGGTCTTAGCTGATGCAAAGTGAAGATTAAGGCCTGGCTGAGTTCGTTAGTTGGGTTTCCCACCTCCAAACCATACGTACGAAAACGAAATATCCATTAGTGCGTGATTAATTAAGTATTAGCTAAATTTTTTTTCGAAAATGGATTAATTTAATTTTTTAAGCAACTTTTGTATAAAAACTTTTTGCAAAAAAATAAACCGTTTAGTAGTTTGAAAAACGTGCCATAGTAACTTAAGTGCCGAACTCAACAATTATGCAGTCTTAATCGTTGACATACTGTACACTTAATCGTTGTAGTTATGTCACGTTTAAGCAACTTAAACTTTTAATTGAAACTAAAAGACTATTTGTCTCTCCGGCCATGCATCTAAAAAGTTCAAATCCTATTTTTCTCTTTTTTTTGAGCTTACATATCTTTTAAAATTCGTTTATCTGTATATGTACATAATCATCCCGTAGCAAAACGCAGGGATATCATCTAGTAATTTTAGCAAGAGAACCAATCTCAAAGCAACCGTAGCTGAATTTTACTCTCTTAAAGCAACCATTTTTGTTGTATCAAGAGTACCAAATTCCAAGCAACTCAGTTTGAAGGGCAGGGAAATGGAAGCGCACTCAGCTGTCGAGAGATTCGGTTCCCTTCTCAAATGGTTCCATTTATTCTGCTGAATACAAAACAAGAGCACCCCAGGTAGAAAATGCAATTATTTCGTTTTATTAACCGGTAAGATGCTACAAAAGAATAGTTAGGTACCCATTAGCGTTATGATTTATGAGGAGCATACATCATTACATCATACAACAGATACATCTTTGTTCTAGAAGTAGCGAAAAGTACAGATGCTTCAACTTTCAACTGCCTGAGGTTTGCAACTGCTACTATTTCACAAGTAAAGTAACATGTTTATATCTTGAACAAACTGTATGTATTGCCCTTTGAAGTTTTGTGTTCCTCACTTTACCATCATATCAAGGTAAGATCATGTAATCTTTGTTTTGTTTTATCATGTTGATAGTTCGTCACAGTCGTCGTACGGAGGAGCCAAGGTACTTTCAGCTGGTAAAACTGATCTGAAACAAGTTGTTACTGATAGGTAAGACAACCATGGATAATAGTGAGTCCTTACATTGTAGCCAGTTCTAAATATTGCATGTTGCACCTACAGTTTGTAACCTAAAAGAAAGGAAAATTTCTCTAAAAGAAATTAGTGCCAGACAAGAACACAAGCATAACGAACAGACAACAATATGTTTAGTCAAGCTAGAGATCATTCAAAGCCATGGAGTTAATGAAATTGTATATGGTCTTCACTAGATTTCTGAGCAACCACAAAGCAATTGTTGCTCATGACAATATTCTACCACTAATTTATAACAGGGAACCAGCATTTTGGTTCTAAAATTTGCATCTGGGAGTTCTGTATTATGAATAGAACACACAGAGGGATTCAAACATTCCAATAGAATATTTTTGAGCGAAGAAAATGGGTAATCTTCAAAGAAATTATCAATTATTTCCTTATTAAACAACGAATAGAAGCGTTGTTAAGAAGATACCTCAGCCACCAATATGAATCATAGGTCTATTTGCTGTCTTAGCAATATCAAACATCCCAGCGTGTTTAGCTTTCTTCCTTTTAACCTGGGTAAAGTAAGTTGGCGATTAAGCATGATAAAAAGGCTAGTATGCAAACATTGTATCTATAATATAGCTAATGATACACTACATCTGTCCTGAAATGTAGATATTTGTAGCTATGAACATAGACAAGTTGAGTAACTAATAACAGTAGAACCCTATTTGCTGTCCAAAGGAACAATTGCTGCAGGTGCAGGCAGAGCAAGAACCACCTGTTCCGATGGAGGCAAAAGGCACTGGCAAACATTAAAAATATCCCAGCATCCCAGGTCACATAGTAGAGCAAATTTTCATAGAAACCTAGGATATATTGCGCAGTTCATACCAGGAACAGGATAGTACGCCTCTGCTTTTCTTCTACCTAATGTGGTCCAAACCAAAAATGCATGCTCTTCCTTCCTCAACAGAAATCCCAGAAGCCAGAAGAAGATTCTACTTCTGTTTTGGACTTATTTTTTTGATGCTGATTTTAAATTTTTTTTTGGTCAAGAGAAGCAGCCTTTTAACTAGAAAAGTCATTTTCTTCTGAAACAAATTAATTAAATCCATATGTTCTTAAACTGCTTGCATGAAAGAGAAAACAGTTCAAAATCTTTTGGTATCATGTTCTATGAAAGGATAGGAGTGAATTGACATACGTGGTGCAAGATTGTTATTTGACAAAAGGGATAAATGGTCTAGATTACTTCTTTTGTCTTCCATACAGAAGATGTCAACCAAGTGAATTTCTACACATACCGCAGCGCTTATTATTTCTCTGAGTCCAGCATCATCAACACCAGCTCGGATAGGCTCTCTCAGGCTCACCTGCACAAACCAGAATGCTTGTATTCATTTATTTCTTTTTAGCATTTTGCACAGAAGACTTGTTTCTACTTTTTTATCCATCCTTGTCCAATGGTGAAAATACAATAAGAAAAGTAGAACTGCACAAGGAGATTTCACTTTTAAAGAGGCAAATGGAATTAACAACCCGAGTTCTCAAATGTACAGTGAATTTAAATAATGACCAATAATACTTGCAAAAAGTCAGTCAAATTTTACTCTGATTAAGGTTTAATATATCATGGACACTGGAACTGCCCCATACTGAACTTTCACTTTCAGACCTAAGGCACAGCACACCTAATCCTTTACAACAGAAATTCCAAAAGCAAGAGAAGGAAACAAAGCACATGAATACCGTTCAACCATCCAATCACTCATCCAGATTATGTTAAGATAAGAAAAAGATGATATAACATGTTTGGAACATCATGGGCATTTACAGCTCTATACGGAAATATGTTTTTTTATCTGAGTTAAAATAGTTCATAATTGCAGAGGAAAATTATTGAGTACATATGGTTCAATTTTGCATGATTATGCGCGACGCATTAACACTGATTAAGGTATTCAAAACCAGTGACCACAACATCAGTGAAAGCACAAAAATTGTCCCTCACGGAATCCAAAGTAGAAAATTAACATATTGGCCCAAAATATGGTACAGAAATTTGCTGAAAAACAAGCAAAGGATTCACAAAGTGTCTGGTTAGCATACCTCTGAGGGGCCAAATAAGCACACTTTCAAGTTGCCATCAGCCAATAATCGTAATCTATTGCAACCAGCACAAAAATGCTCTGTCATCGATGTAATAAACGAAATTGTTCCAGCATGACCATCAATCTTGAAATTCTTTGCAGTCTCTGACGGATGATCTTGAAGTCTCTCTACACCTTTAAAACGTTGGCGCTGATCCACAAGGGCGCAAATTAAATAAATTACTTGTAGCTTGCATATTAAAAATAAATACCACATGCACATACCATGGCTAGGATGCTAGATGCAGGCGGAAGAAAATATAACGTACAAGGAAAGTGAACTTTTCAGAGGTGTACCTTACCACTTTATCCATTATCTCTGCATAAGGAACCAACTTCTTGACATTCCAAACATTACCATCAAATGGCATAAACTCAATAAATCTGACATTGACAGGCTTGTCTCTCGTCATTTCAACAAAATCACAGATCTCATCATCATTCATTCCACGCATGACAACACAGTTGACCTGGCAGCAGAAAAGGGGAAAGAGAACCAATTAAAATTAAACTAAGGATAAACGCTCATTATGATGCGGATATAGCTCCACTTTGAGGGTATGTTGAAAAGAAGGCAAACTGCAGAAATTTTATTACGCATGCAAAAATCTGCATACCTTGACAGATTGGAATCCAAGTTCAATAGCAGCATCTATCGATTCCATGACTCTGGAGTGGCCTTTACGCCTTGCCATGAACTCAAACTTTGCAGGGACCAACGTGTCCAAACTAATATTTAGAGCGTTGAGCCCACACTCTTTCAATCTTGGGAGCTTCTTAGAAAGAACTAGCCCATTTGTCGTCATTGCAAGAGTTTTCAGTCCCTTCAAGCCGGAAAGATGCAAGCAGATATCCTCGATATCCTTTCTAATGGTTGGTTCTCCGCCGGTCAACCGGATCTTATCCACACCAGAAGTAACAAACAGGTCGGCAACTCGGATTATCTCGTCATGCGACAGGAGCTCCGAGTTTGGCGTGAGCTCAACTCCTTCGGCAGGCATGCAGTACTGGCATCTCAGATTACATCGCTCAGTCAAGGAGATCCTCAGGTAGTTGTGAAACCTCCCGAACGAATCGACAAGCATGTCCGACAGTGGCGCCTCGCTTGGTGCTACCTCTGGCAGATTAGCACAAGAAGTTGCATATGTGTTGGAGAAACTATGACTATCAGTAGCTTTGGTTGAGGAGCAAGTGCTCATCAAACATCGGAGCCCCACACTCATCGTATCAACCTGAAAATTCAGTAAACTGTTACAGCAAAGAAAGCAGCAATTCGTTTTTTGACTGGAAATTAAAATCAACAGCAAAAGCTCATTCCTTTGGTGCGGTATGATACTGCATCAAATACATTACTTGATTACTACTACTACCCAATGCATAATTACAGAGACACGGTGACGTGCTTAGCTGACTGACTCCCCTCCTGTGAGAAGCAAAGCAGCAATGATTCATCCAAGAAAAGGAGGAGAAGCTCACCGCGCGATCAGGCCGCCGCCGGCGGCGGCGGGCCAGCTCGGAGAGGCAACGCAGCGGCATCATCATCATCTGACGATAGACGATCTATCCCCTCTCCTCCTCCTCGTAATCCAGCAACAGGCTTATAACCAAAATTCTCTACCCCTCCAGGAAGCAAAACAACAAAACTGCTTCTGATGCTGCTGGTCCTGCAGGAGGAGGACGCAGGCATCAAAAGGGGTTAATAATCAAACGAAACAAAAAAAAAAGATACGAATCCAAGAAAGCTCGACTCTTTCTGTTTCGCCACCACCATCGAAGCGAAGCGAAAAAGAATCTAACCTCAAGTCCAATCCACTCCCTCTCCCCGGCGGCTCACGCGGTGGGGCGCGTGGGGAAGGCGCGGGGCGGGGATGATCGTAGAGAAGCCGGGACAGCAGGGCTCGCCGCGATATGTAAGAGACGGCGGTGGATGGAGAGATGGGGTGGCCTTCCCGAGCTGGGCAGGTCAAGGGTTGGTACTTACTCGGTAGCAGCCACCCGACATGATGTGGGACCCACCGTATCATCATTTTTATATTATCCAAAATTTTCTCATGGTACAATTTTTTTTTCTGTGCTACTTCCTTCATCGTTATCTGTGTGGATTCTTCATTCTTCATGCATGAAAAGCAGCAGATTATCGTATAATTAATTAAATATTAACTAAAAAATTAAAAAAATAGATTAAAATAATTTTTCTATCAAATTATTTTTAAAATAATTTTTCTATCAAATTATTTTTAAAATAATTTTTCTATCAAATTATTTTTAAAATAATTTTTCTATCAAATTATTTTTAAAATACACACCTTTTGATAAAGTATACGAACGAGAATCGATGGAGCGAGGGTTGGGAACCACCCCAAACGAACTCAGCCTTAAATATACCACTTAAAAAAAACCGTAGTGTTGGCGCAACTTGGCGGTGACTCCTACGCTGACAGACACGAAGAATCCTAACCGTGCAATCCCGATATCCAACGGCCAGATCGATCCAGCTAGCCGCGCTCCCAGATCGATCCCTCCCCCGCCGATGGCTCCTCCACTGCGCCGCCGCCGCCGCCTCCGCCTTCGCCGGATCGGCGGGACCTCACGTCCCTCGCTCTGCCTCCCTTCCTCCTCGCCCTCCGCCTCCGCCTCCGCCGGATCGCCGGGACTTCCCTTCCCTCGCGCTGGCTCCACCCTGTCGCCCCGGCCGCCGCCGACAGAAAGAAGAACCCGCCGTCAACGTCATCCCCGTGCTGCTGTTACTGTTGCTGGTATGTTGCTGCCGCCGCCTTGCTCTTGCCGATTTGCTGCGGATTTGCTTCTGCTCTGCGCTGATCTCCTGCTGATGTATGTGCTGCCATGTACTGCTGCTATGGCCAGAGAATAGGAGGATACAAAGAGAACAAGGAAGAGGAGGAAAGCATTAGGGGTTTTTGGTGCTCATGAACTGCTCGATGAAATGTCTTGAGTTACTACTAAAGTCTGAGTACGTTTCTGTGAATTATCATTTTAGTACGTTTATATGCAGAAACCTCCTTCCTTGTATTTGTTATTATGTTTCCAGTGGAAAGTAATTTAGATTTAACAAATATTTCAGTGCATCATCCATGTAAATCAACACATGCTTAGTTTATTCCCATTAGGGGGTTGTATACAAAGTAAAAAAAACAAAACAGAAGTTTGGTGCTTGTATTTACATGATTTGGCTTTTATTGTGCTCTAAGCAAGTCTCTGAACTTGTTTTACCTGTGGATATATTGGAGGGGCTCATCACAAGTATTTGTACGATCTCTTCTATCGATTCACAAGTGGTGATTTAGCACCTTTCTCAAGATTGCGCACACATGATCTCTATGCCAGGTTAGTCAAGGTTGTTAGTTTTGTTAAGACTATCCTCAATGCATATTCATCCTTTTTCTAACCTCTCTCTCTCTCTCTCTCTCTCTCTCTCTCCGTGAGGAATGAGCTGCTATATAATCACTGATTGGTGCTGCACGTATTGTTATAAACAACATTTTAATTTGTTGGGATGGGAATTGAGAGACCCCGTTTCCCAATGTTTTTTATGGGGTCAACAACAATCCTACGATAATAACAGCCTGGTGATATGTCAATGTTTTGTCTAGGATGATTTTAGCAGGATGTTTACTAGGCAGACATGATTCAGGTAGTGCACTATGGAGGCACTTGTGTTGATATTCATGTAGTGCACTATGGATGTCTGCTAGGCAGACATGATTCAGGTAGTCTGGGATCATTTGTAGAAGCAGGTTATCTGAAACAATACAAGCAATTGACAGACTGAGTGTCTGGTGGGTTAGGGCACTACGCAACGCTGCGATGAGTGAGCCGTAGCCACTATGCTGATCATGGAGCAGCAGAGCAGAAACTGCATGTTAAGCTCTCTTCCTAAATCCTCAAATAATAAAGATTTGAATTGCAATGTGTGATTATGGTTTTGTGATTGGCTAGTGCAATATTTGATTACTGATTTGCTCCATGCATAAAGAGCTTCGAAATTCATATTAACCTGCAAAACAGTTTGATCAGGAATTAACTGCCAATTCTCAAATTTAGTGAAATCTTATTTGAGCGCAAAATTTCAGTTTGTTAAATTAGCTCTTTTTCATGCCTGTGAGAAGGAATATGATATGTGTATTCCCTAATACCGCACATGGGATTATTTATTGCCTATGGTTTTGTGTTTGTCTATACCTACTGTTGTAAACGTCTGAGACCTCAATGCTGGGCTCCGTGCATATCTGAGCCAGCACAACCATTTGCTTGGCTGCTTCTCCCTGTGATCCCATGGTAGTTGGGGTATCCACATCAAGAACAGGTAAGAAAACATAAGATGCAATTTTGGTTCAATTTAATTATATTGTGCTCCCATGGCAATGCATTTCAATGATGACCGGAAGGCGCCCCATCTACATGCACAACAAGTTTATTGATGGTATGCTTACTTGATACCCATTCTATGTTCAGAATAGATTGTGAAATGGCATTTCTCATACATTGTTTGGATAGTCTATGCCTGTTCCTCTTAGAGATTATTTGTTAATGGTGTTTTTGAAATGCTCCATCGTGTTTTCTGTACTGCTTTTTGAAAACTATTTTAAAATTCCTTTTTCTGTAATGTTCACAACTTTACACTGCTTTTATTGTCTCCTCCTCCTAGATAGAATCATAACATTACTGATCAAATTATTGATATGTGTTAGCAATAATTATCATCATCAGTAGTAGATTCTCACGTTTAAGAACTATATAAGTTCCATCTTATAAAATATGCAATGTCCTCTCAAGTTGCATGTGGGGGTTCATTACAAAAAAAAAGGTTCTTATACATGTCAACAACATTTTAGTCGTTGTACGTGGTTGAAAACTACTGTTGCTGCAATAATTATTTTCTATTGGGTTTAGGTTACTTCCTATCCTGATTCTGTACATATTCACGAATTTAAGAAACCTATGTGCATATGTGCATTAACTTAAAGGTTTCTCTTCGCATTAGGTTTGGTGAGCGTGGTACAGTTTTGGTTGTATTTGTAACACAATGCAAACCATTCTTTAGCACTGGAAAAATGAGGGTTGGTTAACAAATTTCTAGGTGACTGCCTGTAAGGGATGAGATCCTGAAGTCATTGCTTAATGCTGATCTTATTTATTGGTCTTACTTTTTTGCTTTTCAAACATTTGAGTGCCCGTAACTTCCTTTCTTGTTGCATGCAAGATGATACATCAAAAGAGCAGCTCGGACACTTACCAAAGCCTAAATATGTTGAAATTGATTGGTTGCATAAAAAAAATTAGCATCAGTACCATTAAGTGCTTACGAATTGTTTGAAGAAATGTGGACGAACATCCCCTTTTTTTCCTTAATCGACATTCATATTTTGACAGGATATATGTATTTCGCCTGGCAATGATGGAGAGCCACATAGAAAGCATAGTTGGCGACATCACCAGAAATGAACACCGACCATAGATATTTGATAGATTTCTTTGCCTGCTATATCACTTGTATTACTGGTTGTGAAGTTGTGTATTTGATAGCCAATCGTTCTAAATGCCACCACAATTTTACATCTTAGTTTTAACAGGTTTGATTTTTAACACACAACATATAATTTAAATAACAAAATAACGATGACTTAATGTTTGTAGGACATGGAAGTAGTGAATGTCAACTTATTGGGGCTTCAGGAGAAGATCTACATTAGTTTAATCTTGTACATGATGAATAGACTCGTGTAATTTTCTTATTTTTACGGCTGTAAGACTACCATTTCAAACCTTTGGTACTTAATTCTATTGTCAGTCTAACACAGGCATGCTAAAATAGAGTTTTCATTTTTTATATATAAAAAGTAGTATTATATTTGTAATCAAATTGAATTTACAATATTGTTGTATAATGGAAGATTTGGGTTTTCTAATTTGTACCTACGAGTTTTTGAGGCTTTACAACATATAACACTAGATGTATTTTTTTGTCAACCATTGCTACACACGGGCAATCAACTAGTTGCTACCTAAAGCTAGGATGGGATGACAGAACCTAGGAAGCAATATTTTGGGAAGGGGAAAGTACTTGAAAAGCGCAGTGGTCCTTCCATCCTCTTCTCACCGTACGCAAGAGGTTATGTGTTCCTTCGTATGTGCGTAACCTCCTCAATTCTTAGCCACTTCCTAATTACATGGGCCTTTTATGGATTTAGCCCGTGTTTTGTCCTCAATTCTCTATCCAGTCAATTTTAAATTATATAGACATGATCCATTGTAAAGCACAAACATATTACTTGTTTTAAAAAATAATACACTTCTTCTGAGGTTGGCTATTCCAATTCTACCATATGCTCTTGTTAGCACGGTCACAGTGCAACAAATCTTATTTTATCAAGAACTTACAACTTTCAGCCCAATCGTTTTCGTTTGTGCTTATGATTATGAGCAAAATTCAAATTGAAACTTAATCTTGAAGTTGATTTATCGTAGTTTTTTTACGGCATTTGTTTTTGACACGTGTATAAAAGTTTTGTCCACAAATTATTTTTGGTTGGCAATAAGCAGTACAGATAAGCATAAACAAAACAATACAAATGTGGAATGTTTATCTGTTTCAATTTTTCGTGTCGTTTCTGCTTTGTCCTAAATTAAACATTTTTATCTTTGATGATCAATTTTAGTTAGTTAGCGTTCTTCAACATTTGTTCCATGGGCATGCTCAATGCTTAGGACCTAATTGGTTGCTCATTTTTCCTAATAATAAGCCAAAACGGCTTATTGAAGAATAAAAATTAATTTATAGGTAAAACTTTTATACATGATCAGCTTGCATAAGCTAGGACGCCGCCGTCGCAAGAGGACAAACATCTAGAGAGAGCACAGACAAGCTGTCTGAGAGAAGTTTTGGCAAGTGGGCCTCCTAGACGACGCCTTCAAGGAGAGGAGCGATGATGAACATCGATGCCGCTGTCCGTTGAGGTCTTAAGGAGAACTAAAATTGAGTTTTCATCTGGTAACCCCACTAGAGAGAGGGACGACTCGACAACGCCCCCAAGAGGGAGAACGATGCTCGAAGCGCCACCGTTGCTAGTTCGGCAAGGCCGGGCTAGGTTTTCACCTGTTGCCCGTCCTTTGTCGATCCGCAACTATAGCTCCATTGCTCCACCACCGGCCACCCTCCGTCAGCAT
Source organism: Oryza officinalis (assembly GCA_008326285.1). Lineage (NCBI taxonomy): Eukaryota > Viridiplantae > Streptophyta > Magnoliopsida > Poales > Poaceae > Oryza > Oryza officinalis. The sequence goes on from BDMV01000012.1 coordinate 28,843,595, forward strand.
GTGGACACCGCTGTACTGACGCCCTTCCAGCCAGCCTCCACCTATTGGTCGGGCCTCCCTACCGACCTCTCGACGCCCCACCGGCCTCCTACTGCTGTCAGCGTCACCCGCGCCGATCTCCCGTAGCCACGATCTCCCGCCAACGCCTCCCGCATCGGCCCTCCAATGCCGCCGGCCTTCTTGCCGTCATGCGCACCTCAAGCACCATCGGCCTCTCTGCCGTCCAAGCTGCTCCCTGCCACAACCTTCACAGGATCTAGTCGTCGCCAAGAAGAGGAAGCTGGAAGACCCTTCCCCGTTAGCCGCGCCCTGCGCCGGCCTCCTTGCCTCTTTGCGCGCCTCCTCACCCTCTACCCCGCCGCCATTGCTTCCTCTGTCGCCGCCACCGAGGAGATCCGACCTCCCTCGACGGAGAGGCCGATCTGTGGAGGGGGCACTGGATCTGGCCTGTGGGGTGCCATATCCGGTGGCGCCCGCCTCGACCTCCCCGCCGCCTCTGCCGCCTCTACCTCCACGTGCCATCGTGTTGTCTGCTCGTCGCCTTTCCACCTCCACTTTCACCGTTGCCTGCTGTCCCGCCCACGCCTCCACACCAATGGTGGCTTCCTCCTGATACCCTGCCGCCACTGTCCACCGCTAGCACGGCGCTCGTTGGTCTCTCCCTGTCCGGATCCGACCATGGAGGCCCGGATCTGGGTGGCACGGCGCCAACTCCACTCGAGGGTGCGGCTTGGTTCCCCAGCCATCCAGTGCCGCTGAGGAAGAAAAAGAAGCCCCACTGCCGTCATCCTAGCCGGCAGTCGCTCAGGCGACGGCGAGGCAGGAGAGAGTAGGGAGAAGGGTGGCAGCAGCTGGCGCTGGCGCTGGGGGCCGTCCGAGTCGCCCTGGGGAGAGCGACACAGACGCATCACAAAGCAATATAAAATTTAATTTACTTAATTTATTCTAAAATGATACGTTGGATGGTTGTGCAAACAAAATATTTTTGGTTGCACAAAAAAGTTAGACACGTGCCTATGCAGCCGTTGGATGGTTATAAATACGTACCAAAATGGAAGAGGTTCATACGTTGGCGTGTGACTCCTCGTACATGTGTCTATAGAAAAATTGGATGGTCATACGTAGGACCATCAAACCTATATTTTTCTGGTTGTCGTTTGTGGAGCTATTTGATGGTTTTGTACGTATAAAAAATGAAATTTTGATTGGTATATCCATAAATCTGTTATGCATGGTCATCCAAAGATAGAAAAATAAAATTAAAAAAAACTATTTTTACAAGAGGCCCACCTATATATCTATAGAGCCATCTCGGCTAAGATGATTATCATGATGTCCAATACTTTTTTTTTCTTTATTTTTTTTTACCTTTTTGGTGAAGTTCCAATGCCTTTGCTATACAGTTTTCCTTTGCGTCTCTTTCTATTACAATTTTTCTTTCGGTGTCACAGAACCCATTTTTCCTCTTTTTTTTTTGCTAATATCTACTTTATCCTCCCATCTCTGCCAAATAAATGGTTCACATCACACGTGCAGCTGTCAAAGTGTCAAGAATTATACAAAGTCCAGTGCCGTGTGCTCTTACCTGATTTTGAATCGTACACGTCAGCAATGGCTCCTTGATCCTGCTGGAGAACAAGAATATCGTGTAGCTTTTGATGCCTAGCTTCATGCAAAAATGCCACATATTTCTCACGTCATTGCATACGTATGTGCCTATGATTGATTTTGGTCAACCATGAGGAGGAGGATCTTTTGCCATGATGGTGTGCACTCGTCCATGGATTAATTTTTTTATAGGGTGTGTTTTGATTTTATTAATCGTTAAACTTTGTTGGTTTTGACAAACGAAATAATAAGTTAAATTGCACGTATGTTCAATTGTATAACAAGTGTACTCACACTTTCATGCTTTAAAGTGGATTTCAGACAATATTATTAGTTTTATGGCTATGGAGAATATATTTTACGAGACACTAATGGTCCAAATTAAACCTCAAGGACTTTTTAAAATTAAAATACACCGCACAGAAAAAAAATCTTTCTAAAATTAAAATACACCGCACAGAAAAAAAAAAGTATATGTTTTCAACAACCCAAACTCTCAGATTCGTCAAGTCTCCTTTCGTAATTTGATCAGCTTGTCCGTGACTGTCAAATGCTCTGGTCGATAAGGTAACATACACAATTAATGATATCTTCAAAGAAAAAACAAACATTTGAGGCTGGCATTTGATATGGTTAGTTTCTAGTTCTCATAATAATAATTTGGAACCAGGGTTTTCTCTTAGCTTCTAAACAAAATTGATATGATCTAGCACTAAAAGCAAAGATTAGTAGGCCAGTTGATCTTCAGTTACTTCTAGGAAGTTGATCCTCAGTTGTTTCCAGGAGACATGCATCTCTGAATAATGTTTATGTGTATTACTTGGTTGCATGTATAACTCTACAGATGAAACATAGACTCCATTTCCCAAACAAAACATAAAGAGGAATGGAAGATCCAGATATAAGCCTTGGCAGATGCAGTCCAGTTTGATCATAAGCACTGGCGTTGGCGCAAAATAGATATGTTGCTGACGAACTTGCAAGAGCCAAATGGCAAATTGGCAAGCAATTGCTACTCCTGTGTTTTCCGTCCAGAAGCTGTTCAAAACACAAGGCACACAGTTAGCTGAATCTGAAGAAACCAGGTACAGGAGCATTGTTGGATCCCTTCAGTATTCCACAATCCCTCGGCCTGTGAATTGTGATATAGGCATACAGCTTATGAAGTCAACAAAATGGCATTTTCGGCAAGCAATCTCCTACATCACACTCACTAGCGGGTAAAAAAACGAATCTGAGGTATCTTTCAGCATATGCAAGAGCACTTCATATCAGAAGGTCAAGCTCAAGCATTATTAGCGCTTTTACAGATTCAGATTGCAAAGGGTGATCGAATGACCGAAAATCAATTATTGGTTTTCTCTGTATTTTGGAACAAATTGTCTCATGGAGCTCATGAAAGAAGCATGCCATGTCAAGTTAAACAGTACAGGACCCTTAGAATTATATACTGAAAAGGGTGAAGTTATAGATTACCATAAAGCTCAAGTGGGATTTGCAGTCCTACTGCCTGGCCAACCACAGAAAGCCATGCCGGCAAGTATTGCAACTGTTGATCCTTGTTTTTTCTTCCTTCAAGTAGTAATTTCATACAGTCACTGGTTCCACAGGGATGCAAAGTGAACCATGGCCTACTAAAATGGGGATGCTCCTGCAGGGGGTGCAAGCACAGTTCAATTACAGACATCAAGTGTTAGGGAGTATAAAAATTTTCCAACAAAAGGTACACAGTATATATCAGTCAAGGAAAGTGTAAATCACTCGTACCTCTCGAGTAATAAACGTCCACTTCGATTCAACTAATAATTTAAGTGAGTGAGAAGGAAGGTCCTCCTTTATCTCATCTAGAGTTAGCAACTGGCCACCTAAGAATAAGTTGCAGATGTTGTCTGTCAACAGAACACTAAAAAGGAATGAAATATTCACTTATGCTCTGTAATATGCATTCATACCAGCCTGATGACCCTGAAAGTATAGCACTGGAACCTTGTAAGAAAAGCTGTAGACAACATGGTAATCATAAACATGAACGCTCTCACTAGAGCTCTGGACCTGCAAAGAGAAGGAAATCATAAATGTTAGTATTGAACATATGAGAATTTAGAAATTAAGTTTATTGCAAAAAGTAAACCTCAAAAGTTATTTCAGTTGTTTCTGAGAATGTTATCAATTCAAAATGCTGCGTTATGCCAGCTATTTGGTGTCTTTTTTATAGGAAAAATATTCTGAATATATGAAAATTGCAGAGGTTAAGAGCAAGTACCTAACCACAATCAATAAGCAGGTAACAGAAACATAAAATGGACAATGTGTACTAAAAACTTACCCAAGTATCATCCCTGATAATGTCTGTGACACCAAAGTTATTGCTATGCTCAATTTGGTCCTAGAGGAAGATTTGAAGTCAACGCTAATTTGGAAGCTCATATTACTTGTAATACATGTAAGTGCACGAGGACAATACTGACCTGCCTTCCTCCAGGATTGCGGTATACTCCTTCGAGAGCTAGGTAGCCCTCTTCCTGCATAAAGGACAAGCAAGAAGATCGGCGATCGCCATCTTATAAGTAAAATTAATCTGAAAAAAGAAAAAGAGAGTAAAGCTCACGCATCAGATAGCACAACCTCAGATGGAACCCCCATCTTGCCGCACGGTTTCCATTGCCAATCAGGAAGAGAATCGTCTACATCAATCACCTTCCACTTCTCAATCAGGGCCTTTGCAGACGTAATGAAGTCACCGAGAAACAGAGTTCCCTCCCCAATTGAGGAGCCTCCCATCACAAAACCACCAAATCTAATGCCAGTGGCAAACACAGGATTTCACGGCTGTGTATTCACAGTTACAAAATATTGTTACTCATGAGATTAAGGCTGTGTTCGTTACGCTGAGTTCCCAGCGCGCACAGTACGCACGGAAAGCGGAACGGTCCATTAGCGCGTGATTAATTAAGTATTAGCTTTTTTTAAAAAAATGGATTAATTTGATTTTTTTAAGCAACTTTTATATAGAAACTTTTTGCAAAAAAATACACCGTTTAGTAATTTGAAAAACGTGCGCGTGGAAAAAAACACTGTGCGCGCGGGGAACTAACGCTCCCGAAAGTAGCCTAAAAGTTAATAACATCATGTCGCCAAAAAAAGAAAAAAAACAGCACAAATTAATCTGTACAGATTTTAATTGCTTTCCAGATGCAAACCAAAGTACCAAGCTAACAATACCATATGATTGCAGTAGGAGTCCAACCTGAATTTTCTATGGTGAGTTCTGCATGCAAGAGTTAAAATATTGTGTTAAGCTCCTAAAAAAAATGCCTGAACACACTGAAAAATGATCTTGATCCATCGATTTCGAACAGGTGTACTGCCTATTATTAAGTTCAGCTACAGTTGATTTAGTGATCGATTCAGAACAAAAATGGGGAAGGGATTAGGGGATTTGAGGAGGGGATTCGATCCAGGAATTGATTACCTCTTGACTACTGCCGCGGCCGGCGGCGAGTAGTCGAGCAGGCGTGCGGAGACGGCGAGAGTTGAGGGGGGCGCCGAGCAAGCCGAGGGGCGGAGAGCAGTGGAGCCTGGAAGGGCCCGAGCCACCGAGGCAAAGCCGGCGGCGGCGCGTGGGGCGAGCTCGGCGATGGCGAGGGCCCGCAGGCGAGCGGCGGAGGACAGGGCGGCGGGGTCGGAGGCGAACCGGAGGAGAACGAAGAGCTCATCAGGGTCTAAACCGTTATTAGCGGTCTGAACAGGGTTCAAACTGAAAATTTTACCAGTCAAAATTACTAGCGGTCCAAAGTGGGGATCAAAATGCAAAATTAACTCTCGCTGCCCATAGTAAACAGAAGATAGTAGGGTAGAGGTAGCCAAACGGGCCGGGCCAAAACGGGCGGCCTGAGGCACGACGGAACCTGTAGCCGGCACGGCCTACTACAGTAACGGGCCGTGCCGGCACGGCACGAGTAGCCGTGTCGTGCTTGGGCCGCTGGCCGAGCCCGCGGGCCAGTACGGCACGGCACGGCTAGGCATGGCCCGTGGCGCCGGCGGTCCAATGGGTGTAGGCGCGCAGCGCAGGCCGACAGGACGGCAGGGCGCGATGCGCGAGTGGGCACTGTGCGGCGGTCGAATGGGAAGGCGCCACGTGGCACTAACGGCTATTTGACCGTTCAAATTTGAAAATAACCGTTGGGGGGCTAAAAAATTCATAAAAATTTCAAAAAAATTCCAAAAAATCTCAAATTTCGCCCTATAAATAGGGCATGAACCCCAGCCATTTCTCCTCATCCCACACTTCTCATCTTGTGCTCTCAAGTGCTCTAAAGTGCTCTCTTTGTTCTCAAGTGTGCATTTTTTTGATTTTGACAAAATTTGCTCAAATTTTGTCAAAAATCAAAATTAGTTTCGTAGTTCAATAGTTTGATCGCAGAGGTTTGAAGAGCTCGCGGTTGGAAAGATGTAAGTAATATTCAAATTTGTGTATTATTTGTATTGTGTTTGTGAATTCAATAAATATTCTAAAATTTGTTTATGTCGGTTTAAATTTTCAGAATGGATCCGAACTATCCATACCAGTCGCCGTCGTTCACCTTGGGTGATTTCGACCCCAACTACATGTCGGGGTTTAACGATGCCTCCGGATCGGCTCCAACTCCACCATCTGTGGAGGAGGTACCGGTTCAGTCGGCTGTCATGGAAGAGGTACCGGTTCAGGCGGCGACAGCTTCGGAAGGATTTTCCGGAACCGCGAGCAGAAGTGTTTCGACACACACCAGCTCGAAGAGATCGAGAACCTCCGGTGTGTGGCAACACTTCGACGAGATAAAGGAAACATGCCCCGACGGAAGGGAGGTATTGAAAGCTCGTTGTAGAATATGTAGGCAAATTTTATCTGCTCGTTCTTCTGCTGGTACAGGTCACCTCAAGCGCCATGCGGAGTCGTGTGCCAAGAAGCAAGGAATACAACTCCGGCAGCAGCAACTTATGCTAAACCCAGACGGTACGGTACGCAATTGGGAGTACGATCCCATGTTTGCTCGGGAATCTCTTGTCCGGTTAATCGCCAGGCAAGATTTACCCCTAAACTTTAAGAAGTCCCCTGCTTTTGAACAATACATTCAGCAATCTCATAACCCTAGGTTTAAAGCTGTGAGTAGGCAAACATCTACTAGAGATTTAGAGAATATTTATCACAAGGAAGCAACTGCACTTAAGGAACTGTTTAGTACATGTACTTTCTCTGTTAGTGTTACTTCAGATATATGGAGTAGTAGAGCTAGGGAGGATTATCTTAGCGTAGTTGTTCATTTTGTTGATGATGATTGGCAATTACAAAAGAGAGTTTTAGGGCTTAGGTTAATAGATGTCTCACATACAGGAGAAAACATAGCTGAAAGAATTAGGGAAGTAATTAATGAATTTAATCTTTCTGATAAAATATTTACTGTCACCCTAGATAATGCATCTGCTAATTCTAGGGCTATGGAAATATTGCAACCTTTATTTTGTGTTTACGCTCAGTCTTTTCTACTCCATCAACATTGTGCATGTCATATAATTAATTTGATTGTTAAGACTGGCATGAAGAGGGTAGGTGACCACATCGATGCGGTTCGTCAAGCAATCGCGTGGTTAACTGCTTCTAACCCGCGGATTGCTGCATGGAAGAGGTTTTGCAATGCGGCCGGTGTGAGAGCTCGTAAGTTTGCCACTGATGCAGAGCATCGGTGGAATGCAACGTATTTAATGTTAAAAGTTGTTTTACCTTATAGTAATTTACTTACTGATTTTGTTCAGTCACATGGTGGCCCAAGAAACAGTGACAGGTCGTCAGCACTGAATGAGCATGTTTGGGCAATTGTCCAAAAATTTCACCAATTTCTAGAAACTTTTTATGAATGTACTATAACTTTGTCACAAGTTTATTATCCAACTGCTAATATAATTTTGCACAACCTTCTTGAAATTGCTACTTTATTTAAAGAATACGAAAATGATGATGTTCTAACTGAACCTGTCTTTGTCTTTCACATGAAACAAAAATATTTGAAATATTGGAAAAATATACCTATGTTGTATGCTTTTGCTTTTGTTTTAGATCCTAAGTGTAAATTAAGGGGATTGTCTGCTATTTTATCACTTATTGGAGAGACTATAGGTGTAGATTATAGTTCTTTTTATACTGAGGTTAGAGGTAAATTATATGAGGTTTTTGGAAGATATGAACTAAAGTTTCAGGAAGTTCGCCAGCAGAGACCCCCTCCTATCCCCACTACAGGTAAGAAGAAGATACAGTGGGGTAGGATTTGGGGTGGATCGTCTTCAAGCCAAGGTGGTGGCAGTTCGTCGGCTACAAGTGGAGATGCCTCTTCGCATGTTGTGGCCGAAGAGTTGTCCGGTTATTTGGACAGCGACGCCATCCACCACGAAGCACAAGATTTCAACGTCCTCGGGTGGTGGAATGACCACAAGATAGCATATCCCGTGCTTTCAAAACTAGCACGGGATGTGTTGACGGTGCCCGTGTCGACGATGTCCTCCGAATCGGCCTTCAGTCTATGCGGCCGAATCATCGAAGACCGGAGGACGACTCTGAGCAGCGACCACGTCGAAATGCTACTAAGCGTTAAAGACTAGGAGCTTGCTCGACAACATGCCCAATACACTGCGGACAACCAAGAATTGGCCGCCCAGTTCGAGCAACTCTACCTGGATCCAAACCAACCCCAGTAGAATTTTGTTAGAAGTAGTTCTGACCTTTGAGTTGTACTTTTTTCTTTGTCATGATTTTCTCATTTTCCCCTATAAGTTTTTACATGACAAAGTTTTTAACGAGGCAACATGTATCATTGTATCCTGTAATGATATAAACATCAATAAAGGTCATTACTATTTTTAACAAATTCTTTTGCAATATTTTTGCAAGTGTGGATTTATCTTTAAATTATTTCAAAATAATGAATCACAATCTATATTTTTAAATTTTTCAACACAACAAAAAAATACCATTTTTTCTTTTTTTAACATTAGCAAATCATTACTTTTTTTAAAACTTTTATTTCCATTTTTTAAATAACATTTTTTCATTTTTTAACATTAGCAAATCATTACTTTTTTTAGAAACTTTTATTTCCATTTTTTAAATACCATTTTTTCATTTTTTAAACATTAGTACATCATTACTTTTTTTAAAAATTTTATTTCCATTTTTTAAATACCATTTTTTCATTTTTTTAACATTAGTAAATCATTACTTTTTTTAAAAACTTTTATTTCTATTTTTTAAGTACCATTTTTTCATTTTTTTAACATTAGTAAATCATTACTTTTTTTAAAAACTTTTATTTCCATTTTTTAAGTACCATTTTTTCATTTTTTAAACATTAGCAAATCATTACTTTTTTTTAAAACTTTTATTTCCATTTTTTAATTTTTTTTCCTTATACATTTTCTCTGCTTTTTTTTTAAAAAACACTGTGTAGCTCCACGGGCCGCCGTGCCCCGAACGGCCCGTGGGCCACAGGCGGGGCGTGCCGGCACNGGCCGTGCTTGGGCCGGCGGCTCGGCACGTGGGCCGTGCCGGCATGGCCCGTTTCATCAGCCGTGCCTAACGGGCCGTGCCGAAATGGGCCGTGCCGGACCCGTGCGCGTGCCGGGCCGGGCCGTGCCGCCCGTTTGGCCACCTATATAGTAGGGGTACATTCAATTCAACCCAGCTCTCACCTTAATTAATTAATATTTTTCTGCAAAATTAACCATTTTTCTGGTTGCTCACCTTAATTTAATTAAATTCAGTGGCGAGACGGTGATCTAGTAAACCTCCAATCTATGGTACGTTGTTGCAATTGTGCTAGGTTGTCTGTAATAGCGAATTCATGGCGATCGAGTCACTACTTTCATAGAACATTGTAGCAACCGGTTTTAGAACAACTCAATGATAATCAATCAAGATAATGGTGATGGTTGCCTAGGCCTGGCAGTTTTCTTGCATAGGTTACATCTAAGGAGTATTTAGTAAGGTAGATTTTCATCGTCCACTTGTTGGTTTATCAGCCGATGTCAAAATTTCAATTTCAAAACTTAAACTTGATTTTGAGTTTCTTTTTCATTGCAACCTATTTCTCAGCATCGGTTCTTTTAAACCGTATAGGTAATTAACCAGGTTTATATTATCGTAAGCTATACACACCAAAATATGCATAATAAAAAAAGCCAAAGACTAAACAATCAAAGTAAATAGCGCATAGTATGATATCGTTAAAGATGACCAAATAAACCATGCTAGAACGACCATCTGCATTTGCTATGCTTGGGACGACGCCTCAGCTTGTGGGCTAGCACGATTGGTTAGGAGACAGCGGCTAGTTGTAGCGGATCTGGTGCCGAGGAGCCGCCGGAGAGGTGGAGACCATGTCACGCCCCAAACTGGCCCCGGGCGGAGACCAGGGTAGGGCGATCCAGATTGACCTGTATGCCCGTACCAGTCCCAGGAAATAGCGCTGGTACAACAGGAAGACAGAATATCACAACAACAGCGGTCTCTTTATTAAGAGTAGGATTACAACCAAGGTTGGAACTGCGGACAGAACCCGAGTTCACAACAGCATTACAAAAAGGCGGAAGCGAAAAGCGGAGACTAGCCCTAAGCCACAAGCAAAGCCTTGGGGAAGGCCGAAACCCTACTACTGCTCGAAGTCGGCTTGCTCCTGGAAGAACTCTTCATCAGCAGGGTCCTCCTCTTCGTCTTCGGGAACTGGGGAGGGTTTAATTATATAGAGCAAGGGTGAGTACAGGAGTACTCAGCAAGTCAGGGGAATTAAGTGTTTAATGCAAGCTTCAAGGGAAAGCCAGTTATTTTTCACGATTGATTTTAGTTCAAGACCTTAGAAACATCTAAGTAAGTGCTTCTCAACGACACGGATGAGAAAGTGCGTCTTATCCGGCCGGAGCAGTGAGATTGTATCGATTGATTCTTGTCGGCACGAGAGGCTCCCTGCCAATCGTTCACCGACTCCGGCTGCTCCAACGGCCACGACTCACACACGCCGGTACGAGAGGCTCCCTGCCCATCGTCACCGACTCCGGCTGCTTCAACAGCCACAAGTCAACACATCGGTACGAGAGGCTCCCTGCCAATCGTCACCGACTCCGGCTGCTTCAACAGCCTTAAACCAAGCACAGAACGGAAAACCTCACACCAGCAGCAGTTCACAAGGTGTTCGATAAAACTACGCTAAGGAATCACCTCACATCCGCCCATGACCGTGGGCACGGCTGTTCGAACAATTGTTAACCTCTGCAGAGGGGGTACACTTTACCCACACGACGTTACTAACCCCGAATCACCCAGCCCGCGACCCTCGGTCACGTCTGGCGACCTTGAGGCTTTCACGACAAGGCATTTCGAAAGCCGACTCAGGGTCATCTTATGCCAACGGGAGGGGTCCCACGGACCAACACCAGGTTAGGTCCCAGACCATACTGTGCCAGGAAGCCCAGGGGTCCTCCCCGACACCACCCCGGCGAATCCACTTGTCCCCTGGCATCAAGATTTCCCTGGCCTAGCTAATTACTCAGCCAGGGGCGTCCCATATCACCCATGTGGTCGTACTTGACATATACTTGGATGTAATTCCCAAGGAATCGGTCCTTAGAGCGAGAACGAGCAGACCGTACCTCCAGTACGTCTCCCGTACCGCGAGTTTTAGAAACCCACTTTAGTTTTCAAGGCACCGACCCAAGTGTCGGGTTTTCCAAGCATTTTGTAAACTCAAGTTTTACCCAGGTGATCAATTTTAAAGTTTGAGGGGAGTCCCGATATTCGTACACGAGGTACGGATACCGAGGCATCACCTGAGGGGTGACAAGGGTGTTAGGGTATTCAAATATCAAGGAAGGTGAATGCAGCAAATGGGTAGGGCCTGCCGGTTGTATTGCAAACCGAGGCCAAGTGCCAAGTGTAACCTAAGTAATGCATAGTTTGCGAAATTAAAATACTTAATTTAAATTATAGGTTCAATTGATCAAAGGTGACTTGCCTTGCTCGAGATCTTGAGCTTCTTCCTCGAAATCCGCGCACTGCGGGTCTTCGGGCTCCGAGACTACACGTGAAACGAGACGACTCAACCACGCGATAAAAAGAAGCCCTATTAGAGACCACTAAGCGTGCCATTGGATAGATCTCGATTTTTGAGGAATTTTGGAAGTGGAACGGAGTTAATCGGACGAACGGTTGAAAAGATATGAATTTCCGAAGATTAAAGGATTTTCTGGAATAAAGAAAAGGAATTAATAATTAATTAATAATTCCCTGGAAAAAGAAAGGAAGGAGGGCTGAAATTAGACTTTATTTTGGGCGGCTAAGGGCAGCCCAAGGGATTAGAGCGGGCGCGGCCGAAAATAATGGGCCGGCGGCCCGAAGGGATCGGCCCTAGGCCAATCGGCGCGGGAGAGAAATAGGCCGATGGGCCTAATCGGCCGATGCCGATGGCGGGAGGCCGAGTGGGCCGATGGGGGAAGGAAGGGGCCGATGGGCCGGAGGCCGATTGGCCGAGTGGGCCAAGCGGGAAAAAGGGGGGGGCTGATGGCCGACTGGGCCGGTCGGCCAAGGAGGCCCAGATGGCCGGCCTGGCAAGGCGGCCCGGCCGATACGCGAAAGAGGAGGCCGTTGGGCCAAGGGGGAGTGAGGCCGATGGGCCGGGGCAGGCCGCGGCCTACGCGGACGGCCGATCCCGGTGGACCGCGACCACCACGCGGGTGCTAGGGCAGGGCCCACCCATCAGCGGCGCAGTGCGCGTGAACCCAGCGCATGGAGGCGGAAAGGGGAGGGCGCCGGCTGGCGCTCGCGTGGCGCCTACGTGGCGACCACGGAGGCCGACCGGGCGGAAAGGGGGAAGGGGGCGGCCGAGATCACCAGCGGCGACGGCGGGGGACTCGGCGGCGCGGCGCGAGCCCGGCGGAGGGGAGTACACCGGTGTGGAGAGATGGGGGAGAGGGAGAAGACCACCGGCTCGGATTCGCGCGGGAAGGGCCGACGGCGGTCGGCGACGGTGCGGGGCAGCGGCGGCAGCAGCGGCGCGGGGAAGGAACGGAGGAGAGGGGCGGTGACCTTGGCGGCGCTCCGGGAGGAAGTCTACGGCGCTATCCAACGCGCTACGCCGAGAAAGAAAGGAAAAAGGAGGGGGGTTTACCGTGGCGAAGCAGCTTGCCGGGGAGGGAGACGGCGGCGCGGGCGCGGCGCGGCTCGGCTCCGGGCCGATGGCGACGGAGAAGGCGCCCGAAGCTCCTTCGGGAGCTCTCGGCGGCGGCGACGAGCGTGGCGGCGGCAGCGGGAAGGGGGCGAGCTCGGGAGGCGGCAATGGCGGCCGGGCGGAGGAGGAGAAGAAATGCGGCCGAGCGGGGGGGGGGGATTTTAAGGGCGGCTAGGTCGGTTTGGTCGGAGGCGGTTCGGGGGCGCGGAGAGCGGTGCGGCAAAGCGGAGCGGAGGGGACCGGCGCAAGCGACAAACGGCGCGGTGGGTGACGCCGGCGCCGGTCGGGAAAAGGGAAAAAGGCAAAGAAAAAGGGGCCTTGCCCCTTGCCGAAACGGGAAGGGAAAAAGCGGGAGAGGGGGGGGAGAGGGCGCGCGCGCTGCTCCGCGCCTTGGCGGCAAGCGCGCAGGCGGCGGGGCCGAGGGGGCCAGTGGCGCCGGCGACGGAACGGGAAAGAAAAGAGAGAGAGAGAGAACGGCGCGAGGCGCGGGGGAGAGAGAGAGCTGGCTCTCTCTCGGCTCGGTGCGTGCGGGGCACGTGCCGGGCGCGGCGCGGCCGAGCGGCCTGGCACGGCCAGCGGGGAGAAAAGGCGAAGGGGCTGGCCGGCGGCGGTCCAGGAAGGAGAGGAGAAGGAGGGAGCAGGCCGAGAGGGGTTGGGCCAGCGGCGGCCGAGGGGGAGAGGGGGAGAAAAGGCCGAAGGGGAAAAATCGGCCCGGGTCAAGGGAGGTAAACCAGACTTTTTCTGAGGATTTGAAATTGGGAGGATTAGGGCTCGGATTTGAAATCCGATTTCGCGGTTTTCTCCAGGATTGAAGATGAGAGGGGAAACACGAGACCTTGGCACACGACAAGACTCAACCGAAGAGCAAACTTTCGCAAAATAGGGTTTTTAGCAGATTAGTTTTCCCCGCTAACGCCGCGGACAAAACGGGCACTTACAAACCAACCNCGGCCGGTCGGGAAAAAGGGGGAAAGGGGGAAGAAAAAGGAGGCTTGCCTCCTAGCCGATTTGGGCAAGGGCGCGCGCGCGCGGGAGAGAGAGAGCGCTGGCTCTCTCGGCCCGACGCGTGCGGGGCACGTGCGCGGCGTGCACGGGCCGAGCGGCCTGGCGCGGGAGGGAGCTGGGCCGGGCGAGGCCGAAGGAGTTGGGCCGACGGCGGCCCGAGAAGGAGAGAGGGGGAAAAAGAAAACAGGCCGAGAGGGCTGGGCCGGCAGCGGCCCGAGGGGAAGAAGAGGGAAGGGGACAGGCCGAGAAAGGGGGAGGCAGCCCACGACAGAGGGAGGTAAAGTAGACTTTACCAGAAAAGGAGAGAGAAAGGAGTTTTAGGGCTTGGATTCGAAATCCGATTTCGCGGTTTTCTCCGGGATTGAAGTGAGAGGGGAGACACGAGACCTTGGCACACGACAAGACTCAACCGAAGAGCAAATTTTCGCAATTAGGGTTTTTAGCAGATTAGTTTTCCCGCTAACGCCGCGACAAAACGGGCGTTACAAACCAACCCCCCTAACAAGAATCTCGTCCCCGAGATTCAGCACCTAAGGGAGCAGCTCCGGGAACTGGGCACGGAGAAGATCTTCGCGTTCCCAAGTTGCTTCATCCTCTGAGTGGTTGCTCCACTGCACCTTGTAGAACTTAACGGTCTTTCTTCGAGTCTGACGTTCAGCCTCTTCAAGAACTCTGATTGGTCTCTCTTTATAGGTTAGGTTCTTCTCCAGTTCTATACTTCCCAAGGGAACTTGTTCCTCTGGTACACGAAGACATTTCTTTAACTGGGACACATGGAACACATTGTGCACATCTGTCAGTCCTTCTGGCAGCTCAAGCTGGTAGGCAACTTCGCCGCGTCTGGCGGTGATGAGGTAGGGTCCGATGTAGCGAGGGGCTAACTTGCCGGACATTCCGAACCTCTTTAGACCACGGAGTGGAGACACTCGCAGGTACACGTGATCTCCCACTGCAAACTCGAGATCACGTCTCCGATTATCTGCATAGCTTTTCTGTCGGGTCTGAGCTGTTTTCAGGCGGTCTCGAATCAACTTGACTTGCTGTTCAGCTTCCTTTAGAACGTCAGGTCCAAACACTTGCGCTTCGCCTACCTCGTTCCAACACAACGGGGTGCGACACTTTCGTCCAAACAGGGCTTCATTTGGGGACATCTGGATACTGGATTGGTAACTGTTGTTGTAGGAGAACTCAGCGTAGGGGAGACAACGATCCCAGGTGCCTTCGAAGTCCAAGGCACACGCTCGAAGCATGTCCTCCAGGATCTGGTTAACTCGTTCTGTCTGCCCATCTGTCTGCGGGTGGTAGGCAGTACTGAAATTTAAGTTGGTACCCATTGCCTCGTGTAACTGTTGCCAGAATCTTGAGGTAAACTGAGTGCCTCGATCCGACACAATCTTCTTTGGGCAACCGTATCGGCAAACCACGTGGGTCATGTACAGGTCTGCCAGCTTTTTCCCATCGTAGGTGGTTTTCACAGGTACAAAGTGAGCTGCCTTGGTTAGGCGGTCCACGATCACCCAGATGGAGTCATACCCGCTAGGGGTCCTTGGTAAACCGGTAATGAAATCCATACCGATCTCCTCCCATTTCCACTCGGGAATTCGGAGGGGTTGTAACAAATCGGCGGGCTTCTGATGTTCGGCCTTTACTCTTTGACAGATGTCACATAAGGCTACATACTCTGCAACATCTCGCTTCATTCCAGCCCACCAGAAGTATTCCTTGATGTCTCGGTACATTTTGGTACTCCCTGGATGGATGGAGTACGCTGACTCATGAGCTTCTCTCAGAATGAGGTCCTTTAATTCCTTTTTGGCTGGCACGCAGATGCGGGATCCGAACCAAACAGTATCCTGGTCGTCGATGGTGAAGCCTTGGAGTCTTTTCTTACGGATCTTATCCTTCATTTCTTTCATAACTTTGTCATCTGATTGTGCCTCTCGAATTTGAGTTTCTAGGGTAGGTTGCACTGTAAGACTGGCAAGGTTTCCGGTGGGAACCATGGTTAATTTCAACTTCTCGATTTCTCGACACAGGTCATCCGGGGTCGGCCAAACTAGGGCGGTAGCACAGTAGGTCTTGCGACTTAACGCGTCGGCGACCACATTTGCTTTTCCAGGGTGGTAGTGTATACCGAGGTTATAATCCTTGATTAATTCCAACCATCTTCTTTGTCTCATGTTCAATTCACTCTGGGTAAAGATGTACTTGAGGCTTTTGTGATCGGTGTAAATCTCACATCTGTTTCCAACCAGGTAGTGACGCCAAATTTTCAGGGCATGAACCACAGCTGCCAATTCCAGGTCATGCGTAGGGTAGTTGACCTCATGGGGCCTGAGTTGTCTTGAAGCGTAGGCCACCACCTTTCGGTCTTGCATTAAGACACAACCCAGACCTTGTCTCGATCCATCACAGAAGATCTCAAAATCCTTTCGGATGTCGGGCAGGGTAAGGACGGGGGCAGTCGTTAATCTCTTCTTGAGTTCTTGAAAACTGCGTTCACATGCTTCTGACCATTCAAACTTCTTTTCCTTCTTTAGGAGTTCCGTCATTGGTCGAGCCAGCTTGGAAAATCCTTCGATGAACCTCCGGTAGTAACCTGCTAAACCGAGGAAACTACGGATCTCAGACACCGTCTTGGGTGCGTTCCAGGCGAGGACGGTCTCAACCTTACTGGGGTCTACTTCAACACCTTTGGTGGAGATGACATGGCCAAGGAAGGCTACTTTATCCAGCCAAAACTTACACTTCGAGTACTTGGCAAAGAGTTGGTGTTCACGCAACCTTTCCATTACTTTCCGTAGATGGTTTGCATGATCTTGTTCATTCCTGGAGTAAATCAGAATGTCGTCGATGAAGACCACAACGAACTTATCCAAGTAGTCCATGAAAACTTTATTCATCAGGTTCATGAAGAATGCCGGAGCATTGGTGAGTCCGAAAGACATCACGGTGAACTCATACAAGCCATACCGCGTTGAGAAAGCGGTCTTGGGGATATCTTCTGGTCTGATTTTAAGCTGGTGGTACCCAGATCGTAGGTCGATCTTGGAGAATACTCTGGCTCCTTCCAATTGGTCGAACAAATCGTCAATCCGTGGTAGAGGATACTTATTCTTTATGGTTACTTCATTCAAGGCTCTATAGTCTATCACCATTCTCTCAGAGCCATCTTTCTTCTTTACTAAGAGCACAGGGGCTCCCCAAGGGGACGAGCTGGGTCGCACGTAGCCCTTGTTCTGAAGTTCCTCGATCTGCTTCTTAATTTCTGCCAGTTCGTTGGCTGCCATTCTGTAGGGTCTCTTGGCAATGGGAGCGGTGCCTGGGGCAAGCTCTATGGAGAACTCAATTTCTCGATCCGGTGGCATCCCGGGTAGTTCTTCTGGGAACACATCGGTGTACTCGTTGACTATGGGTACCATTTCCAAGGGAGTGGCTTGCAAACTATTCAGGGTTGACCGGTTTCCGGGAAGGAGAGGAGTGAAACGCACTTGTTTTCCTCCGGGTCCTTGCAGAGTGATGGTCCTCTCAGCACAATCAATTTGTCCTTTGTGCTTAGCCAACCAATTCATCCCTAGGATGACATCCAGACCTTGGGAGTCTAGGACTATGGGTTTGGCTGCGAAGCTAACCCCTTCTATCACTAGATCAACCTTCGGGCATAGTTTATCTGCCCTTATATCCCTTCCAGGGGAATGTATTACCATAGGTACTTGTAAATTTTGGGTTTTCCAACCATTTCTTTTCACAAAAGCTTGTGATATGAACGAATGAGAAGCTCCTGAATCAAATAGAACGAGTGCGGGTATGGAGTTGACAGAGAACATACCCATCACCACGTCGGGGGCCTCTTGGGCGGTTTCAGCTTGAATGTGGTTCACTCGACCTCGTCCAAAGTTGTTGGAGGCGCGAGAACCTTGTCTGAGTGACTGGACGGGACTGTGCAGGTGCTGGCGTCCTGGGGAAGCTAGCATCAGAGCGTCCGGGGTTAGAATTTCCCTGATTCCGAGGACACTGCCTGGCATAATGTCCCATTTGTTTGCATGTGAAGCACTGCACATTTGCCATTCCTGAGGGCGAATTGAAGGAGGAGACACTGTTCCTTGCGGTGTTGCCACTAGGGGCATGCTGCTGGGGCGACGGAGTAAGGCGGGGCACTGGCGGACGGGGAGTAAAGCCAGGTTGGCGACTGACCTGATGGGCAGGTTGGTGGTACTGCATGGGATGTCCAACACGAGGGCGTGGCGCACCTCGGAATGGGGGCGCTTGGTGGGTAGACTTGCGCTTCTTATATTCCTCCGTTGCCTCCTTTCTGGCATCCTCTAGAAGCAAGGCCTTGTTGACCATGTGCTGGAAGGTGGGGAAGTCATGGGCAAACAACTGGATTCTCAACCCTACTGCGATTCCCTTCAAGATCTTCCTGATCTTTTTCTTGTCGGAGTCTACTTCTTCGGGAGCATACCGAGCCAATTTGTTGAAGCGACTCAGGTACTCATTGACGCTTCCTGTACCTTGTTTCAGACGATTGAACTCTTCTTTCTTCATGTCGATGGTACTTTCGGGCACATGAGCTGCACGGAAGGCATCGGCGAACTCTGCCCACTCAATGTTGACAGCGTCCGGATGGGCATTACAGTAATTCTCCCACCAGTCGGCTGCAGAACCTCTCAACTGATGTGCAGCAAAAAGGGTCTTTTCCACTGGGGTGCACTGCACTAGGTTGAGTTTTCTCTCAACATCCTTTAGCCAATCGTCGGCCTCAACGGGCTCGACGGTGTGAGAGAATTCCGGTGGATGCGATCTTAGAAAGTCCGTTAGCTTGGATCTGTGATTGTTGTTATGGAAAGGCACTGGGTGTGGAGCCTGCGGCTGCTAATTCTGCTGGATGCCTGCAATGGCCTGGGCTAAGCCCTGCAAGATCTGAGTCTGAACTGCCATCATGTGCTGGTAATCTGCCTGAAGCTGGGGAGGCGGGGGTAAGTCCTGTGCACGGTTTGCTGCAGGATCTGCCTGGGCTGGAGCATTAACCGGTTCATTCCCTGACTCATTTTCCGATTCTGGTTCTTCCCTGCGGGTTTCGTAACCCAAACGAGCTGGAGCACGAGCCACACGACGGGGACGGGCAGCCATCTAATCTCCCAGAAAAGGGCGGGGTAAGAAAACAGAACAGCACTTAAAAAGGGAAGAAGTAAAGTAAACGAGCTCAGAAAGCACACACTAGTCATAAAGCTTTTCTCAACTCGGAAAGCACCTAAAACAACGGGTGTGGACAAGTCACAGAGCTGCGCCGAGCTTGACTGTACGCACACCACCTCAGAGATCCAGACTACCAGACAACACCCACAACAACACACTCACACACTACCTCGCCACGACTCCGAAAGAGTTGGCGGGGTACAAAAGGTCTGGCACACGAACTCCACCTGCAGCAGACGAACTCTACTGCTCTCCTGCCTGGCTGGCTCCGGTGGTCGGCTCGTCTGAAGAGGACACGTCGATCGGCGCACGCGAAGGGACCGGCGGAACCTGTCGAGGGCCGGCAGCAGGGCGGCCTGCTGGCGGGGTAGGAGCTGGGTGGTCGAAACGGAACACGGTGGAGGAGCCCACAACGCGCTTCCGCGCGGTGCGGATCAGTCGGAGCCCACGGCGGCTGACGACTGGGGTGTGACCTGGGGTGTAGGAGGGGCTGGCACGGTGGGGGTAGGGAGAGTAAACTGGCGAGTACGGCACACGCGGGCTGGGGGAGCGTGGGCCGCTGGGGTGCGAGCAGAGCCACGTGAACTGTAGAAGACAGGTGGCTGGAGTGGCAAAGGCGGCCAGAGTCCCAGGAGGTAGTGTCCACGGAGGTGACACCCTCCTCAGCAAGGCGGGCCTCCAGTGCGGCGTAGCGGCGAGCCAAGGAGCGGTAAGCCTCAAGGAGAAGGTCGTGCTGAGTGGCCTGAGCGCCAGAAAGCTCCACCATGCGCGTCAGCGCAGGGTGCGACTCACGGTAAGGGCAAGGGTAGCGGCTGTCTGCACGGCCAGGAGGGAGCTGCGGGATCAGCCGGAAGGCCGAACCTGCAAGGCGACGACGGTAGTCGTAGGCCAAGCGACGCAGAGCGGTCCAGGAGAGGTCCTGGTACGCGAGCTGGAGCGTGGGGCGAGCCAAGTTGAAGTGGTGAGGGCGAAGGCCAGCGCTGTGTGTACCTCCGCGGGGGTAAAGGTACACGGACAGCTCACAGCGGGGAGGGAAGCGGTCCACGGAGTACCCAGCGTACTCGGGACAAGAGAAGCCAAGGAAGCCAGCGAGGTCTCTCAGCTGGTCGACGTGGTGACCCTCACCAACGCCGTGGGAACTGTGGGTGGCGTTGACTGCCATCTACAATTTTGAAAAAGAAAGAGAAGTCAGTAACCAGTTTTGTAAACAGAGTAAGAGAAGAAGAAAAGAACCGAACTTTTCGCAAATAGCTTTTTCAGAACTTAGCATCCTTACGGTCATCTAACGTCGGGTTTCGTCCTAGGCCAAAGCTGCGCTCTGATACCATCTTCTGTCACGCCCCAAACTGGCCCCGGGCGGAGACCAGGATAGGCGGTCCAGATTGACCTGTATGCCTGTACCAGTCCCAGGAAATAGCGCTGGTACAACAGGAAGACAGAATATCACAACAACAGCGGTCTCTTTATTAAGAGTAGGATTACAACCAAGGTTGGAACTGCGGACAGAACCCGAGTTCACAACAGCATTACAAAAAGGCGGAAGCGGAAAGCGGAGACTAGCCCTAAGCCACAAGCAAAGCCTTGGGGAAGGCCGAAACCCTACTACTGCTCGAAGTCGGCTTGCTCCTGGAAGAACTCTTCATCAGCAGGGTCCACCTCTTCGTCTTCGAGAACTGGGGGGGGTTTAATTATATAGAGCAAGGGTGAGTACAGGAGTACTCAGCAAGTCAGGGGAATTAAGTGTTTAATGCAAGCTTCAAGGGAAAGCCAGTTATTTTTCACAATTGATTTTAGTTTAAGACTTTAGAAACATCTAAGTAGTGCTTCTCAACGACACGGATGAGAAAGTGCGTCTCATCCGGCCGGAGCAGTGAAATTGTATCGATTGATTCTTGTCGGCACGAGAGGTTCCCTGCCAATCGTTCACCGACTCCGGCTGCTCCAACGGCCACGACTCACACACGCCGGTACGAGAGGCTCCCTGCCCATCGTCACCGACTCCGGGGAGGGAGACGGCGGCGCGGGCGCGGCGCGGCTCGGCTCCGGGCCGATGGCGACGGAGAAGGCGCCCGAAGCTCCTTCGGGATCTCTCGGCGGCGGCGACGAGCATGGCGGCGGCAGCGGGAAGGGGGCGAGCTCAGGAGGCGGCAATGGCGGCCGGGCGGAGGAGGAGAAGAAATGCGGCCGAGCGGGGGGGGGGGATTTTAAGGGCGGCTAGGTCGGTTTGGTCGAGGGGGTTCGGGGGCGCGGAGAGGCGGTGCGGCAAGCGGAGCGGAAGGGGACCGGCGCAAGCGGACAAGCCGGCGCGGCCGGGTGACGCCGGCGCCGGTCGGGAAAGGGGAAAAAGGCAAAGAAAAAGGGGCCTTGCCCCCTTGCCGAAACGGGAAGGGAAAAACGGAGAGGGGGGGGGAGAGGGCGCGCGCGCTGCTCCGCGCCTTGGCGGCAAGCGCGCAGGCGGCGGGGCCGAGGGGGCCAGTGGCGCCGGCGACGGAACGGGAAAGAAAAGAGAGAGAGAGAGAACGGCGGCGAGACGCGGGGAGAGAGAGAGCTGGCTCTCTCTCGGCTCGGTGCGTGCGGGGCACGTGCCGGGCGCGCGCGGGCCGAGCGGCCTGGCACGGCCCAGCGGGGGAAAAGGCCGAAGGGGCTGGGCCGGCGGCGGTCCAGGAAGGAGAGGAGAAGGAGGGAGCAGGCCGAGAGGGGTTGGGCCAGCGGCGGCCCGAGGGGGAGAGGGGGAGAAAAGGCCGAAGGGGAAAATCGGCCCGGGTCAAGGGAGGTAAACCAGACTTTTTCTGAGGATTTGAAATTGGGAGGATTAGGGCTCGGATTTGAAATCCGATTTCGCGGTTTTCTCCGGGATTGAAGTGAGAGGGGAAACACGAGACCTTGGCACACGACAAGACTCAACCGAAGAGCAAACTTTCGCAAATAGGGTTTTTAGCAGATTAGTTTTCCCGCTAACGCCGCGACAAAACGGGCGTTACAGACCATAAAGACGACGACACGACGTGTTAATGGTAAAATTTGGTAAGATATGTCAGCAATCGAGATTGGATCCGAGGTGGATTTGAAGGAATAAATGGTTTTCCAAAACAGACAGCGCATCGGCTGAGGCTATATCGGCCCATATGGGATCGGACTCGGCAGCTGATACAGGTGTTCTGAATCGGATTTGGTTGAGTCGATACGGGTAGTCTGGGTTCGTGTTGACTTCGGAGAAGGACTTAGAGATATTGTCAACTGGAATTGAGTCTGAATAAGGCAATTGTATCTATTAATTAGGAATAAGAGTTAGTTTTCTTTTTATAATATTGTGGTAAGAGTCCACCTAGAACTTGTTTGCTTAGGCAAGTTGTAAATAGTGTCCGGCAAGGACAATGTATGTATGTATGGTTATAAATATAAGCCCGAGGTCTATGTAAAAACAACAACAGTTCAATACAACACTTTCGGCACATCGCCACAATTTCTTTTTCGTTTTTTTGACGAGTTCGTGCTTCGAGTTTGTCAGCTGGAGGTATGGCTTGTTAATTTACCACATAACTTAGCCAATCTAAGTCGATGGCTAATTTAGCCAATCTAAGTCGATGGCTAATTTAGCCATATTGGTCAAATCTTGAACAAGGTTTTGTCGGTATCGGCTAAATCAGCTCAATAGCCTAGATTGGCATAAGGTATCTATCATCATGAAAAACATGTAAAGGCTTGATTGTCTGGATATCATGCGTCTTTTTATATTTTGTGCTGCATCAACCTTAGTCCTAATTAGAACCATAATCTTTAGCCTGTCTCTTGTTTGTAACAAGGGTAGCATTGGGGTTTCAGCCAATCTTATCTGATATGACCGTCTAGCTTTGTTTAAATTCCTTTAATCATATTTTTTTTATGTTATATCTTTCCCTTATATAAGGATTTCACTTTGGTTAAATATATCAAGCTTGCCTCGATATATTTATCTAGATTGGTATTCTTGCATAAGGTTGTATCGGAGTAGCCGATACATTATCTATTTTAACCTAGTTATGAATTCATCGGCTAGTATCTAATCTCTGTCTATAGATTATATATTCACAGCCGATGGAGCATGATTAGGGTTTGCTTTATCTTGTTCACATCTTACAGTCGATTCGGTCAGATCGCATCGGCTAGATCCATACGGTATGTCATCGACTTATTGGCCGATCGGCTATCGTACATTTAACTGTTTTGTTGTATATCTTGTTGGTTGCAGGATCAAACCAACTGGTACGCCCTAAACCCGTTTGTCTAAGATTTGGACTTGCACTGGAGTAAAGCAAATCTCCTAGGCCGCCGTGTTTTGCATCAACACGGGGGCAACTCATCGCTGCTAGCTTAAGGAAAATGAGATGATGGGAAGAGGGGAAGAGAGAGGAGGCCTGGCAAGGCAGGGCGGGAGTAGAGGCGCGACACGATTGACACTAGTGATAGCTGCGGTGGCGTGAGGTCTGAGGAGGGACTCAGGAGAGGAAGGGAGAGAGAGGGAGGGGTTTTTAAGGTTTAGGTGCCTTACGTGAATCTCAAAACAATCGAATGATCCAAAGGTTGCATGATTCCTAGGATGTTTTTTTGGTCGAATGATAGATAGACGGTCTCATATGAAAACGAATTTGGCTCATTATGATGATTCAGTTTTTGCTATTATTAAAGAAAGAGATTGACGAGGGAGATCATAGATGGATAGATTGAAGAGAATGGGAATAAACAATGTCCTTGCTAAGCTAAAACATCGTGCATTGAAGATGAACCTACGTTGGAGCAGAAACCGGCATCGATCGACGGCGTGGCTGTTGGAGGACGCCGCCGCCAACGTAAACAGAGAAAAGAGAACGATATAGAGTCAGAACATGGGGCATCGGAAGGCCTTGTTAATCACTTGTTAATCATGTCAAACTTCAATCGTAGAGCTCCTCCGTCAAACTCCCCATAAGGCTTTCAGTTAGCCCCCTAATCCCCTATGAAGATTTGAGGGAAATTTAGAGGGGATTTATTGCACACCCCTCCAATCTCTTCATCTTGACGTTTATTTTTCATATCATCATGTAATAATTTTAAGTTCACAGAAAGTGTGCTCAAACTACCTGTAGAACTCCATGACAGGAACTGATCAGTATGTCTAGAAGAAATTAAACAAAACAAGACCCGTCTCTCCATACCTAGTACATAGGCAGATGCAGTGTACTGTACTGATTGATAAACCGTCTCGACTGTCTTGGATGTACAGCGAATTGTTAAACTGTATGATATGCATCCATAGATGTATAATCAAAACCAAAAACTTCCTGATTGATCGCCCTCGAGATAATTCAATCAACACCAATGATTGATTTCAATAGCCGGAGTTTTGCATTGATCTCCATTAGGTCAGAGGCATTCCTCGAGCTGACAGGGGGCTCCACTCCGACGAACAAGTAAAGGCCAGCCAGCTCACTTTCGAGTGTAGAAGAAAATGGAGATCTGTACCCTGTTATTGTTCTTAATGTTTCGAGCTGTTGCCTTACGTGTTCTTCGGTGTAGAGATCCTGGTAGAAACAAAGAATAATGATGACATCTCAATGAAGAAATATTGCAAAAGTATGGATAATACTAGACAGAAGCCGAAAGTTTATTGAATTTAGTTAACTATGAATAGTGCAATGGTCAGTTCCTGCCCATTACACACAATGACAGAAAACTAGTTCAGTTTAGCATTTCGAGTCGTTATGCAGCATGTGATTTTACTGTTTTGACTTATTTGTAAAGAATATTTCTTCAAATCCAATCCAAAATTCGACACTACTATGTCTGCAAGTGTACTAAAGCAAAAACCTGGTTTTAGTTTTATACGTATATTCAGTACAATTCAAAGTCTTGAAACTAATAACTGTAGATTTTCCACTTGTTATGCAACATGTTGGTATATGACCTGCCATCATTGGCATACAACAAGAAGCAGATACTAGTTTACTACTGCTACCGATAAAAATAAATTAGTTTACTACTACTGCTACCAATAAAAATAAATTACTTCATTGAAGAACGGAAGGAGATATCATGCCCACAAATAGAGCCTACCATGCCACTGCTTATGATCCTATTGGACTATCAATTGTTTGCAGTTAAAACCATTAACATAAGCAGCAAGGACACCGTACATGCAGTGACTATCAATTATTTGCAATTGATATGCTTATTCCTACTCAGAGACAAGTTGTGTGTTCTGCCATTCGTGTTTATGAGACCATTTAGACTGGAACAAGTTTTCATTTTACCCAAGGCACTGTAGAAGACGATCATAATAAGCAGTTCATGGTACCCGAAATTTATCTTTCCGGTACCTTCATAGAAACTGGAAAAGAGCTCAAGATGCAATAATGTGTCAATGTCATGTTCCATTGCCCTACAGCCAAGCTATTTAGATAATCATTGTAGCATAGTTTGCATGTAAACAGTTCATGTTCCAACCATTTTCATCTGCCATTGTTAGTTTTTTTTTTCTGGAGGGAAATGTCCTACTGCCAACTGACCCAACATGTTTGTAAGGAATCTTTTTATGAGGCCAGCCCTTAGTAACAAACAGGCAGATGTGGTGGTTACACTCATACACAAAAAAATTTAGGCTGACAAAATTTTAAGTGTCATATACAATGTGTTATGCCTAATTATCTAGAACAGAAGTTTCTATTAACATTCTTGATCCAAGTGATCAGTTAACTACGGAAATAATTGGAATATATATATATATATAAATATATATATATATAATCGACTCACCTTGTCCCCAGAAATTACTTTCACCTCAAACCCATCAGACTGATCATGCTCCTGACCAGGCTGGGATGTCTCATCACAAATGTCAGGGATGTCTTGTGTGCTCCCGCTGGAGATTACATCCTCGTAATCACGGACAGTCAATGGAGAAGCCACCGAGGCAGAACTACAAAAAACCCTGTGATCATGGTGTTGCATATCTTGTATGTTTGCATCACTTTGGTCCCTCATGGTTTCATCCACCACAGCAGTTTCTTGCACCTCACCATCATATGAAGTTCCCGCCACTTCCTCCGACACGCAAGCGACACGGTCACTCGTCAGTGGCGTCGCCTCGTTTTCGGGCGCTGCAACAGCAACAACGGCAACAATGCCCGCATTCGTGTCGACCAACTCCCTCGCGACGATACCAGTATTACTACTTGCCGCTTCTTCCACATTGTCTTCATCAATGAATATTTGAACTGGTGTTCCAGAAACATTGGAACTGGTAGACTCCTCTGCTTTATCCCCTCTGTCCAACACATGAGTACCTTGGCCTAATTGCTGGACAGAAACTCCATCTTCTTCCCTAGTGTCAACCACAGGCACCAGAAATTCAGAAACATCAGTGGTCAATGACACTGTCTCCTTGGTTGATTCCTTTTCCTCCCTGGCTGTGCCATCCTCGATTTTTTCTCCATTTCTTGATACAAATGATTCATCCACCAATGGCTGCGGCGCCTCCACTTTGGGAGCAGCAGATTCCCGTGGCGGCGGCGGCGATGCCAATCCGATTCCGACGCCGTCGTCGTCTTCCTCCCGTATCACGCACTCCTGATCTGTTGTGCTGCAATGGTAGAACGCATGGAGGAGTTCTTGTTGGACGACGTCGAGGCCGGATTCGTGGGGTGGCTGTGCCGGAGAGGACGGGAGGAGGGCGACCATCAGGCGGTGGGTGGCGGCGAGGGTGGCGAGGTAGGCGGCGAAGGGGACGGACAGAGCGAGGCCGGCGGCGGAGAGGAGCATGATGGGCGGGGCGACGACCGGAGCGGCCGTCGCGGCGGCGGCGCCGGCGACGACCTTCCCTGTCAGCTCCCACCAGCGGCGGAACAGAGCGCGAGGCCAGCCGCCGCCGCTGCCTCCCGATGCCGTGGCATCATCAGCGATGGTGAGATGGTACCGGTGGCCAGCTTGCTCGCCGACGGCGGCGGCAGCGACGTGGTCGGGATCCATGCTCTCGCCGGCACAGAACGCGTCGAGCTACGCTAGCTAGCCGCTGCTACTCCCGTCGCCGGCCGGGGCTGGAGCTGGTCGCGGCGAGCCGCCGCCGTTGCTCTAGGCTGGCCGGCGGTGGGAACCTGAAGGACGAGGGCGAGGAAGGGGAAGGAGGCCGCCGCCGCCGCCGCCGCTCTGGTCCAGGCGGTGATGTTTGTGGAGGACACATGCATGTCAACCACGTAGCTAGGCTAGGCCTGCACGATGAGCTGGCACGGAGAGAAGACGAAAGGGAGGGCAAGGTGGGGCCCGCTGCTGTGCGCGTGGCGCGCGCGCGAGGAAGCTGGCTCCGCTAAACCCGGCCTCTGCTTCTACAAGCTTCTCAAAACAGGCCCGAAGTCGATGTCGGCAACGTAGTTAAAAAACTCGGAACTGGCAAAGCTACAGTTTCACGGGTCGAGCGGTCTGACCGTCGGTTCGTCCGGTTCAGTTGCTGATTAAAAACCGATCAAATGGATCAGAGTTTTCTATTGTAGCATTAGTATTACACTGTGGGGATGGTTAGAGGAGAGCAACATATATCGGGAGACCCAAGTTCGACTCCCTCAGCCGACTGTTTTCCATGATTTTTGCACATTATACGTGTTGGGCCTTCATGACCCATCGGTCTTTTCTCGCCAGTAGGCTAGAGAGGTTGCTCGTTCCGGTTTTAAACGGTTCGAACCATGGTCTGGTCTGGTTTGGTTTTTTACACTAGGGTCGGTATAAGGAAGCGAATCGAAAACACCGTTACTTCCTTCCGTCCCTTTCTGAGGCTTCTTCCGCATAATGGGATTAACGAGATGTAGCTGCTGATCTTGGAAAATCACCTTGCTCTGGTCCGGTCGGCACTTTCTCGTTGGTAGGGGTCACCGTGCTTATAGATGACTGCGTCCGTCCGAGCCCGACAGTCGTCAGCTCGCCAACTCATGGGGAACCCTTCTAATCACTCAGCTAACGTCCACCCATTTATTTACATATCAACTAAATAATAAAAAATCAAAAAAACTAATAATATATCACCCACAAACAAGTTTAGATTCAACTTGTATAAATTATAACAAAAATAATGTATTTAACTTTAAATTTACTAATTAGAAACCTTATTTGGTCTGTGCTGAGGGAGAAGGCGATTTGGAGCAAAGCCCAATGAAACATGTGATATAATTAAAGGAAGAGTAATAATATGATAATTAAGAATAAAATTTGGAAATGTGTTATATCCTATTTATTGTATAGGTTAACTGTTAATTTGATTCTGAGTGACTTGGAAAAAATTACAGCCAACAGCGAACGCCAGTATTAAACTTGCTCTAACGGATGAACAGGCTCGTACAGAGGCAAGAAAATGCTACTGTAACGGATCATCACGTAAGACATACAAACCCTCCATTCTAAAAAAACCATAACTTCTGTGAACAAATATGGATATAAACTATGTTCAAATTTATAGCTAGAAATTGATATTTTTTTGAGTTATGCAGTACATGTGCCTAAATATCACTAGCAGGCCATTAGTTTTCCGACATACAACCAAAACTAAATAAATCAACATGACAACACTGATAAGTCTAGACTCCAAGCCAATCAGGATAGAAGTTGTGAAATCAAGGTGTTGATCTAATCTATGTGATGAACAATTGTCAAAGGTAAATGTTTGTTGAAAATACGGTACGAAGTGTTTTCGAACGGTGCACAGTGCGTCGACACTAGGCGGTCGGTTAGACCGGGCAAGAGGCGCTGGTCAGACCGGAGGTATCCAGGTGGTCTAACCGGGTAGCCCAATAGTTAGACTGGCAGACTCCAGGAGGGAGTCGATTTTGAGTTGTTTTCCTGAAATTTCTAGATTGCTTCATGTTTATGACTTCTAGATGGTTTCTATTTGTATGTGATACTATTGTGTGCTGATGTGAGTTAAGTTGGTGCAAACTTGTACTCGGATATGAAGTTTCTTTGTTGTTCGTGTGTAAGTGTTGCTTGAGGCCATGGGAGTATAGCCGGTGATGAATCGGGACTAGGCTTGAAAGAAGTTAAAGTCCAGACGATCAAGGATATCACGCGGGATGCTCAGGCTAGAGAACAATGCACGTGGAGGTGATGGTTTTCATACGGCATACACGTGGTGTTGTGTTTGTATGGAAAGAGTAGCCAAATTTGGATTGGAGTCCAAGTTTGGGAAGATTGGAGTGTGAAGTTGTATGGGGATGCTTCCTTGGTTTGGTAGGTTTCCTATGTGTTAGAAGTCCTAGTTTTAGTTAGATTCGTGGTTAGAGGCAGCCACGTTGTGGGTATAAATAGATGAGGGGTTGAGGCTAGAAGAGAGAATTTTGGGAGAGAAAAGTTAGGGTTTGCTTCGAGGTTTCAATCCTAGTTCGAGAGTTGAGAGATGAGTGCTTTAGATGCACTTTGTAAACACAAGTTGATGCAATAAAGTTAATCTACTTTCAAGAGTTTCATCGATATGTGTTTTTTTTGGATCCTGACGGTTTGACCAAAGTTCTTCGTGCGGTCTAACCGGTTGTGTGGTGGTGGTCCAACCGACGACGAGCAGGCGGTCCAACCGGCGGCAAGACGACGGTCTGACCGACAGCATTGGGGCAGTCTGACCGACGACTAGGGTTTGGTCTGACCGGTGAAAATCTGGCGGTTCAACCGACACGACTTCATCGATTTGAGGGTAACTTTTAATTCCGCTAAAATTTTTTGGTTTTTGGTGTTCCAACCATTCACCTCCTTCAGTTGGCTTGGTTCATGTATTCGATCCTACGGAAGCACCATTAATGTGTACTCAAAATAACTCTACGACCTGTTAGTCAATGTATAAAATAGCATTAAACATTCCGTTGATGAATTCGATGCTATCACTGCTACACAAACGGTCTTTCCGTGCGGGCCGAAAGGTATCTTCCCGTGCGGAAGGCCTGCCCGCACGCGCGAGAAGGTCTGGGAAAAGACCATTTTTGCGTGCGGGCGGCCCAACCGCACGGGAAGATCGATTATCCCGTGCGGTCGGCTTAAGCGGCCCGCACGGGATAATGGATCTTCCCGTGCGGGCCGCTTAATCCGACCGCACGGGATAATCGATCTTCCCGTGCGGATAATTAAGTGGACCGCACGGGAAGATGACAGCAGCATTAATTTTTTTTGTGCATATATTATTTTTTTTCATATATTGGCTTATCTCCCTCCCTCCTCTCCCTCCCTCTTTCTCTCTCAGTAATAGTATATATACACATCGCACGTATTAAGAATTAAACGTAATTAATTATTTTTTCATGGAATTAAGATATTAAATTGTACGCCTCACATATGTACATATCATTGCGTCTTGCAATTTACAAAAGTTCAAAAAAACCACATAAAATATATACTTAATTAGAAATGTTTGTACTAGCTAGTATACATATGTTCTTTTTCCCACTCTCTAAGTCGTTTGAAGGCATCCCCCGTCGCAAGCTGGATCTCCGGATCGTAGAAATCGCCCACATGGTTGCAGACATCGCGGCGGATGAAGCGGCAAATATCTGCACACACGTTTCGTATGGTTCGATCGTCGAACCGGTTCGCTACAACTGAAACGGACGGGATCTGTTTAAGAAGAGTTACACATTGTTATAGTTAGGAAAATTATAGAAGATCTTATAATTTGTAAAAAGATATTTTCTCTGGACTTACTTCTTCCAACTTTGTAGTGTATCTCCCGTTGATTCTAAGCATCTCGCATACGTAGTATCCGCATAAATTAGTCCCTGGTGGTTGCTTAAAATACTATGTTGAATAAAATTGTATACATCAATATTTTGAGTGAAACAAGTATATATATGAAATGTCATTATAACGGACATGTAATTACCGGCCATCTTGTCTTCACGAGAAGCTTCTTCTTTTGTGGATTATTGATTGGTCCACCATGGTCTACGTAATATCTGTGTGCTCTATAAAGACAAAATAATTGTTTGAGTCAATTATGTGTCTTCGAGAGTACAACAGCCAATATTTAGTAAATGGTGCATAACAGGACTTACAAATTTAATATAATGAGAAACTCTTTAAATGTTTCCTCGCCATAGTGTGCCGGATCCAGCACTACGGCCAAGTGGTCCCGCGGATATACCAGAAAAAGTATGTAGTGATCGCTGCAAAGAAGATATGTTAATCGTAGGTGACATCGTACTAAAATATCAGTAGTACGGAAGAATATTACGTACCGCAGCGCATAAGGGACCAAGAGGACAGTTTTGTCTTTGTGCGCGACCATCGCTTTGCCCAAGTACAGTGCTACGCTGACCATCTTTTTCTTGTGCATTTTTTCGACGACCTCTTTTTTCTCGGATGTCATTTTACCTTTGAGCTCAGCGGAATCTGCACGAATATTCACCGTGTGTTCCGTCCAGCAAACCCTTGTTGGGTTGATGTATCCTACTGGACGGTTGGCCTTTTCGGCGTCGTGGAATTGCATCCTACGTAATGCAGCGGGTAATTTATCAGAAGGTAGTTAGCAAATGAATTCATTTATGACATTAAATACTCTTGACTTACAGGCAAAACGCAGCAACGAGATTTATATCCAATTTGTCCAGCTTGAATAATGCGTGAAGGTCGTTGAAATCGATTACCAGCATCCCATTTTGGTCCACTGATGAAAGCGTTATCCGGGACCTTCACAGTAATCATTTCCAGGCCCTTTTTAGTCGCCTTCAAATACCAGTCATACATCAACCTCATTTCCCAAGGCAGGCCTTCCATGACGTGCGGCGGCAGGAACGGCTTCCCGTACGCGTACCTTGTTGGCACTTCGTCGGAAGTCCAGTTTTGCAGGTCCTCCATTTGATTTTTCACCGATTTTTGGGAATCCGACAACTGGGGAGTTTCATCCTGCTTCTTGTCAGTCGGTGCTCCCCCCTTGAAAGCCTAAAACACTAATCTTTCCTCGTACACGGCCATTTTTTCTTATCATAAGTTGACCTAATCATTGTTGGGATAAGCCGACGAGGTTCAAGCTTGGTCGGACTTGGAAGACTTGTGCTTCTTAGGAGAGGCCTTTCAGGTAGCGCCAATGCTGACTGTGGTGTCGGAGGAGGTTGTTCTGCGTGGACTTCAGGGGCTGACAGATGTGGCGAATCAGGACCTTCTGGTATAGGGGAGGAGGGAGGTGGGGAAGCAGGCCGAATAGGTGTAGGAGGTGGCGAATCTTGCCCTGGTGGAGAAGGCGGTGCAGGCGGGCGTGGGGTTGAAGCCGGCTGGCGTGGGGTTGAAGACGATGGACCGACCAGCAAGATATCTCGTCGATGCCATAGTATAAACTGATTCACAGCATCCCCAAGCAATTCTACCCCATTCGGTGTTGGAATATCTATCTCTAAACTAGTATGCTCTGCATGCACCTTGGCCACTTGCACCCTTGCATATTCTTCAGCGATTTGACGCCCTGGTATTGCAAGTCCTGTACCCACCTCCTTTCTCTTCCCGGCCCTTCCTATCGGCACGAGCAGGCTGCACGGCGTCGGGGCAGTTATGTTATCTACTGGATAAGGTGCGGTGTCTACTGACCCGACACTGCTTGGCGCCTGTACTGTGGGTTCTTCAGATTGCTGGAACAAGTTTGGGAAGGCTTGACGATTTTGAGCAACAAGAGAGTAGAAATGTTGTTCAACTTGTTTTTGCTATCTTCTCTTCCAATTTTTGTTTGTACCTGTCCCGTTTCTTGTAACCTGTAGCTTCCTCTGGAAACCCTTCCTTCCAGCTCGTCCTTGACGATAGACCCCTTACTCGTCCGGAATGTTCAGGGTTGCTTAATGCAGCTGTTAGTTGATCATTTTTCCTCTTGGCAATGAATTCCCCTGTTTTCTCTTTTTCCGCAATGTCCTTCAGACTACTGGTCACACGCTCGATATCCGGATCCTCGAAACGGATCTCTCCCTCATCGGTGACTTGGCCCGTGCTTCATACCCAAACCCAGTTTTTGCTTCTTTCCTTCAGTGCATCTACAAGTAGGGGTTTGCCTTGGGCGGCAAACTTTTCTTCAGTTGCTCGCCACTTCTCTACGTGGCCATCGTAGCCGCTCGAGCCCAACCGGTGCGGGTATTTGTTCCTTTTAGCTAGATCGGACATCTTTTTACTCCGCGCTAAGGCTTCCGGGCTTGTCATCTTTGCCACGAAGGTGTCCCATTCGGCGGGCGTAATACCACCGTAGTCAGCGAATGGAGTCTTGTTCTTTTGCACGTAGTGAGTGTTCATGTCCGATTTCCACTGCCTCCACCGATGCGCCATCGTTTTTAGGGCAACCTCTTTCCCCAGAGCCTCTGAACCAGGCGGATATACAAGCCACTTCTGCAACTCGTTCCACATGAAGTTCTTCATGTTGTCATCCACCTGCTCCCAGGAATCTACATTTAAAGGGCCGTGGGTTTTGGCCACTACACCGCAGGTGGTGCTGAATTTTGTCATTGCTACCTCGGGCTCTACTGGCTTCCCATCCTGGTTCAGAGAGGTGATATAGTATGTCTCTTTGGAGGTTTGGGTCTTACTTCTCTTAGCACGTCTTCTCTTTTGACCGGGCGTTTCTCCGGTGTCGGTTTCTATCGGACCGGACGTTGCCGTGTCCGTCTCCCCTTCGGCTATGACGGCAGACTTGGCAACCTTTCTTTTTGACTGGCGTCTTGTTTTCATCTGTTCGTACATCAGAAAAAGTTAAACGCGACTGAGAGGGAGACGGATTAGTTTATAACACTACAGCTCGATTTACTGCTTGCTCCATAGGGATGTAGTCGGGGTCTTCTTCAACCGGTGGTGCTGGCGTAACTTCGATATGGCACATCGGATCGCTTGGTGTTTGCCATGTGCCTTCGCTCGAAACCTCTTGCGTTGGTTGGATGTTGGGTGCATCGGAGGGAGCTTTCTCGTTCGACATTTGATCTACGGTTGGTCGTAACAATTAAGTACCTAAAAAGGCAAAATTGGCAGCCAACCATTTATATGAAACCAAAAATTCCAAAATTTCCATCAACAGTAATACATCAACAGTGATAGTCTTCCCGTCAACAGTGATATATGTATATATATATGTATACAATAAGACCTAAATCAATTCACGGCATACATATACATTCACGGCATTCAACGCATATTAATATATACATATAGCTGAGCTTTGCCCTTGGAGATATACTTATAGGTGAGGTCCTGGAAGCAGGCATCTGGACATGGGAGATGTATTTATAGGTAAGATCTTGGAGAAGCAGGTATCTAGACATGTGCTCATGTCATCTCTCCAGCCATTCACCATTAGACATAAGAGGAAAATTTTTTTTAACAAATTTATAATGTGTTCAGAAGACAGAAGCATGATAAGCTATCTCTGCAGTTAGCATGATAACATTTTGCATGTACAACAGCACCATTTCAGCAGCAAGGGGTTTATGATTTACTATCTTTTAAGCATTAGATACACATGAATGGATGTTTGACTGCAGAATCACTTCGCAGGAATCAGTCCATTTGAAGAGCCATCAGCAGGTCCTTTTCCATGGAAAGCAGGAGGCATTCAACATAAAAAAAATCATGAACCTAAATCATCCATCGATTCACGGCATTCAACGCATCCATCCATTCACGACATTCAACACATCCATCCATTCACGACAATCATCCATCCATTCAACAACACATCCATCCATTCATCTCACCTTTAGTGGTGAGGAGGGACGGCGGCGGTGGAGGCGGAGGCGGCGGCGGAGGAGGCGTCGTGGTCGGCTGTCGGCGGTCGGCGCGGGGTGGTGGGAGGCGGCGTCGGGGAGGCGGCGTCGGTCGGCGCTCGGCGTCGGGCTCGGTCGGTGAGGGCGGCGGCGTCCGGGTCGAGGGCGGCGCGCGGGGCGGTGAGAGGAGGCGTCGGGGTCAAGGGCGGCGCGTGGGGCGTGGGAGGAGGCGTCGGTGAGGCCGGCGGCGTCGGGAGGCGGTCGGCGGGTGGCGATCGGCGCGATATTTTGGCAGCGTGGCAGCACTGGTGTAGGGTTTCGCCTGGACTTAGAAATTTTCGGCACCCGCGCGTACCTTATATAGGCGGAGTTCATCGCGTGCGGGCGGCTTAAGCGCCCGCACGGAAAGACTATATTTCCGTGCGGGCTCTTAAGCCGCCCGCACGGGATAATCGCCACCCTTATATTAAAACTATACTAAAAAAATATGAATGCACATAAAATATTAATTAACATATTAATTATTCCATTTATTAATTATTCCATGTAAAACTATAAAACTAACAAATATCAATGCACATATGAATTTATCAATGTAAAAAAATGCAATCAATGTAAATTCATCACATGTTAATATATCAATTGCTCACATATTAATTGATTAACATATTAATCATCCACACAAATACCATAACTTCGATATAAAACCACACATTCACTGGTAACACCATAAGTTTGATATGTATACATTCGCTCGCAAAAACATATTATACACAAAAAAACAAACTAGCGTTTCACAATTTTTGGATTAACATCCTTCCGCACGGATGCAAACTTTGATTCGTCGAGGACACTCTCAATGCGTTTCATCCGTGTAGAAAGATCTATGAATAACTCAATGGCGTCGTATTGATTATAATCGCGTGCGTCTTGAATGTTGTCAATAGCAATGATGTGTTGGTTGCCCGATGCAATAATGTCCATCTTTTCATCGGAAGGATCCTTCACATAAAAAACCTGTGCAACACGCTTGGCAAGGACCCATGGATCATCCTTATGTCCAATTTTACTCCGTTCAGCACACGTAAATCCAAATTTATCTACCATGCTGTCTTTCACCCATTGGCATCTGAGAACAGGGATCTGAATGTTTAAACCGTAGTCAAGTTCCCATATTTCTTGTATGATCCCGTAGTAAGACTTGTTCTGCCCTGTTGCATCCAACGCTTTAACACGAACCCCACTGTTCTGCGCTAAGCTTTTCCTATCTTTGCTGTTTGTGTAAAAAGAATATCCACCGATGTCATACCCTTGCCATGAGGTCACAAGGCTTGTTGGGCCAGCTGCAAGTCTTTCTATCGTTTTCTCCTCGATTGATTCTCCACACGGTAGCTTCTGATCCTTCAGCCACTGGGGAAAAGTGCGCTTCTGTTCTTTCGAAACCCAATCATTGAATCGCCCAGGATTGCATGCTCTGATCTCGGAAGTGTGTTGCTCAATGTAGGGCGCAACGATGGTGAGTTGTTGAAGAACACTGCTGTGTGCATCTGATACCGCTTTGTAATCATTGTCGTAGAAGCATTTTTTCCCACAGTACCCTTCCCAGATAACCTTCCATCATGTCGAGGCATCGGTATCCCAATGGGGTTGACATCTCTCATATAATCTAGGCAACACTCGACAGCCTCCTCAGTTGTGTAACCCTCTATCATCGAGCCTTCCGGATGAGCACGATTACGGACATATCCTTTCAGAACGGCCATGTATCGCTCGTACGCCCACATTTGATGTAGGTATAGAGGACCAAGTTCAATAATTTGAGGGACAATGTGAACAATGAGATGTTCCATCATGTCCCAGTACGATGGAGGAAAAAACATCTCTAGCTGGCAAGCTGTCTCGACTGCGAATTTCTGAAGGGGTCCTAATTCTTCTGGATCAAAAACTTTCTGTGAAACTCAATTAAAAAAATAGCATAGCTTTGTTATCACTACCTTGGTGTGCACTGGTTTCACCGCCCTTATAGCGATAGGGAGGAATACCGTAAGCATCTTATGACAGTCGTGAGCGTTGTATCCAGAAATCGACAAATCTTTCATTGATACTAGTTTCCGGATGTTCGATGAGAATCCAGTCGGCACTTTCAATCCACGAAGACATTTACAGAAAGCTTTTTTCTCTTCTAGTGACATTGAGTAGCATGCCGGTGGAATCTCAATCTTACCATTCGTTAGCTCTATCGGGTGGAGATCTTTCCTTATGCCCAAATTGACCAGGTCGTTACGTGACTTCAACCCATCCTTTGTTTTACTTGGGATGTCAAGTAAAGTCCCGATGGTGCTGTCAAACACGTTTTTCTCAAGGTGCATGACATCGATGGCATGGCGAATCTCCAGGTCTTTCCAGTACGTCAGGTACTTGAAAAAGATTGAATGTTTCTTGAAGGGCAGCGTGTTTTCTACCACTTCTTTCTTCCTCTTGCCTAAAGCTGTCTTTCCCTTGCCGAACACGACCTTTATGTTCTTTGTCAGCTTGAACACCGTGAAACCATCCTTTGCTTCGGGGGCAGTACCTTCCTCAACAGTTTTGTCAAAAAAGGTAGCCATCGCACGATACCTATGCTTATGTGGTAAGAAACGACGATGACGCATGTAAACTAACTTTTTTGACGAGGTCAGGTATATGTACGATGTGTTGTCCAGACATATAAGACATCCGGTCTTTCCTTTAATCTGTCCTGAGGGAAAAATTTGCTGGTAGATCGTTTATAGTAACGAATATGATAGCATGCAGAGTAAAATACTCCTGTCGGTACGCATCAAACAATCGTAGACCCTCTTCCCACATTTCTTGCATATCCTCCATCAAAGGTTCAAGAAACACATCTAGATCGATGCCAGGCTGTTTTGGCCCTTGTATAAGGATAGTCAACAAAATATACTTTCGCTTCTGACATAACCATGTCGGAAGGTTATACATGGTGAGCAGAACAGGTCAAGTGCTGTGCGAGCTGCTTAAGTCACCAAACGGATTCATTCCATCCGTGCTCAACGCAAACCTTACATTTCTCGGATCATTTGCAAATTCTGGGTGCTTCGAATCAAAGTTTCTCCATTGTCGAGCATCGGCGGGGTGTCGAATCATACCATCTGTTTTCCGACCCTCTTGATGCCATCTCATCAACTCGGCGTCGGCGGGGTTCGAGAACAATCGCTTCATGCGATCTTTCACTGGCAAGTACCACATCACCATGGCCGGAATCTTCTTTCCTGGCTCGACCAATGCATTTGGTTCGGCAACATCACTATCGGTGGCA
This sequence comes from Oryza officinalis, assembly GCA_008326285.1. Taxonomy (NCBI): domain Eukaryota; kingdom Viridiplantae; phylum Streptophyta; class Magnoliopsida; order Poales; family Poaceae; genus Oryza; species Oryza officinalis. Next base: position 28,881,658 of record BDMV01000012.1, read on the forward strand.
CTGTTATCCTTTTTGTACCTACTCGCCCCATAAGTTGGACACTTGTCCAGGTCAGCGTATTCATTGCGATAAAGTACACAGTGATTAATACATGCATGGATCTTTTCCACACCAAGTGATAATGGACATATCAGTTTCTTGGCTTGGTAGGTGTTAGCTGGCAACAAGTTAGGCTTAGGAAGCATAGCTCTCAGGAGACCCATCAAGTCGTTGAAACTAGTATCAGACTATCCGTGCCTGGCCTTCAATCTAAGAAGTTCTAGCACCGACCGCAATACTGTATACTCCATGTCACATCCCTTTGATTGATCGTACAAAAGATCTTTCGCTGATTTCTGCAACGCCTCCCAATTGTTTATATCTCTTGCTTTCTCTGTTAGGACCTCTGGTTCAGCGTGCCGCAACATAGCCTCAAGATCAAGTTCAATATCAACCTCTGCGGCGTCAAAACCAGAGCCGCCAAAATCACCAGTCATTTGACGGGACATGTCCTCAATTATAAAATTCTCTGCCTGATCGAACCAAATATCACGAATCTCTACAGGAGGGGCGACTTCCCCGTGATAAGTCCAAACTGTGTATTTCTCCACAAATCCACGCTGAATTATGTGTCTCAGAATTACATTCGGGTCTTTTCACATCTTCTGATTCTTACAATCCACGCAAGGACAAAAAATATCCTTCCTATTCTCCCTCAAAGCGTGTGCCTTAGCCTTATCAATAAATGTTGATGCTTCTCTCATGAACACCGGATGAGTTCTACGTGTCTCATACATCCATGTCCGATACATCTAAAAAAATTCACATCATTAATTAATATTATATTACCGGTGTTTTCTAAATAAACAAATTAAATTTAAATCCTATTTTTTAACTAAAACCTCATTTACAGCAAATAATAATACTGAGACAATATTAACTACCAAAAATTGGTTCAATCAAAAAAACAAAATATTTAACCTACAAATTACAAACATAGCACAAAATAACAATTCACACAACTTTACATATCTTCGCATTCAACCAATGAAATTTTACAAAAACGGAAGCAAATGAAGGAGACGATCAAGCACATTACCTTTTATATTGATTTCAATCGAAGATTTCAACTCTAAAACCTCCCACCAAAAGAAAATGTCTATTTTTGGAGAGAGAAACTGAGTTCAAAAAAATTCAAATATCTTCACATTAAACCAATAAAAATTTAAAAAAATGGAAGCAAATGGAAGAGAAGTACAAGCATGGTACCTTTTGTATTGATTCCAATTGGAAAATTCAAGTTGAAAACCTTCCCCCCTATAATTGCCTTTTTTTGGAAAGAGTAACACCAGGTTCAAAATGGCACTGTCGGGGCTGGAAGCTGCTTTATGGTACATCATCGCGTGCGGTCCACCAAACGGACCGCACGGGATAACGCATTATCCCGTGCGGGCCGCTTAAGAGGACCGCACGGGATACGCATTATCCCGTGCGGGCCAACAACCGGCCCCCTGCACGCGATAATATCCTGTGCGGTTGCTTAAGCTGACCGCACGGGATAACACATTATCCCGTGCGGGCCAACAACCGGCCCCCTCGGGACCGGTTTTTCCAGGCGCGGGCCACTTATGGCCCGTCTGAAAATTATTGGGGGCCTCGTCCAGAAAGACCGTTTCTGTAGTGTATTCCAAAAAGGTAAGAACTCAAAGTTGCAAGTTAGGCAAAGTAAAGAAATAAAATAAAAACAAAATAGCTTTGAGTTATATACACTTGAAAATGTATCAAACAAAAGATGAAATAGATGAGCAAACAATGCACTAAAGCAGAATTGACCATGAAAAAAAAAATCCACGGGTGGAAAAATGCAGCACTGCAGCATAATGGAAACGAAGATCGTAGCTTGATGAGCATAGGCACATTGTGGGCTAACTAAAAACTCCATTGACAAACTAAAAGGAAGGTTCCTGAGTTTTTCAATTTGATGCATGGGAATAAACCTAGGAGGTGCTAGCAAAGTGCATCTAAACTGCAGCGCAAAAATAAGATTTCATGTTCCATATTGTCTCTTAAATTGCATGCTCAACCAATGATGCATCCTAATGTACATGCTTATATGCAGAAGAAACATGGGAGAACAAATATCGTTTTTCATATAGATATATGGAGTAACTACCAAAAGGCACAATATATGACATGCCTCACACCATCACTTTTTAGAAGCAATTATTCATTCACCAATAATAATTGCTTTAAAAACCAATTCCTATGCTAGTATTAATTTTCATGGTACGGTGATTAAGCAAAACTTATTTTCTTAGTTTTTTTTCTTTCTTGCTTCCATGGTAAATAGCGGTTCAGCTAAACTTGGAATTATTTCATTTAAAGATTACTAAATTTAGCACACAGCTCTAACCTGAAGTAACCTTGTGCTTTACAGAATATTGAACAGCTAACAAGATGAAACAATTATCAGTAACTAATACCCCTCTTCCTTGACCTCATTTAATTGATAATTGATACTCCTCTTCATTCACCTCATTTCTGAACCTAGAAAAAATAATGTGGCAGATGTTTAGATTTTAATTATGGGGGCAAAAGTACCAAGTTGAAAAAATATTCAATACAGTAGCATTTAAATCAAGTAATCTTTAAATATGCATCAACTAAATGAACTGCATGGACTTTGATAATTAACCCAAGGACCGGCCACGCTAATAATTAGTTAACTACCCCCACAATTTTGGAATAAGGTATGATGCTTTGACTTTCATCTTCCTTTTCCAATTGAAGACATTAAAATGGAGCATAGATGTCGCTTATTGAATTAACAAAACAACATTTGATATTTTATCCTAACGCATGCATTGATGGGCAAGAAATGCTACCAGATCGATGGTAAACACCTTGTATTGAAACAGACAGCATAAAGATACATTTAAGTGTAAAACTCTGCCATCAAATATCAAACACCGTTACACAAACTGCAGCATGAATCATAAAAATATGTCAAATATCATTACAAATATTGCAATACAGATCACTCTCATAATATTTGATCTCAAATAATCTGTTAAGCATCAACTAAAATACCATAGGTATAATCTTTATGTTCTATAGGGTACATAAAGAGTTGGATACAATTATTTAACCTTAAAAACTGACCATTATAACTTTTATTGATACGATCTAGCACTAAAAGCAAAGGTTAATAAGGCCAGTTGATCTTCAGTTGCTTCCATTCCAGGAGACATGCAGATCTGAATAATGTTATGCATATTATGCGGTCTGCCCATATAATTCTGAAGATGAAGCAAGGACTCGATTTTCCAAATAAAACATAAAGGAAAAATCTAGAAATAAGTCTTACCAGATGTAGTACAGGTTGCTGACATACTTGCAAGAGCCAAAATGGCAAATTGCCAACCAATTGCTATTCCTGTGTCTTCAATCCAGAAGCTGTCCATAACACAAGGCACACAGTTAGCTGAATCTGAAGTAACCAGCTACAGCAGCATTGTTGGATCCCTTCAGTATTTCATAATCCCTCGGCCTATGAATGGGGATATAGCCATACAGCTATGCAGTCAAGTACTCGAGTCAACAAAATGCCAATTTTGGCAAGCAATCTCCTACACCCCAACACTAGTTGGTAGTAACATAAATCCTAAGGTATCTTTCAGCATACCCAAGAGCAATTTATATCAGAAGGTCAAGCTCAAACGTTTGTCAGTGCTTTCACAGATTCAGATTGGGCAGGGTGCTCAAATGATTGCTGATCAACTAGCGATTTTGCTGTGTATTTTTGTATGAATTTTGTCTCATGAAAGCACCACGCCATGTCATATGAAACAGTACAGGAAATATTTTTGAAGTCATACACAAAAGTAAGAGACGAGCACTTCACTTCAGCCAGACAGCCACCACAATGTTACGTACTGAAAAAAAGGTGAAGTTATGGATCACCATAAAGCTCAAGCGGGATTTTCAGTCCTACTGCCTGGCCAACCACAGAGAGCCATGCCGGTAAGTATTGCAACTGTTGATCATTGCCTGCTATTCCTTCAAGAAGTAACTTCATACAGTCACTGGTTCCACAGGGATGCAAAGTGAACCATGGCCTACTAAAGTGGGGATGCTCCTGCACGGGGTGAAAGCACAGTTCAATACTTCAATTACTCCAAGTATTTGGGAGTAAAAAACTTTCCAATGGAAGGTACATAGTATGTATCAGTCAAGGAAAGCGTATAACCACTCATACCTCTCGAGTAATAAACGTCCACTTCGATTCACCTAATAAATTAAGTGAGTGAGAAGGAAGGTCCTCCTTTATCTCATCTAGAGTTAGCAGCTGCCCACCTAAGATTAAGTTGCAGGTGTTGTCTGTCGCAGAATAGTAAAGGAAGGAAATATTCACTTATGCTCTGTAACATGCATACCAGCCTGATGACCCTGAAAGTATAGCACTGGAACCTTGTAAGAAAAGCTGTAGACAACATGGTAATCGTAAACATGAACATTCTCGCTAGAGCTCTGGACCTGCAAAGAGAAGGAAATCACAAATAGAAGTACTGAACATACAGAAATTCAGAAACGAAGTTCATTGCAAAAAAAGAAATCTTACAAGTTATTTCAGTTCTATTTTTTTTGAAAGGGAGCACCCCAGGTCTTGAGTTCAAATCCCCGTGGAAGCGAATTTTAGGCTGGATAAAAAAGGTCACTCGCTGGTTCCCCTGGTCGGCATGTGTGAACCGACCTGTGGTGGGCAGGGCCTCAAAGCATGGGTTCAGGCCCGAACCACAGGGGGTGGCATCCCCATGTATGAGGGTACCAGCTTTCGTGACCTTTCTTGGCGGGCTCCGGTTGAGCTCTTCTTAGTGAAATACCGTGGGGGTGGTCTTTCCCCCACCGGCCAAGTTTTATTTCAGTTGTTTTTGTGAATGCTATGAACTTTGGCTAGTACCTAAAACCTAGTGTGTGATGTGAGACAAAAGTGATCCCTTTTAGTTCTTTAGGTCATGCTTTGTACCCCACGGGCCAGAGGCCCACAACCATACAGGCATAGCCGGAAGAGCTAAACTGGACTTGGATGATGTCCATCAGATCATCACCATCAAATAACCTAGATATATAGTAATATATATAATTTACACGTCTATTATCATAAATTTTGGATGGCATGTCTACGAATTCAGACATTGCTTCCGTATGCCAGCTATTTGGTACTTCTATTATAGGAAAAAAAAAGGATTCTGAAGATATGCAAACAGCAGAGGTTAAGACAAGTACCTAAGCACCAATAAGCAGGAAACAGAAACATAAAAGGAACATGTACTAAAAATTTACCCAAGTTTCAGCCCTGGCAATGTCTGTATCATCGAAGTTATTGCTATCCTCAGTTTTCTCCTAGAAGAAAATGTTAAGTCAATACTACTTTGGAGGTTCATATTACCTGTAATACATGTAAGTACATGTGGACGATACTGACCTGCCTTCCTCCAGGATTGCGGTATACTCCTTCAAGAGCTAGGTAGCCCTCTTCCTGCATAAAGACCAAGCAAGAAGATCAGCAATCACCATCTTTTAAGTAAAATTAATCTGAAAAAGAAAAGGAGAGTAAAGCTCATGCATCAGATATCACAACCTCAGATGAAACCCCCATCTTGCCGCACAGTTTCCATTGCCAGTCAGGAAGATAATCGTCTACATCAATCTCCTTCCACTTCTCAATCAGGGCCTTTGCAGAGGCAACAAAGTCACAGAGAGACAGAGTCCCGTCCCTAATGGAGGAACCTCCCATTGCAAAACCACCAAACCTGATGCCAGTGGAGGAAAAAGGAATTCATGGCTGTGTATTCAGACTTGCAAAATTTTATCAATATGCAATACTAAATAAGTTACAGCATCAGAGCAGCATGTCACAAAAAAAGTAGTAGCAGAAATCAATCTATACAGCTCTCAATTGCACTGTGGATGCAAAATAAAACTAACCACACCGTTCATACATGTAGTGTCCAATACGAGTCCAACCACAATCAAACAGTTGTTTTTTTCTGAAACTCAATCAAACAGAATTTTCTATGGAGAAAGGAATTGCATGGCATTATTAAAAATATATTAGTGTTAATCACCTCTTAAAAATTGGAAAAATCTATATCGTTCATAGCCAAACATTGCCCATACCCGATAATCCGAAGGACAGAACAACACACTGGAGATTGATCCTGACGACCGAATTGAAATCTCTAACAGGTTCACCTATTATATAAATCATGTTACGATAATAAATCGATTGCGTGACAAATTTAAATACAGATCAATAAATGGGGAATCGATTGTGGGGATTGATTCGTTTCGAAAATTTCTCACCTCTTGGCTCTTTCTGTGGCCGGCGGCGAGCGGCCGAGCAGGCGTGGACGGAGAGATCGCCGGGAACCGAGGGGCGGAGAGCGGCGCACACGACCGCCGGTTAGCCGGAAGCCGAAGCTGTGGAGCTTCCTCTCCTGGAGCGTGGAGGGGACCGATCCGGTGAGGCCAAGAAGCCCGCGTCGGCGCTCCGGGCGAGCTGACGAGAGCCGGCGATGGCGCACGGCGGCGGCGGCGGCGGCAGGGGGTCGGGTCGGGGGCGAACCGGGAAGCAAAGATCGCATTATAATTAGGGACTAAATTGCAAAAAGGAAACCATGGTTAGAGGTCTAACTATCTAGGGTCCAAACTACAAAAATTTACCGGACCCAATTGATATCAATTAGGATTATATTTCTTATCTCAACATAAATGTAATGTTGTTGGTTTGGTTTTTTTTCCTATTCGTTCGTCTGCTTTTTAGCTAGTTATAGGAAGAAAGAAAAAAAAGAGAAAGAGAGATGAATCGATCAATCAATATAATGGTTGTTTCCTCCTGAGACTTCTCTTTTTCTGGCCTCTGCAGATCGACCGACAAACAATACAGGCATGGACATAAACGCACATACATATGTTGTTGATTACTACTACGTACTATAGTAGGTATATAATGTAGATAGTGTAGGATGGACTATAATGTCAGACAAGTAAAAGGTATGATAAACCCTGAGCTGCTCTGATATTACTTGATAAACCCTGAAATCCACTCAATACGCTTAGGGATCTAGTTGTCCCGATCTTTCGGTGAGTTGATGATAACTACGATTTGAAAGAAACGTTGACGACCCGACTACAACCGTACGAGACGTTGTTGTGTTGCGTCTTAGCCATCGATACACTTCTATGTGGGTTGTTGATCTTGCCGTGCAGATCAACCTTATTCCTGCAAGCAAATCGAAGAAACAAGTAAGAACAAGATAAAAGCAATCTAAATTGCAAATAGGAATTAAAGCTCACGATAAGGTGGGGTTCCGAAGACAAGTAATTAGGTGGTATAGCCGACACGTAACTACAAGAAAAAGTAACAATGACTAAAACTTTAATCTAACAAAACCCGAGCAACAGAGGTGGGAGGACGACCAAGGGGTTCCTAGGTCGTGCTCCACCAGGTTGGGGCGCACCCCACATGGGCCCCACCTGGGCAGGGTCCCAGATAAAGTTACAAGCCCATATGCCCATTATAGGTGACACAATACCTTGTTTCTTCAATTGCGGCTGATTGAGATGGAATTTGATAATGAGGCTGGATCCATTGGAAAGAGGACTCCAAGAGTTTTTCATCAAGTACTTATGGGTCCAAAACGGAGCTCGTATGCATATTTGACGACCATTTGAAATCAGCAGTGTAGCGGGTGGCCGAATTGGATTCCAGAACATGGACAACTCAATCTTGACATTTTCTGGTTGGTCTATGTTGTGAGCAATGATTGTATCAGTAGTAGCCATGGTCACATCAAGGTATTGCACTAAATCACCTTGACAGTAACAAAGTAATTATGTACTGCACTCTATAACCTAAGTTGTTTTTTAGTCAAACAAAATACTTCATAATATATATATGTTGAAAACTTGCAGGAGTGCTACATGACATCAAAGCATTTTTTCCTGATTGTGCCTAGAGGTATCGCAAGAGACATTTGTATCAAAAATTTTACACGGCTAGCTATAAGGATGGAGATGTAAAGATGCTAATGGATCAAGTTGTATTTGCTCATACTAAATCAGATTTCAACATTGCCATGGAAGACCTGAAAAAGGAAAATGAGAATGCATGGGATTGGTTGAATAAAATACCTCACAAGCATTGTGCTATGCATTCTTTTGACACTAGGTGCAAAACTGATTTGGCTGTCAACAATTTGAGTGAGGTATTCAAGAACTATATTATTGATTCTACAGACAAGCCAATTGTGACCATGTTTGAGATGATTAGAACCAAGCTAATGGAGAAATGCAATGACCATAAGAAAGGAGTAACTGCTGCACAATGAGAGATGGCCCCAAACTATGTAGAGAAGTTAGAGCTAGAGAAGATAAATTCAAGTTACTATAGGCTAATGTGTGATAGAAGATGTATTTGGCAAGTGAGTTGTGGGGGAGTATACCTATGCAGTCAACTTAGAAAATAGAACATGTGGTTGCTTTAAGTGGATGTGAGTGCCATTCCTTATAAGCATGTTGTCTCAGCTATATATATGCTCAGACAATATCCAGAATACTTTGTAAATGATTTTTTTTTTAGGAAGGCGGCTTATGAGAAAACTTACCAACATCTCACATACCAACATGATTGTGTTAGAACTACAACACTTGATATAGATCCTCCTAAGTTCGAAAAGCACCCTGGTAGGCCAGAGGAAAGAAAAAGGAAATCAGTAGGTAAGGAAACACATCATAGTGGAAGGGTGAAAATGACAACTATCACTTGTTCAAACTACAAAAATCTTGGGCACGAGTACACTAGTTGTCTACTATCACTGAGGCCTAATTTGAAGATAAGAAAGAGAATACACAAGGTAACATTGCTTATTGTTAATGCTTTTGTAAGTTGTGACACAAATATATGGATCATATATACAACTGATTTAGTTGTACCATAATGGAGACTAATAGAGTTGTACATGAGGAGTCAAGATTTAGTCCAGAGGTGTAATTTGCAGGTACACTTTTATATGGCAATCTCTCAACTGATTATTCAATGGGGCAAGGAGCTAAGGGAGAGAAGGACATGCAAGGGGACGAGGATGTGCAAGGGGAAGAGGACGTGCAATGCATTGCTTTGGTGCTAATAAGGGCTACTGCAATGTGAAGAATAGAATCAAAGACTAGGTTTTTGCTATTTTGCTATAGGACTATGAGCCATCACACTTAACCATGGACGTTAGATGTGATTAATCAGTGATGCCCACTAGAATTACATGCTATATGCAAGACATAGCAAATATTTTGTAATTAAGGTTAAGCCAAGAGCTGATTCATTTGTGGTTAAGCCAATGTTTTGTAATAGTTAATACTCAATTAGCTATATACTAATGACTTGTTTCGCTTTGTGTGCAACCGAAAAGGTTAAGCCAACAGTTGATTCGAATTAATTAGCCCCATAATGTTCTGTTGTTATATATTTGTTTATCATGCCATACTTTTTTGCTATCTCCCCACTTGTTATAGGAACGTATCTCAACCAAAACTTGCCTACCTTGTGACTGAGGATCTCTTAGCCATATAAATTGTAGAACACCATAGCTTATACCTATAAAAGTTTCAAACTGAAACAAGCATCTAAACGACCCCTGAAGCTCGACCCCAACTGTAGCATATGACAGGAACAGTTCTACACAATCAGGTTCTGTGCTGATATTATTTGGTTTATGTATACCCATGAAGGCTAATATCTGAAAGCAACAACCATCAGAGAGTACACTGACGAAAATCAATTTAAAATAAGCTTTAAACCGAATAGAATCAAATACATAAAATTATGGGAATACATATTTTCTGAGCATTTTAGAACTCCTTATTTCCTTATTGGCCAGTGCCTAGTTAAGTTGCTGCATTATGGAGTACTAGCCGTCAACCCATATGTTGCACGGGGTATTATTATTGATATATTTAATATTAAACTGTTCCAAGAAAGTTTGTCTACTTTACATATTGATGTTTTATATTTTAAGTAAATTTTAATTTGGATCTCTTTTGTTCCTAAAGTTTTGAGTTGGGACCCTTTTACTGTTGTTTCTTTTTGGACCCATTTTTTTTTTAGATTAGAGTAACATAATTTGGAACTTGAAGCTGATAAGAGAATAATAGACAGAAACACAGAAACTCGCGAATACTTAACTTTCAGATTCATATGTAACTTTAGCAATTTCCTTTAGTTATATAAGATTAGCTTTTCAACCGTTCCTTTCACGTGAAAAACTGCTCTCTCATCAACAAATAGTCTCTATATATAAAGTGTACTTTTTCTGTAAAGGAAGAGCCAGCATTAGGTTACATGTTTATTTCAGTGAGAAGGTTGCATCATAACCTTTTCATCTGTGATCTCAGCATATACTGAGAGTAAAAATAATAATTGAACTTGCTAAATTAGGCGTATAACAAATGTCCTGGATTATGTTTTTTCATTCTGGCGTTTGCAAGATGCTAAGGCAATGATATATAAAGAAGTAGAAGATAGTATTAATATGAAGGAAAAGAAGTAATTAATTTTCCTACCAGTAAATAATGGTGCAAAACAATTTCTTACCTGATAAGTACGTTTTGCAATAGGCGTGGTAGTACAAAGAACATTAACGCTTCAAAAATCATATAGATTTGTTCTAGTTTTGCTATGATTTCTAGACACATAACTTCTGATCTCTGAACTTTGCTGTGTTTAGAAAGTTAAGTGTTTTTATCATTGTCAACAGGGCGATGTTCTGCTACCTACCAAACCTTAAAACCTGTTATGGTGAGACACGAGTGAGAACTTAATTGTCCTGAAATTTAATTCTATCATGTAGGCATGTATCATGGTGCCCTTGAGGCCGAAGAAAAAATAAATTTGTATGATCGCATAATCTGAGTCCAGATCAATCTCTTTTCATATAAACATCTAAAGAGACAACAAAATTGATAAAAAGAAGTTCTGGTCGAATTTTTTATTGAGAAATAGCAATTGGAGAGATCTCACCATGCCTAGCTCTGGGTAGATCTCAAAGTTGCAACTTCGCATGCTTTGATGTTATTCTTCTAGCCCGCCATCTCGATTCCTGGAGCCCTCCCATCATTGGAGGAGTCGTGGTGGAGTCCCGTGTTCAGAAAGGGTGCGAAGGAGGTTGCCATCGCTATGGCAACGACTTAATAATTAAGATCGTTACGGAGATGCTCCTTTCCATCGTATCTAAGGCCTAAGCATGTGTTTGGTTCCGAGGGGAATATTCCCCAAGATTCAGGCCACCTTCACACCTTAAAATTTGAGGGACCAATCCAATCTACTTTGTCTCTCTCATTGACATACGGGCTACACCTCCCATCCCTTAAAAAAAATCACTCCATCCCTTATACCAAATAGATAATGGGATCATACCATCTAAAAAAAGGATGAGTCTAACCCATTCCACATCATCCCTAAACCAACACATGTTATGTTTGGTGGGTACATATGGATCGACGCACAGAGATTTAACAGGCTTTTAAAATTAGCCTATGAGATGCGATCTTTTAATCGACTGTCGTGTCAATACTAATCATGTAGTCAATGGTTAGATCTTTTTAATTGATGTGGAAGCTCGTAGAAAGTGCTCAATTAGTATAGGTATAATACTACTAGTGAATTGAAAAGAAAAGATTATCTTTTATTTTGTAGAAAAATATTCTGAAGATATAAAAAGACACAGGTTAAGACTTCAGAAGAGCAAGTCAAAAGTACCTAAGTTTCAAGAAAAAAAGAAAGAGAGTGCAAAGTACCTAACTACCAATAAAGCATGTAAACAGAAACACGAACTGAGCACCATATACTGAAATTTTGCCCCAAGTATCATCATGACAATGTCTGGTTAATTTATCAAAGTCATTGTTTCCCTCCTCAATTTCCTTCTAAAGATATAAAATTTCATGTCGACACTGATTCGAAAGCTCATAGTACTGATAATACACGTAACTTATAGACAAGGAAAGTATCCATACAATCTTTCAGTCTTTCTCTGAAAAATATATTCAGTTGAGCTAGCTGTTCGTCTTGATCCTCTGCGAGTATTTTCACCGAAGTATACAGCAGCAAATCACAGGTTGATTGCGTATCAACACGGCAAATAAACACGCAAACTAGAACAACTTATGAAAAACCCAATGATCCAAAAATGCTTCCTCTCGTATGTCCGACGCCCGATGAAATATTGGACGCTCCATCAGAGCGAGCAAACCGTAGCATGTCGATGCATTATTTAAAGTGAAGATAATGGCAGCATGCAATGAAGCATGGAAGGACATGACGTGATCAGCTGCAGCATGTAATGAACATGACGTAACAAGCTAGTAGCTTTTTATCTCTCCCACCTCTTCGTTTAAAATAAATTTTCTTCTAAATAATTTATTCAATCTATAATCTTATTATACTGTTATATTATATTTATTATGATTAAAATCTTTACAACGACATCTCATATAATATATATATATATATCCATATATATATATATATATCAGGGTTATATATATATATATTTGTATATATATATATATATCAGGGTTACGATAAGACATATCTCCTGTATATATATATATATATATATATATATATATATCAGGGTTACGATAAGACATATCTCCTGTCCTTGGGTTATGAAGTATACGGATACGGCATACTTTCAGTATACGGGAATGTTACCTTAATATTATGGAATTCGGCTCATATATAGAGAAATTGTATTCCGAATAGAAGGTGTTAAAGTCCTATTTAGGAAAAATACAATCTTTATGATCTCGTATGCCGAAAATAATCATCGAGTTTGTTAACACCAGATTTTCGCAATCTACTCGGAGAAGAAAGAGAATACCGAAGCAGAGAAGAAGGAGCAGTTCGAGTCGGACCGGTTACGTTATCGGGCCAAATTCTTTATCGGACTCAGTAGCACATCGGACCGAGTGGAGCGCCAGCAGAGGGACTGTATTGGCCGATGTGGGTTTAATACGGCCATCGGCTGATGGAAGTAGGAAGCCGATGGAAGCAGAGCGGGCTCGGTTTGGGCTTGAGTCAAGTTTCAAAGGAGATTGCCAAATAGAGATAAGGCTCAATTTTAGGCAATTGTATCTCTTAGATTAGGAATCTAATTTAGTTTCGATCTAATCTATGGCAAGAGTCCGCCATGAGGACTCGTTTGTTAGTTATAGATAAAATCGTGTCCTATATGGACAGTGTTGTAAATCACGGGTATAAATATCCCGGTAGTTTGTACTTAGAAACTCTCTCTCAATTCGACAATAAAAAATATTACAGTTCAATCTACTTTCGGCGCATCGCCACCCTCGCAAGAGGTTGATTCACGGCGAGTTCTTGCTTCCCCAGAGCAGAGGTAAGAACTCATACCCGACGATCTACGTCGTTGGGGCTAGCGTGTCGTTCTAGGCACGTTAAGCCCTAGCGACGTGATCGTCGTTTATCATGTTTTGGATGATCTTGATTTGGCGTTCTAATTCTATCTCGCTAGTGGTAAATCCGTTTTAGGGTTTGTTGTCGACGATGGTCGAATTAGTCTGCTTATCTAGATCCTTCAAAGCATTTACCATCCCTAAAAGCGATCGACGACTTGATTTTCTTTGGGTTAATTCTTGATTTACACTTTGTGTTGCTATCGACCCTAGTCGTGTTTTGAGAGCTAACCCAAAGCCTGTTTTTCGATCGTAATTAAGGATAGTGCCGGGGTTGTACCCGGTCTTATCTAATACATGTGATTACTTTATGTTTTCATATATATTTGTCACTTGTATGAGTGGATCGACGTATATAAACGTATTTGTCATAGGTTGTCCTTAAGATTTCTCTGTGATCAGTACATTTATATCGGCCGATCGGTTCATACAAATTTACACTAGAGTATTAGCTAGTGTACTTACCTCCTGCATCCCTCATCGGCCGATGTCATTAGATCGACACAAACACATCAACGAAGGCTGATGGGAATAGATTTACATATTAATTTTATTTCATTATAACCTCAAGTAAGCCGATACAGCCTTGCCCTATCGGCTGTGCCCTCACGGTGCGACATCGGCCTATCGGCCGATCGGCCATCGTTTGCTAACATAGTTTACTTGTTTATTCTTGTTGATTGCAGATCAAATCAACTGGCACGCCCTACACGCACCTAGGCAAGCCATTGGACCTGCACTGGAGTTAAGCAGATCTCCCAGGCCGCCGTGGTAACGCGAAACCTGCTCTGACGCTAGGGCGGGTCGAAATTCTGCGCTAACATGCTTTTGGCACGCCTGGTGGGACTTAGAATAACACAAGCTTCACACCGTCAACAAGTTCACTTCAAGATGTCCAAGCAGAGCGATATTTCAGAAGAAAATATTGTCTCGGTGACCGTTGATCAGCTCAACGAGGAGCAGAAGGCTGAGATGGCAAAGTTGGTTGAGCAGTTCCAGAACATGTACTTGCAGACATACTCCAGGACTCGGCAAGGCACCATCATTCAAAAATCCAAGGTGATAATGCTGAACCTTGGGGACGGAGCTAGCTCATCGGCGGCAGCCCAAGATCAAGCTATCAAGACTGAAGACGATACTCGCTGCGCTGCACCGACGCTACAGGATCGCATCGACTCCGCGGTCCACTTAGCACTAATCAACCAATCCGGAGTCCTGGTGAACACGTTGACCAATACGGTTAAGTCGATACTAGACGGTTCCATTCATCAGCGCAAGCCTTAAGGGCCGATCTTCCTGCCTGATAACAAATTCCCTCCGTATCGGACCTTGAGAATTGATCTGAGTATGGCTCCACAGCCGACAGCGCCGATCCCACCTCCATCGGCCCAGCCAGCGACAACCATGCCGTTGGTCTTGACGAAACAGGTGGGAGGAAGCCCCCAGCACATCACGGAAGACCAATTGGCGCAGTGGACGAGGGGGAGACAAGCTCCAGCAGCCTTGCAGCAGCCGATGATCGAGCCGATACAACAAGCCTCTGCTAATCCAACATCGGCTAGGCAAGCCCAATTCCCCTTACCAAGCAATCCTTCACAGGTAGCTGCCTACAACGTGCCACAAGGCTATCAGCAGTACTCCACGGGGCAGTATGACACGCCAAATTTGAATCATCACTTGCAACCATACTCCCCTAGGCAATATCGACCGGAAGGTTTTCAATAGCTTTATCACCAAGAACTTCCGCACCAGCCTGCAGGAATCACTCAAGGGCACTGGGCCGATATGATAGCCGAAGTGATGCGTGATCAATTCGATTTAAAGCCCAAGGAGAATGCAACAGTGTATCGGCACCCATACCTAGAGGAGTTCGACAGAGTGTCATTGCCGAGCCGATACAAGATTCTTGATTTCTCCAAATTTTCAGGGCAAGACAATGTCTCCACATACAAACATATTAGCCGGTTTTTAGCTCAATGTGGTGAGGCATCGGCTGTGGAGGTGTTGAGGGTGAGAATTTTCCCTTTATCTATGTCAGGGTCAGCATTCACTTGGTTTTCCTCTCTGCCCTGCAATTCTATCAGAGGATGGATATACCTGAAAAAACAGTTTCATCGATATTTCTTCAATGGTGTACAAGAAATGAAGCTGTCCGATCTTACCGCCATTAGGCAGAGAGTTGACGAATCGGTCCCGGACTACATTCAGCGGTTCAGGGATATTAGAAACAGATGTTATAGCCTCAGCTTGACCGATTCCCAGCTGGCCGATTTGGCGTTCCAAGGGCTACTTGGGCCGATACGAGAAAGGTTCTCGTCGCAAGATTTTGAAAGTCTAGCTCAGCTAGCACAGAGAGTATCGGTCCACGAGCAAAGGTTCCAGGAGGCAAGAAAGTTCACAAAGAAGATCAACAGCGTTTATCAATACGCTTCCGATGAAGATGATGATGGTGATGCTGAAGTTGATTTGGCCAAATGGGCCCGGATGAAGAAGCCAACGACATGTCAATGGATCAAGAAGGGCGATAAAGATGAGAAATTCGATTTCGACATGAACAAAGCCAACAAAATATTTGACCTACTACTGCAAGAGAAGTAGATACAGTTGCCAGTCGGTCATGTGTTGCCATCGGCTGAAGAAATAAAGAAAAGGAGATATTGCAAGTGGCACAACACGTACTCTCACCATACAAATTAATGCAAAATCTTTCGACAATAGATACAGTCGGCTATCGAACTGGGCAGGATCAAGTTTAATGAAGTCAAAAGGCCGATGAAGATCGAAAGACACCCATTCCTAGTTAACATGGTGCGAGCTGACAGGGCCGATAGCGATGCCTATCGGACCAGGAAGCGACCCTATCAAACCTCAGAAGGTCTCATCAAGAAATACTAGCGGAGGCGTGAAGAGCAAGCACAAGACTATTCTGACCAAGATAAATTCTATGATCCTCATTGGGAGTGCGAATTCTTCCAACTTTGTTGGAACGAGGGGATGAGGTTGCCAACAATGCAAGAATGTCCCGCATGCAACGACATCGAGGAATCTTACCAGGGCAGTTCAAGCAGACAAGCGCATCGGCCGATCAAGTAGAAGAAACCCGTACACGAGAGGCTGGGGCCGATGCACCATGACCGTCAGACAGAAGACGATGACCAGGTCCAAAACTCTCAGTGGTGCCCAGATGATTTATTTAGCAAAACCTAGAAGCGACGGGTCCAGAAGTTAAGATAGAAGGAAAAGATCCAGGTGCAGCAGGCAGTGATCGCTCATCGGCCTACTAAAACCAGGAAAGAATGGAAGATAAAGTCTACAGTAGTAAAGTCCGATGAGGATCATACGAAGTCAACTCGAGCTCTTGCATCTACAAAAGGTAAAAGCAAAGCATCGGCTTCTATTAACATGGTTTTTCTATTGCCAGCAGAGTATAGTATACAGATGGCCGATGAAGTGATAGCCGATGACGAGATAGAGCAATCTTCGGCTACGCTGCGGTTGTCACCAGAGCAGGCCGTGTTCGACAAGCCAGCTGACACCAGCTATAGGCACCTCCGGCCGTTGTAGATCAAGGGATACGTCAATGGGTGGCCGATGACGAAGATGTTAGTCGATGGCAGCGCGGCAGTGAATTTGATGCCATATACAACTTTCAGGAAGCTTGGAAAAGTACCTGAAGACCTAATCAAGACAAACATGGTGTTAAAAGATTTTGGCGGCAACACGTCCGAAGCGAAAGGGGTGTTGAATGTGGAGCTTACAGTTGGCAACAAGACAATCTCTACCACCTTCTTCGTCTTTGATGGAAAGGATTCCTACAGCCTGTTGTTGGGGCGAGATTGGATCCACACAAATTGTTGCGTCCCTTCGACAATGCATCAATGCCTTATTCAGTGGCAAGGGGACCAGGTCGAGATCGTGCAGGCCGACAGATCAGTACATGTGGCCAGTGCCGATCTTGCAGTTTGGGAGATGGAAGGAATCGATTGCCTGTCTGGACGAGTTTGGGAGGCCGATTTCCTAAAGGTAACTGACTGTGACATCGAGCCGATCGAAGATGGAGACAAGCAGTTACTTTGATGAAGGTATAACATCCACAAGCCAAGATGAACAAGTTAGTCCCTACACAGAAGATGCGGTGGATGAAATGGATGGAAAATTGGGACAAGGCTTCACGTCGGCCGATGAGCTCGAGGAAGTGGACATAGGGGTAGGTGATAGGCCTAGGCCGACGTATGTAAGTGCCAACCTACCAAGGGAATATAAGAATAAATTGATACGTCTTTTGAAAGAATTCATGGATTGTTTTGCATGGGAATCTCATGAGATGCCAGGATTAAGCCGATCAATTGTAGAACATCGGCTACCTATAAAACCAGGCTATCGGCCGTTTAAACAATCTCCCAGGAGATTTAAGGCCGATATGCATGAAGCTATCAAGGCAGAGATTACAAGGCTCTACGACGCCAATTTCATCAGGCCCTGCCGATATGCGGAGTGGGTCTCCAATATAGTACCAGTGTTAAAGAAGAACGGCAAGCTCAGGGTGTGCATCGATTTCAAAGATCTAAACAAAGCAACGCCAAAAGATGAGTAACCTATGCCGATGGCGGATTTGCTAGTTGATGCTGCATCTGAACACAAGATCATCAGTTTTATGGATGAAAATGCAGGCTATAACCAGATCTTCATGGCTGAGAAAGATGTTCACAAGACAGCTTTCAGGTGTCCGGGGGCAATCGGCTTGTATGAGTTGGTCGTCATGACATTTGGTCTAAACAATGCTGGAGCCACCTATCAGAGGGCGATGAATTATATTTTTCACGATCTTATTGGTTCCTTGATTGAGGTCTACATTGACGATGTGGTTGTGAAGTCAAAAGAGTACGATGATCATTTGGCCGATTTACGCAAAGTAATGGAAAGAGCAAGAAAATATGGTCTAAAGATGAACCCTAACAAGTGTGCTTTTGGCGTATCGGCCGGTCAGTTTTTGGGTTTCTTGGTCCACGAGAGAGGAATTGAGATTACACAGAAGAACATCGATGCCATAAAAAAGATCCAGCCTCCTGATAACAAGACCAAGCTATAGTCTCTGATTGGGAAAATCAACTTCATCCGACGTTTCATATCAAACCTGTCAGGCAAGATAGAGCCATTCACTCCATTATTGAAGATGAAGGGTGACCAGGAATTTACATGGGGTGATGAGCAGCAAAAGGCGTTGGACAATATCAAGGAATATCTGAGTTCCCCACCAGTTTTAATTCCTCCACAGAAAGGAGTTCCATTCAAATTGTATCTATCGGCCGATGAGAGGTCTATCGGCTCTGTTCTGGTTCAGGAAATCGATGGCAAAGAAAGAGCTATCTTTTATCTCAGCAAAAGATTGTTGGGTGCTGAAACAAGGTACACACCACTAGAGAGGCTATGTTTATGCTTATATTTTTCATGTACTAAATTGAGGCATTATTTACTTTCCAATGAGTGCATTGTGGTAAATAAGGCCGATGTGGTGAAATATATGCCATCGGCCCCTGTGTTGAAAGGGAGAATTGGGAAGTGGATTTTTGCCTTGTCAGAGTTTGACCTCAGGTATGAATCGGCTAAAGCAATCAAAGGACAAGCCCTGGCCGAATTCATTGTTCGACATAGAGATGATTCAATCACATATTCAGATATTGTGCCATGGACATTGTATTTTGATGGATCTGTCTATAGACATGGATGCGGTATCGGCCTAGTCATCACATCCCCTCGAGGGGCAAGCTTTGAGTTTGCGTTTACTATCAAGCCTTATTACACTAACAACCAAGCAGAATACGAAGCTGTTCTCAAGGGTTTGCAGTTATTGCGAGAGGTCGAGGCCGATTCTGTAGAAATTATTGGTGATTCACAGTTGATGATTAATCAACTTTCTGGGGAGTATGAGTGCAGGAATGATATTCTAAGGGTCTACAACGAAGAGTGCAAAGAATTGTTAAAAACTATCAAGATTGTGACGATGAGGCATATACCCCGGAAGCAAAACTTCGAAGCCAATGATTTAACTCAGGGAGCATCAGGATACAGGCTGATGGTGAAAGATGTTGAGGTTAAAATCGCTACCGTGGATACCGATGATTGGAGGTTCGCTATCATCCAATATTTGAGAAATCCTTCTCAATCGGCGTCACGAAAGATGAAGTATAAAGTTCTACGTTATGTCTTGCTCGACGACGATCTATATTATCGGACGGTTGATGGTGTCTTGCTAAGGTGTTTGAGTTTAGAAGAAGCCAAAGTTGTCATGAGCGAGGTTCACGAAGGAATTTGTGGAACACATCAATCGGCCCATAAAATGCGATGGCTTTTGAAGCGTGTTGGATATTTTTGGCCAACAATGCTAGAGGATTGTTTCAGGTACTATAAGGGATGTCAAGATTGTTAGAAGTTTGGAGCAATTCAGAGAGCGCCGGTATCGGCTATGCATCCAATCATAAAGCCGTGGCCATTTCGTGGATGGGGTATAGACATGATCGGACAGATTAATCCACCATCAAGCAAAGGACACAAGTACATTTTAGCGGCCACAGATTATTTCACAAAGTGGGTTGAGGCCGTCCCTTTTAAAAAGGTCGATTCTAAGGATGCTATTTAGTTTGTTAAGGAGCATATTATATATCGATTTGGACTTCCACAGACAATAACTACAGACCAGGGATCAATTTTCGTGTCCGATGAGTTTGTTGAGTTTGCTGACAGCATGGGCATTAAACTGTTGAATTCTTCTCCATATTACGCGCAAGCTAATGGGCAGGCAAAAGCCTCTAACAAGAGTTTAATCGAGTTAATCAAGAGGAAGATTGATGAACAGCCCAGACGGTGGCATACAACGCTAGCCGATTCTCTTTGGGCGTATCGGATGGCTTGTCATGGTGCAACTCAAGTGTCGCCTTATCAGCTGGTTTGTGGGCATGAAGCTGTGCTGCCGTGGGAGACCAACATCGGCTCAAGAAGGATTGCGTTGCAAGACGACTTGACAGCCGATGAGTACCACAATCTCATGGTTGATGAGTTGGATGATTTGGCACACGTACGATTGCGGGCTTTGGAAAAAATCAAGCGAGATAAAGATCGAGTTGCTCGTCATTATAATACAAAAGTTGTAGCCAAATCATTTGAGGAAGGGGATCTTGTTTGAAAATTGATATTGCTGATTGGTTCCAAAGATAATAAATTCGGCAAGTGGTCACTTAATTGGGAAGGTCCTTTTCAGATTCATCGATGTGTTCCTCGCAATGCATATTTATTAAAAGGCTTAGATGGAGAGGTTTTTGGCAGAGCACTTAATGGCAAATATTTAAAGAGATATTACCCAAGCATTTGGATCGATTCATGATCGGCTTGCTAGCCAATTAATGATAATAGCCGATGTGCGATACATCGCCTTTAGATGGCCGATATATACTATCACCCTTAGTTTAAATTTTACAACATGATCCCTCATCTTCCAAAATTTGGGGGGCATATGTATACTCAGCAATTCTTCAAATAGATATCGAATGGATTACAAATTTGTGGACTTTAAAAAAAATTTTCGGATGGATTTTATGATCTATCGGCCGATGTGTGTCATCGTTCATAATCAGTTGGAGTTCTTGCGATTTACACGAGGTAGTCGATCATATTCAGCTGATTGGCCGATGAGATATATATTAATCAAAGATGAGGTTAATTTTTTACAAGGAGAAAATAAAAGTATAATTACATCAGCTTATGAAGTCCTGGATAGTTGCAATGGCCTTGCGACGAATTTGATCGATATCATCTATTGCTTGAGCATCATCGGCCGATGACCCTGGAATCAGTTTCAACATCTTACTCAGGGTTGCAAGATACTTGGCCGATGCTTTTAGCTTTGCCGTTTGGTCTTCTATCTCTTTTGAGGAGCCAGCTATCTTGACTTTGACTTCTTTAATTTCTTCACGGGTTGCTTCTAGCTTCATTAACAGGTTTGCTTCAAGGCGACGGAGTTCTTCAAGCTTTTTATTCAGGGCAATTGGCTCAGTGACCAGCTCGTCCAGTTTGGTTTTATCAGAATTTATTTGAGCTTTGCTGGCAGATATGGCCGATTCCAAGCCTTCACGCTCCCGCCTCTCTGCAATTCTTTCTTTGGCCTTGTGAAGTTTGAAGTGATATTGCTCCAAGAATATGGCTGGCGTTAAAATTTCCATCAGTTCTTCAGGCAGCTGATCTTGGATGTCTTGTACCCTGCTCCTGATCGGATTGCAATTCTCCACCAGGGATTCTATAGATGCCTCCAGCCGATTGGTGATGTCAGACAGATGGCTTGGCTGTGCTGGGTGGCTCTTTGTCTTCATCATCAAGAAATTGGCCGATGTCAAAGGCGAACATATTGGCTAAGGCCTGCGATCATCAGAACAAGATATGGTTAGCTCAGTCAAAGTAAAATCGGCAAGAGATTCAAAGTTGGGTAGTTTACTTGTCGTGAAACTTCGGTTGTGGTTACATCAGCCTCTTTTTGTTGTTCTGGAGCGATAGGCGAAGAGGTTGGCCGATGTGGTGCAGGTGATGGGGCTTGTGGCTAAAGAGAAAGGCAAAAATGCAATGATCAGGTATACATTATTGGCAAGAAAGATGAGGCAAGTAGATCAGTGCTTACCGAGGCAACTGGAGAAGGTGGTGGAGAAGGAGATGGAGTTCTCAATCGGGCCTTGACCTGTCCGCGTTTCTTCAGAGTAGCTTTCTTCGTTCTTGGTATTTTCTCCTTAATTAGGGATGACGCAACGATATGCAAAAATCAAGTTATAATAGACCGATGGAATGGAATTGAGGAATTAGATGAGGAAGATTACACTAACCTTGCGGACTGCATGTCTAGTTCTCCTGGGTTGGGCGGCGTCAGATTGATCATCGGCAGGTGGTTCTGCAGTGGTTGTGGCCGATGGATCTTCAGTCAGCCTATCGACCGATGGCTCTTCGGTTGGTTTGGCCGATGGCGGTTCAGTAGTGGTGGCCGACAGGTTTTGGTCTTCAGTTATGTCAGCAGCTGCCATATCGACTTCCTCCTCCATCACTTGGTCGTCCAGGAATTCTTCTACGGAGGGGTCCAGCATGATGAGATCGGCCGGATCATCGATCTTGGGTTTCTTGTCGGGTTTTCGAGCTTTGTCCTTGGCCGGCGCTTTCCTCTTGGTGGTTTCTTTGATTATCGGCCTTTGGAGCAGTGATGATACTTTTGGAGCAATAAGACCGATGGTTGATTCTATGACAGCTTTTCCTGATGGAGCCAGGACTAGAGCATAGGTTATCCTTTGCCCGCTATTACTAACAGTGGGAGTTGGGGCGTCAGGGACTTGAGGGCTGATATTATCGATGAGTTCTGTTAAGTAGAATCTGGCCGATTGATGGAAGATATGAGTGGCCCACTCATGCCACCATGATTGGAAGCTGAAGTGAATGAAGGCATTCAAACACAATCGGTCACAGGCGCCCAAGGTTGGAATTTTGGTCTCCAGGACTTTGCTCATAACCAATGCCGATGAGACCGTACCCCTGCTTTCTAACAACCGATGGAAGTATAAACTGACAGGGAGTTGTCCAAGTCCACATTGTCTGGCAACCACCATTGGATTGTAGAATTCATATGATAGGCTGGTGCTTCTGCCTTGGAATATGCCCACTGGGAGCAAGAATGGGGACACGCCGATCATGAAGATTTCCCTTGAGATGATATCATCATTTAGCAGATCCAAGTTCAGATCTGAAGGGAGCTCAAAGTCAGAGTCTGTGGGGTAGACAAACATATCCATCTTGGCTGATGGTGGGCCGGTGTAGAATCGGACAAACCATGAAGATATATCTTCGGCCGATTGATCAGTTCCAGGATAAATTGAGGCCACTTCTCCAAAGGACATACATCTTCTAGATGAGGGATCTTCATTGTCGCTGTAGTCCGATGAGAAGACTGAGTCCGATAGTGGAGGCCGATCGACCATGGTGTTGGTGTAAATAGTTAACCACAGTTGAACAAACCACCATGGACCCCCATGAGCCACTGTCCGATTTAGCATCAGATCTTGAGTGGCAGAGTGAAGTAGCCGATAGACAGCCCCAAGGAGGTATCGGTCAAGTGGAAATTTTTTCTTCTCAACCAGGGCCTGGGCTAGATGTTGGCAATTCCGAGTGGGGCCATAGGTTGATCCGCAGAAAATAAATCTCTCCAGCCATAGGGTCAGAAAAGCTACATGTTCCCTATCTGAGACAGACCCTTGCTCCATATGTTCAGAGATATATCTAGACTAGCCTCCAATCTTTTTGGTCTTCAATTTGTGGCTGCTGTTGATAAGGAGGTTGAAGGGGTTGATTTCGGAGAGGACGTCCAGGCCTGTTAGCATCTTGATGTCTATCAATGTAAGGGTCATCGGACCTTGCCGGAATAAGAACGCATTCAAAGTACTGGACCAAAAATAAGTGGCGGCTGACATGAGGGGTTCATTCTTTTTGGTAGTGGCTAAGGACAGAGCAAGGCATTGGCCGATTCCAATCTCATCCCAGTGGACTTGTTTGGCTGCGGCAATTCTTTTGTACCAGGTCCTGTATCCATTGAGCTTTGAAGGGGACTCTGTTTGACTCTGCATTTATCAGCCAAGAGGGATCAGCGTTGCCCATGGGACCCAGGAGAAATCGGTGTGACTTGTCGTTTGTGGGGATCAGAATTTGGTTCTTGAAGACCTACGGCGTATAGAAAGTGATAGAAGCATGAGACACGGGGGGCAAGAGCAGAACCCTAGTTTTGAAAAGTCTCGGTGGGAAAATGAAAATGCAAGAAGGATTGGTTTACCTCAGGGATCTCGGAAATGTAGAACGGTAAAGTCGCCATGGATACTGTTGAGGAGGTCGCTGTTAGGGGAGTTGCCGTTGAGAAGACACCGAGGAATCGCCGGAGTTGAAAAGCATAGACGGCTATGAGGAGCTGCGTGCGAAAATTGGCGGCGGATTGCCGTAAATCTGGTTCTGCGCGGATTTTTGGGCAAACCCTAGTGATGAGATCGATGTGGTCTTTTGGAGCTAATTCCGCCACATTATATAATGAAGCGGAATTGGGGGGCATGTGTTAACACCAGATTTTCGCAATCTACTCGGAGAAGAAAGAGAAAACCGAAGCAGAGAAGAAGGAGCAGTTCGAGTCGGACCGGTTACGTTATCGGGCCAAATTCTGTATCGGACTCAGTAGCACATCGGACCGAGTGGAGCGCCAGCAGAGGGACTGTATCAGCCGATGTGGGTTTAATACGGCCATCGGCTGATGGAAGTAGGAAGCCGATGGAGGCAGAGCGGGCTCGGTTTGGGCCTCAGTCAAGTTTCAAAGGAGATTGCCAAATAGAGATAAGGCTCAATTTTAGGCAATTGTATCTCTTAGATTAGGAATCTAATTTAGTTTCGATCTAATCTATGGCAAGAGTTCGCCATGAGGACTCGTTTGTTAGTTATAGATAAAATCGTGTCCTATATGGACAGTGTTGTAAATCACGGGTATAAATATCTCGGTAGTTTGTACTTAGAAACTCTCTCTCAATTCGACAATCAAAAATATTACAGTTCAATCTACTTTTGGCGCATCGCCACCCTCGCAAGAGGTTGATTCACGGCGAGTTCTTGCTTCCCCAGAGCAGAGGTAAGAACTTGTACCTGACGATCTACGTCGTCGGGGCTAGCGTGCCGTTCTAGGCACGTTAAGCCCTGGCGACGTGATCGTCGTTTATCATGTTTTGGATGATCTTGATTTGGTGTTCTAATTCTATCTCGCTAACGGTAAATCCGTTTTAGGGTTTGTTGCTGACGATGGTCGAATTAGTCTGCTTGTCTAGATCCTTCAAAGCATTTACCATCCCTAAAAGCGATCGACGACTTGATTTTCTTTGGGTTAATTTTCGATTTACACTTTGTGTTGCTATCGACCCTAGTCGTGTTTTGAGAGCTAACCCAAAGCCTATTTTTTGATCGTAATTAAGGATAGTGCCGGGGTTGTACCCGGTCTTATCTAATACATGTGATTACTTTATGTTTTCGTATGTATTTGCCACTTGTATGAGTGGATTGATGTATAAACGTATTTGTCACAGGTTGTCCTTAAGATTTCTCTGTGATCAGTACATTTATATTGGCCGATCGGTTCGTACAAGTTTACACTAGAGTATTAGCTAGTGTACTTACCTCCTGCATCCCTCATCGGCCGATGTCATCAGATCGACACAAACACATCGACGAAGGCCGATGGGAATAGATTTACATATTAATTTTATTTCATTATAACCTCAAGTAAGCCCATACAGCCTTGCCCTATCGGCTGTGCCCTCACGGTGCGACATCAGCCTATCGGCCGATCGGCCATCGTTTGCTAACATAGTTTACTTGTTTATTCTTGTTGATTGCATATCAAATCAACTGGCACGCCCTACACGCACCTAGGCAAACCATTGGACCTGCACTAGAGTTAAGCAGATCTCCCAGGCCGCCGTGGTAACGCGGAACCTGCTCTGACGCTAGGGCGGGTCGAAATTCTGCGCTAACCGAGTTCTACTTGGAGGTCAAGACAATCTGCGGTATAAATACAAGGCTCCCCAGGAGGTACGAGATCATTGAATTATAGCGCAAGTCACCACCACAGCAAAAGTAATTTGGAGGACTTGAAGATAACTCGCCGTTTAGATCTCGTCGAGTCGTTCTCGACAGGGATCTCGTCGGTACTCAATACTTTCTGTTGTTCTCTATTGTAATCTTTGTGGTTCTCGTCATAATTCCATATAAACTAGAGTAGGATTATTACCATACGAGGGGCCCGAATCAGTATAATCCTTATCTTTGTGTGCTTGATGTCGTTTCGTGTAGATCCTTGCTGCAACGTATTCCAATACCCTCAGAATACGGTGTATGGATACAACCCGTTGACAATATATATATTTGTGTGTGTGTGTTTTAATTGTTTTAATTTGATGTTTCATGCATGAAAGCAAAATGTTTTAACAATTATTTTAATATGTTGCACGTGTGGATACTCTGTTTGGCTGAGAGAATTGAACGATGTACATACGTACGTATACATGTGCCTACACATGGTAGAAGAACAAATAAGATTGTTAAATCCTAATTAAAATATTTTTTACATTATACGCGAAACATCGACTTATAACTGTTGAAACATCACAAAACATTTACTGAAAAATCCCAACAACACCATGTGTAACATTTCAATTGAATAAGTGAAACATAATAAAATAATTATTAAACCATCCAAACAACATGATGTGCAATATTAATGTTAAACAAAGACTGCCACAAAGAAAACTTAAAATCTGCAACAAACTTGCATTCCACATGAAACATCTACTTCCCTCACGTGAACCATTGAACTTTACTAGTTGGAACATATATATTTTTTCATCGAAATATATTCATGTGATATCTTATTGTAAAGATTTAATTGCTACAAGTACAACGATATAACCAGATTATAGATCGGATAAACAATGTAAGAAAAAAATTATTTATAAGTTATTAATATAGTGGTGAGAGGGGAAAGAGAGTGGTGGAGAGAGTAATCATGTAGGAACAGAACTGAAGAAATCGGTGGGGTAGAGTCATTCAGTGCATGAAATAGTGGCAGTTCAAGGTGTCCGACTTTTCTCAATTTTTCGGATGTTGGACGTCCGATGCGCAGTCTTTCCCCCAATGATCCCGTATCTTTAGACCTTTTTGATTTTTATGAAAAAAAACATAGGAAACTTTGAGAGTTTCAATCCTATAGAAAAATACCTAGCAATACTTTTAAAACAAGGGATTGAATCCTATTTTTTAAAATAAAATTCTTATCGAATGGACAGTCCTATTGAGATTTTAGAGGAAAGTTAGTAATATCAATCTCTTGGAAATTTTTTCTTTTCATCCGATTTCCTACATATTTTCTATGGTCTATTCAAACAATATTCTTGTATATCTTTTGCAATACAGTGTTCTGTTTTGCACTTACAATTCTATTAAATTCCTGTGTTTTTTTTATTTCTTCGTTTTTTAATCTCGTATTTCGAAAAGAAGACCTTATTTATCGGTTCGGTGGAGTATGGAGGTTGGATTGAACTGAACTGAAATCTCCCAATGGAACCACCCCTGCCGTTGGCATGCTTATATTGGTTCTTTTGTTTTCCTTTGGTTTAATAAGGGGTATTTGTGTTCCTGTCCCTGTTTTTACTCTAATTGTGATTTTATCTTTATTTTTTCTAGCTTTGTGATTTTGCCACAATTTTAACTGAAGTTTTTGTTTGCCCTCATTCCATTAAGAGGACTTAACAGAGATAAAATTTATATCAAACCACGGGCAGAATTCTTGTCAAATTTTTGCTTGCCCTTATTGTTTTTAACCGAATAAGTGAAATTTCATGTTAAAACAGGAGCAAATCCATGTCAAAACACTTAATGTTGAAAGGGACAAAATCACAAAGTCCTAAGAAAAATAACGCAATCTAACAAGGGCATATTTGAATTTAACACTATTATTATACAAAGATACGTACAAAGTCCTCAACATTTTTTTTCTGATACGTGTATGATACTTTCAGGAACATATCATTGATATCGTACAAAGATATTGTCCATTTTTATGCGTGAATCATGAGAATCATAGTATATCAGGGAGTATCATATATTCGAGAAAAATCTCGAAGAGTTTCAAATGAAATAGTAATTATCAATTTTCATGCATGAATCGTGAGAATCATCGTACATCAGGGAGTATCAGATATTCGAGAAAAATCTCAGAGAGTTTCAAATGACATAGGAAAGGATCAAAGAAGATTTATAAAAAAATCACAAAAATACCAATACAATCTTTCAGTCTTCCTCTAAAAGGTGTATTCAGTTGGGCTGTACTGTACGTCTTGACCATCTGCAGAATCTTTTCTTCAAACATGACAAATAAAAGTATACGGCAGCAAGCCACAAGTTGATCGCATAAATATGAACTCATAAAATATAAAAGCACTCAAACTAAGACATACCCAGATTCAAACCCAGAAATGGGTTTTTTGGGATGACAGGAGTAATGATAATCTGATATGACATCTTATCAATTATTTTTGCAAGGGAATTAGGAGGTTGGGTTGAAATCATCTATAAAATTAGATGAAACCTCGCGTAATGCTGCGAGAGTTTAGTATGCTTATATGATTTGCATCTTTCACTACTACATAAAAGCTTTTTCCGTGCGGTCAAAACACGTTTTTCTGTGCGGAGGTATTGGCCGTCTGCACCCAGGGGTATAGAAAAATAAATATTTTCGTGTGCGGGCGTCCCAACCGCATGGAAAAATACATCTTCCCGTGCGGTCCACTTAACTCGTCCGCACGGGATAATCGTTTATCCCGTGTGGTCCACTTAACTCGACCGCACGGGATAATTGTTTATCCCGTGCGGTCCAGTTATACCGACCGCACGGGAAGATGTATTAGGGTTTATGAATGGTACCCTAGCATATACTAGCTGTTTGGATAGATCTCGTACGGACTTGTATTTTTTTTCGTTGTGTTTATGAATGGTACACTATCAAATCTAGTCTTACTTATTCATGATCAATTACAAACACGATTGAATTTTATAATGAAAATATCACAAGTTAAACCATATAAAACATCGATATATATAATTAAATAGCATATACACATGAAAGTAACTACATTGGTAGTGTAACAAATATTACAAGTTCTGTCTCCCTCACAAATAAATCTTTTTATTACACTGCATGTTCTCTCTCCCACTCCCTTAAGCATTTGAATTTGTCGTCGCAAGCAAGTTCGCTATCAGGGTCATAGAACTCCTCTAGATGGTTGCAAATGTCGCGATGAATGAACCGGCACAAGTCCGCGCACAAGTTGAGAAGCGTTTTTTGGTCGAACCGGTTTGCGGTAGATGGAATGCTCGGGAGCTATTGAAAATAGAAGAAAAATGATATGTGTTAAAATCAACTTAAACGAACTAGTTTGTATATATAAGGAGCACGATGACTTATATCTGTAAACTCAGTTCTGTATCTCCCGCAGACTCTGAGCATCTTGTACACGTAATATCCGCATATGCTAGTGCCGGGGGGTTGTTTGTAACACTGCGTAAGAAAAATACACATGTCAGTATTAAAAACTAACAATCGCATCATTAAGTTAACGAATATATGATCACATACCGGCCAGCGTGCCTTTACGAGAAGCTTTATTCTCTTTTGATTCTTTACGAATCCACCATGTTTTTTGTAATAGTCGTGTCCTCTACAAAGATAAAATATTTGTTTGAGCCAACTTTAAAATTACATCTAAGTAGTATGGTATGCAGGAGGTTTGATTGAAACTTACAAATTCAGCAAGACAAGGAACTCCATGAACTTCTGCTCTTCGTAGTGGGCCGGATCAAGAACTACGACCAAGTGGTCTCTTGGATATACGAGGAATAGTATGTAGTGATCGCTGCAAACATGATTTATGAATTACATAAGGCATCTGGTAGATATTTTGATATGCTATGATATTATATGAACGGAACAAAGGGAATGTTGCTTACGTTAGGTGGTATGGTACCATCAAGACTCTTTTGTCCGTGTGCGTGAGCATAGCTTGTCCCAAATAAGTGGCCACCTCGACCCTCTTATTCTTGTGTAACCTGTCGACATATGCTTGTCTTTCCTCTGGCGTCTTATCCTTTAGTTGCGGACCATCCAGATTTAGCCTCACAGTGTAGGCTGTCATGCAAACCCTCGTTGGGTTGGCGTAGCCTATTGAGGCCCCCGTTCTTTGGGCGTCTACCCATTGTGACCTAAGGAATTATGCAAGTTAAATGACTTATAATTTGAAGGGCACACATAGTTGAATGCGGTAAAAACAGTTGAGTTAATTAATCAAAATTGAACCATCGCCGCCCAACGCTACACCACATTGCGACAGGCCCAAACCACCACCTGAACTACACCAGTTCCATTAGGTCAAGTTATTAGAAGTGTAACCAATCACGGTGAATCTGGTTGATCGTCCATAACCGCGGGCACGGCTATTTGAATAGTTCTACTCTGATCAGAGGTGTACAACTGTACCCACAAGACACAGTCCCACAACACGTTACCGTGCGCCGACATACCACCACGGTACACCGGAAAGGAACTGCGACAGGACCCTTCACACAACCCTTCCTAACCAAGCACACCACACCTCAGGTTTCGCCCCCACCTTTAAACCAAGGCAGGCAACCCCCTCTCGTGCCAAGGTGAATCCGGCAGCTAATCAACGGGTAAACCCCCGTTGACCCAACTCCATCACGCCCACCCTTGCCTGGATGCGTCGGCTAGGAAAAAGCCATACTATAAGTCCAGCCATTACCCATGCTGGCTTGTGGAAAGCACGATAATTCTTCCAGGGTTTCCCGTGAACCGGTCCTTAATTGTCATGAGCACGACCATCAAAACCATGTGCTCACAACCCACTATTATCCAGGTTTTAGTTGGACTAATTATTTAATTATTCACGATTCACCATCGTGAGCCAACATTAAATAACCATCGTTAAATAATAGTGAAACATTATTTATCCCCATAATGTGCTAATGTTTCTAAGCAGGGCTAAGCGTGTCCTAACCTAGCTACTACTCAAATTACCTCCCAAGCTATCAACGGAATCAGATAATGGAACCTTAAGGCTGAGTACAATAGGCAAATAAACCCATAAATGACATTATAAAATAATGCAATATTTAGAGGAAAATAAGACATTCTCAATTTAGGTACAATATGCTCAAGTGAATAAGCATGACTTGCCTTGCTCCTGCGCTGGATCGACCTCGGCAACAACCTCGAA
This sequence comes from Oryza officinalis, assembly GCA_008326285.1. NCBI lineage: Eukaryota > Viridiplantae > Streptophyta > Magnoliopsida > Poales > Poaceae > Oryza > Oryza officinalis. The sequence goes on from BDMV01000012.1 coordinate 28,913,052, forward strand.
GTAAACCGGGGAGTCGGAAATACCGAAATCTAAACGAAAAACAAAGCACACAAGCAAACAGGCTATAAGTCTACTGAAACAGAGAACAAAACCATTTTTATTGGATTCTAGACATTTTTATGAATTTTCTGCAACTTGAATGGACTCAAACGGAGTCCGGATGAATTAGTTATGAATTTTAGAAGATTATCTGTGTTTTTACTATAAAAATAAAAGTCCTTATTCAATTATTGGGCAATAAACCCTAGGGCTGACGTCACTGACGCCAGGGCTGATGTCAGCGGGAGGGGACGGCGGCGCGGACAGGTGGGCCCCACCTGTCGGTGGCACGGGGTCCCGATCCACGGTGGACCGAGTCCACCGGCCAGCGGCGGGCGGCGCACCACGCGGCATCGACGTGGCGCCGACGCGACGGCCACGCGACGGCCANACGGCGCGGCGGCGCGCACGGCGGCGGGCGCGGCGGCCGAGCGGGGCCGAGCGGGCCGAGCGGGCGGCGGCCGAGCAGGGCGGCGTGCTAGCGGCGCCGAGGGAATAGGGAGAGAGAGAAGGGCGGCGCTCACCGGAGAGGAAGGAGACGGCGGCGGCGACGGAGCTAGGGTGCACGGGAGGCGGCGGCGTTAGGGGAAAAAGAAAGAGGGGAGCGCGGGGAGGCCAATTTATAGGGGGGCCGGGGCTAGGGTTCGGCCGTCGGCTCCGAATTTCTCGCCGGAGTTCGGCGCGAGAGAGGAGAGAGAGGGCGGGATTCGGTTGCGAATCCCGGCCTCTGCGGCGCGGGGGACATGGCGCGGAGTGGGGGAAGCGGGAGCGGGCGGCGCGGGCAACGCGGGGAGGTGGGTGGCGGTGGTTGCAGAGGCGTGTGGGCGTGGCGGATGCGGGCAGCGGCCGGTCGCGGGAGAGACGGCCCGGGCGGCGGCCCCACATGTCAGCGGCCCGGGAGGGCGAGGAAGGCAACGCGGACTTCGGGCGGCTCGGGCCGCGGCCTTGGGCCAGCCCGAGAGGGAGAGGAGGGGGCGGCGGGGCAGTGCGGGCGGCCTTGGGCTGGCCCGGGAGGGGGAGGAAGGTGGGCCGACGGCCCAAAAAAGAGGAAAAAGAAAAAGAAAAATGGAAAAAGGATTTCCCAGGGATTTATTTATTGCGATGGAGGTTTTTAATTGATTAAAATTATTTCTAGGGCTCTAAAAATTCCAATAAAAATCATGTTAATGTATTTTAACATGGGGAACACAAGAAAAGTCCCACCATGCCATTTCCACTTGATTAAATATATTTTGAAAATAGAATTTTGCTCTATGTTAATAAGGAAAATTTATTTTACGCGATTTATTTCACGAATTTTAACCTGGAAAGCAAACTTCGGGGTGTGACAATTTTCTTGTTTGACATTTTCTTCTACGTTAGCTGGTTCTAGACACACAAAGTCTACAAAATGCATATATATACATCACAACTAGGAAGAACTTCTAAAATTCACTTAGTTATATATATCCACAGTGTTCACTAATTTTTTAATGCAACTTAAGAAATATGCAACATGAATGTATCACAAATATATTGAAATAAGAATCAACAAGTCAGATCTCATGTATAACATTTCTTCCCTTAGCAGGTTGCTTGGCGACCTTCGAATCACTAGATTCAACTTCAGAGTCGCCTGCGTCCAAACCTAACAACAAAACAAACGTATGGTCATTACAACAGTTGCGTTGGACAACTAAAATATAGCCCAAGTTGTAAATATATACATCTATTGCCCTGTCATTCGGTCATTCACGCAACTTCGCTGGTTTGGTCGGTCATTCGCTCTATACATTCCCTCACACGGTCATTCTTTCGCTACGTCGTTCGGTCATTCGCTAATACGTTCCCTCACATGTTCTTCCCATCGGTTGTTCGGTCGTTCGCTAATACGTTCGCTAATACGATCGTTCGGTCGTTCGCTAATACGTTCGTTTGGTCGTTCGGTCGTACGTTCGCTACTACGATCGTTCGGTCGTTCTTTCACTCGGTCGTTTGGTCATTCGCTAATACATTCGTTCGGTCGTTCGGTAATACGTTCGCTAATATGATCGTTCGGTCATTCGCTAATACTACAGATTTGGTCGTTCGGTCGTTCGCGAGGGCGGCGGCGGCAGTGACAGCGGCGGTAGCGGCACTGGCTATGGCGGTGGTGACGCCATCTGGAGGGAAAAGAGAGAGGCGGCGAGGAAAGCCTCACCTTGAAGTGACAGCGGCGGCAGCGGCACCGGCGATAACGGCGGCGGTGGCAGTTGGTGTGGCGGCGGCGCTCGGCATGGCCACGGCGGCAGTCGGCGTGGCAGCGGCCGAGGAGATGAAGAGCCGGCGGCGGTGGTCGACGCAGAGGCGGCGGCCGACGGTCGATGGGGAGGCGGTGGCGGTCCACGGGGAGGAGAGGAGGTGGCGGCGAGGAGAGGAGGTGGCGGCGGCGATCGGCGAGGAGGCGGCGATGGTCGGCGGCGACGACGAGGCGGCGGCGAGGAGATGAGGCGGCAGCGGCGGTTGATTTGGGCAGCCTGGGTGGCGGTACCTTAGAAAAATTCTCCGGACTTAGGATTTTTCGGAGCCCGCCCATACCTTATGTAGGCGGCGATCATCACATGCGGGTGGATTAAGCCGCCCGCATGCAAAAATATCTTTCCGTGTGGGCGGCTTAAGAAACCCGCACGTAAAATTATTATCCCGTGCGGGTCACTTAAAGGCCCGCATGGGATAATAGTTATTCCGTGTGGGCTGCTAAGACGTCCGCATGCAATAATTATTATCCCGTGTGGGTATTGTAAGTGGACCGCACGCAAAAATAATTTTCCAAAAATATTTGTAGTACAAAATTATTTCTTTATTTCCTAATATTTCTTTCTTTTAATGGTTCTTTCTTTCTTTAAACCATTAAAAAAGTACCACATTTTTTTAAAAAATACCACATAAATTGTGTTACAAAATTTTTCCGTACGACATAAGACACATGTAACATTTTTCCGCTGATAAATAAACCATTACAAAATATTTTCTTTTCCATGTGATAGCGACATCTCACATATTTTCGCAGAGATAAATAATTACAAAATAAACTATCGTTTTACACTTTTTACAAAACCGTTTGTCCGCTTCTTGCAAAAGTTGTCTTCATCAATCTTTCGCTCTGTGTGTTTGATCCGATTAGGAGGATCTGTGAATAACGGTACGTCGTCGTACTGGTTGTAATCTGACGCGTCTTCGATGTTATCAATGCCAACGATTTGTTGCTTACCCGGTACAGTAACGTCCATCCGCTCGTCAGATGGGTCTTTCACATAGAAAACTTGTGCAACATGCTCAGCGAGAACCGACGGATCATCGTTGTGGCCTAGTTTACTGTGTTCCACAATCGTAAGGCCATAGTAATCGATGGATATGCCTGTTGTGTCTTTGACCCATTGGCATCGAAGCACCGGGATCTGGATGTTAAGGCCGTAGTCAAGCTCCCAAATGTCTTGTATGATGCAGTAGTATGACTTCTTCTCGCCTGTTGCGTCCAACGCCTCCACACGAACTCCACTATTCTGAGTTGCGCTTTTCTTGTCCTTACCTATCGTATAAAATGTATATCCACCAATGTCGTACCCTTGCCATGAGGTCACGAGGCTACTTGGGCCAGTTGCCAGCCTCTACAATGTTTTTTCCTTGAGCGTTTCATCGAATGGCAGGTTTTGATCATTCAACCAATCAAGAAATTTGCGCTTTTGTTCCTTTGAGATCCAAGGAGCCGGTCTTCTGGGGTTGCAGGCTCTTATCTCATTCATGTGTTTCTCAATGTATGGCTCGAGGATGGCGAGCTGTTGCAGCACGCTGCTATGTGCTTCCGCTACCGCAATGTAGTCGTTATCATAGAACCTTTTCTTTCCTACGGTCCATTTCCCAGTTAACCGACCCTCGTGTAATCTTTACAACAGTCGACCACCTCCTCAGTTGTGTACCCCTCTATCATTGATCCCTCCGGATGAGCTCGGTTACGGACATATCCTTTCAGAACCGACATGTACCTCTCGTACGCCCACATCTGATGTAGGTATAGGGGACCAATTTCGATAATTTGAGGGACGATGTGGACAATCAGATGCTCCATCATATTGAAGTACGATGGAGGAAAAAACATCTCAAGCTGGCACGCTGTCTCGATTGCGAACATTTGAAGGGGGCCTAACTCTTCAGGATCAAAAACCTTCTGTGATATTCGATTGAAAAAGTAGCACAACTTTGTTATCACTACCTTAGTGTGAACTGGCTTGACCGCTCTTATAGCAATAGGTAGGAAGACAGTTAACATCTTGTGACAGTCATGAGCATTGTACCCAGAGATGGTCAGATCTTTCATGGATACAAGTTTTCTTATGTTCGATGAGAAACCAATCAGGACTTTCAAACTATGCAAGCATCTACAGAAAGCCTTTTTCTCTTCTGGTGTCAGTGAGTAGCATGCCGGAGGAATATCGATCTTCCCATTTGCCAGCTCTTTTGGGTGAAGGTCATGCCTTATGTCCATATTTACCAGGTCGTTACGTGACTTCAGCCCATCTTTTGTCTTACTCGGCATGTCTAGTAAAGTGCCAATGGTGCTGTCGAACATATTCTTCTCAAGATGCATTACGTTAATAGCATGACGAATCTCCAGGTCTTTCCAGTAATCCAGATACCTGAAAAATATTGAGTGCTTCTTGAAAGGCAACGTATTTTCCTGATCCGTTGCATCTGTTTTATCTTGATCCGTTGCTTTCTTCCTCTTGCCTGCCTTCTTCTTTCCCTTCCCGAACACGACCTTAATCTTCTTTGTCATGTTGAAGACTTGTGTACCAGTTCATGTTTCAGAAGGAAGATCGTTCTCTACTGTATTGTCAAATAATCTGGCCATCGCACGCCACTTGTGCCTCTGTGGTAAGAACTGATGATGATGCATGTACACTACCTTGCTTGAGGCGGTGAGGTACTTGTGCGACGTGTTGTCGATACATATAAGACATCCAAACTTCCCCTTAAGCTGACCTGAGAGCAAAAAGTTCGCCGGCAAGTCGTTGATGGTAACGAATATGATGGCACGCAGAGTAAAATATTCCCTGCAGTACTCATCCCATACTCGTAACCCTTCTTTCCACATTTCTTGCATGTCCTCCATCAATGGTTCAAGAAACACATCTATATCAATCCCAGGCTGTTTTGGCCCTTGTATAAGGATAGTCAACAAAATGTACTTTCGCTTCTGGCAAATCCATGTAGGCAAGTTATACATGGTCAGCAGCACTGGCCAAGTGCTATGTGAGCTGCTTAAGTCACCGAACGGGTTCATTCCGTCTGTGCTCAAGGCAAACCTTACATTTCTCGGTTCCTTTGCAAATTCCGGGTGTAGTGCATCAAAGTTTTTCCACTGTCGAGTATCGACGGGGTGTCGAATCATACTATCTGTTTTTCGACCCTCTTGATGCCATCTCATCAACTCGGCATCGGTACGATTTGAAAATAGCCGCTTCAAGCGATCTTTCACTGGCAGGTACCACATCACCATAGCCGGAATCTTTTTCTTTGCTGGCACCGATGAATCTTGGTCGACCACCTCTCCGTCTAAGGCTCCGTTGCCCATCGTGTACCGATTCGTCCCACATGTTGGGCAACAGTCTAAATCCGCGTATTCCTTGCGGTACAGTATACAATGATTTACACATGCATGAATCTTTTGAACACCTAAAGATAATGGACATATCAATTTATTGGCTTGATATGTGTTGGTCGGCAACAAGTTCGGCTTCGGAAGCATAACTCTCAACAGATACAACAAATCGTTGAAGCTAGTGTCCGACCATCCATATCTGGCCTTCAATTTGAGTAGTTCAAGTACAGAGCGTAACACCGTGTAGTCCTTGTCACATCCTTTCGATTCATCGTAAAGAAGGTCCTTCATTGCTTTTTCCAACGCTTTCCAAGTGTTCAACCCTTGTTTTGTCGAAGTTGGGACCTCTGGTTCAACGTGCCGCAACATATCCTCCAGATCAAAATCAATATATGCATCATCTATACCAGAGCCACCAAATTCCGGGATCGTTCCCTGGAACATGTTTTTGATTATAAAATTTTCTCCCGCATCAAAGCAAAAAACATCAGCCTCTTCATTACGAACGGCGACTTTCCCGTGACAAGTCCATATCTTGTAATCATCCTTAAATCCACGCTCTACAATGTGCCCCAAAATTATCTTTGGGTCTTGCAACATCTTCGTTCTTGCAATCAAAGTATGGACAAAAAATGTCCCTCCTGTTCCCCCTCAAAGCATATGCCTTTGCCTGATCAACAAATTTGGATGCTTCCTTCAAGAACGTCGGATAAGTTTTTCTTGTGTCGTACATCCATGCCCGATCCATCTCCTAAAAAACATCTCTGATGAGTCGAATTAAACTTTATTAAATCATATAAAAAACGATACGACTTAAACGAACATTATATTACTCTTCGTGCACTAGTGAGTCCAATAACATTAATTTAAAAATAAAAAATTAAGTATAATTACTAGGTTTGCAAAACTAGTATATTCGTTGCATTCCACCGAACAAATTTAAAATAAATGAAGGAAACTAAACAAAGATTAAATTAAAGTACTTTGCACTACTAAATACTATTCAAATTTATTCATGCAAACAATATATTTAATCGATAAACAAATAGTCCATTTCCAAAAACGAAAAAATTCTTCGCTTTTAACCGATAAAACTTGAAATAAATGAAGGCAAACCTAACCAAGAATTACACACTTTTTAAGACATGCCATGCAAATAATATATGTTAGCTAAAAATAAAAAAGTGCCTACACTACTCCATTTAAAAAGATGCAAATTTCATCGCATTGCGCCGATAAAAATTGAAATAAATGGAAGCAAATGAAGGAGAACAACAAGCATGTCACCTTTTATATGGATCCCAAGCAAAGATTTGAGGTTGAAAATCTTCCCCCCTAATTTGTGTCAAGTTTAGGAGAGAGAAAACGCCAGGCTTGAATGGGACAAGCTCGGGCTAGGGCTATATATGACATTTATCATCGCATGCGGTCGCATTAAGCGGCCTGCACGGGATAATCTGTTATCCCGTGCGGGCGGCTTAATAAGACCGCACGCGATAATGGATATTATCACGTGCGGTCATGTTAAGACACCCGCACAGGATAATAGATTATCCCGTGCGGGCGTAACCGGCCCCCGGTGGACCGATTTTTTCAGGTGGCGCCACTTACGACCCGCCTGTAATTTACCGAGAGCCTCGTACAGAAAAAGTTTTTCTGTAGTAGTGTTTAGTCGAAAATTGAAAAAGTTATGATAATTCAAATAATATATAGATTGATAATTAAAAAAGATGATTTGGCTTAATAAGAGAAGAGATAAATAACATTAACTAAGTAGGGATGAATTATATAGGTATAAAAGATATTGTAAAAATTGATGAATAGATATTTGTTGAAATATCATGTAAATGATATGAGATAATGATTTAACATGTTTGTATTTAAATGTTTGTATTTAAAGCTTTAAAATATATTAAATTATAGATGATATAGTATATTTACATAAGGTTTAAAATTAATAATTGCTAATAAATAATGATGCGATGTTTTTTATATATTGAGTTTTAGGTTGTAGTTGATTATAGATCCGGCTGCCGCCGCTGACCTTGCGTATACTATTTTCTTGTGGTTCTTAATTCCTTGGTCAAATTTGAGGAGGCATGCTGATACCATGAAATTGACAGATAAATTTAATAATTAACGGAGGAGACAAATAAATTAAGATAGGAGCATCAAACAAGAACTGGCCAAGTCACTCAAGGTCAATTCTGGGCGCACATTAACTACTTTCAGGCTCTCGAGTCATCATTCATCATAAAAGAAAAAAAAGATGCGACAGCTAGACCTCAGTGCAAACTGCAAACATATTGAATAGAAAATAAAAAAAAATACTGCCATCTTATTTTTAAACCGATCATAAATTCCACTCAAATCAACAGGATTTGAACCCGGCGTGTGCGACGTGAACTTCTGCCACCCTCAACGAACTCACTGTACAGTAGGCCCCACGTAAAATCACCCAGCCGGTGACACTGCAGGTGGGCCCATACGACCGGTCAAACGGGGCGCAAACCCACCAANCAAACCCACCAAACCGCCACACCTAACACCCGCCGCATTTGACCGCCTCCTTCTCCGAAGCTTTCTCCACAAGTCTTCCCGCCAAATTTATTTCTACAAAAAGAAAGATTTGCCTCTCTTGACCCGATCGTCTCCTTCCTACCGCGCGCGCGCCAATGGCGGACCCCTCGATCGATCGAGCTCTCTCCGTCCTTCTCAGTCAGCGCGCCTGACCTGACCTGACCCGATCACCCATGGAGATATATAGGTGTGTGCACGCCTGCTCTGACCAGCTCCAGCTCCAGCTCCAGCTCGTCTTCTAGATCTGGTCGGTGGGGGAATCCATCCATGGCGGGCGGCGAGTGAGGCGGCGGCGACGCTGTCAGTTCGTGCAGTCCGGCTGCTCTCTGTTTTCTGTTTCACCTTGCAGATTTTGTGCTCTTCTAGGAGAGAGCTGTCTGGATCAAGAAAAGGCGATCGTGATTTTCTCCGATGGAGGAGATCGCCGGAGCAGCCGGGAGCAGCGAGGGGCGCCGCCGTCCGCGTCGCGGCGGCGAAGCGAAGGCGGCGGCGGCCAGAGCCGTCCCTGCTTGCTACCACCGGCCGTCGGCTGGCTCCTGCCACCACGTCTGCAAGTACGGCGGCGCGCACGCCTTCGAGGAGCGGGAGCCTCGCCGGGCGCCCCAGCCGAGGCCCCGGAAGCTGCCGCCACCGCCGCCGCCACCGCCGCAGCCGGCGACGGCGATGGCTAAGCTGCGGTCCGCGTCGTCTCGGAGACGGGTCGGGGATCTCACGAAGGCCGCCAAGAAAGCAGCGGCCACCGCCGTTGACGACACGGGAAAGATGGACGCCGCCGGCGAGGTGGTGTGGAAGGACATCGTGGCGTACGAGTCATCCCCACTGCCGCCGGAGAAGACCACCATCGCCGGCGGCGGCGACGCGAAGAAGAAGAAGGATGTGAGTGTGACCAAGGGGAAGAAACCAATCAAATCATCTTCACTTGGCAAGGCCAAGATCGTCGCTGAACAAACCGACGGCGACATTGCCAAGCCAGATGGATCACCGAAGAAGAAGAAGCCGATCAAATCCATCGGGTTGAAGCTGACCGGCAAGCCGCCTCCGTCGCCGTTGCTCAAAGCCGGCGAGAAAGCGACTCCACCTGCCGACAACAGCAAGAAGATGATCACGAGCAGGACGAACAGCTTGAAGCCTCCGAAACCGAAGCAAAATCTCGTCGAAATTGGTCAAGAAATCGTTCAGGAAAATTCATCATCACCATCATCATCTGCAGCAGATGATATCAAAGAAGAGAAATCACACAACCCTCCTTGCCAAGAGGACAATTCCGGCAAGGCGCCGATGGTGGCGGCGGCAGCGCACCGGAGAGCTAAGAGCATGAGCATCACCGGCGCCAAATCAGTCCGCTTCCCGTTCACGCGGCAGGCGAGCAAGACATCCACCACCACCTTCAAGGTCATACGCTCCAAGAGCAGCCGCGCCGCCGCGGCGCCACCAGACTCCGAGCCGGCGGCGACAGCGACCACGACACGGCTCAGGTTATTCAGGAGGGGCGACGCCGGCGGCAGCAGCAGCGGCGGCGGCACTGGCTTCCAGCTTAGGCTGAGGAGCCTCAGGAGGCGAGGCAGCATCGGCACCGGCGGTGGGACGGCGGCGGGGGGCGGCGGGTTCGTGGTGCCGGCGGTGGCGCTCCGGCACCAGAGGACGCTGGAGAAGAAGCGGAGCCGGCGGCTGTACAACAGCGAGATCGAGGAGACCGCCGGGAAGCTCGCCATGGCCAGGAAGAGCAGGGTGAAGGCGCTCGTCGGCGCCTTCGAGTCACTCATCTCGAAGATTGGAAAGTAGTAGACGACTAGTAGTAGAAGCTCAAGAAAAATCCATGGAGAATTTGCTGTTCTTGGCAGTTGTGATGAACTGATGGTGATGATTCAGTGATGATTGATGAGTAGTGCTTTGTTTGGTTTTGTAGATATAAGCCCTGATGGAATTCGTATAATTTGATGTGGTTTTCACTTTGTGAATCATGCAGTCATGTTAGGGTGCGTCAGTTTGGAGGGTTGGAACCTTTCACTTTAACACGTAAAACAGAATGATGAATTAACACATGATTAATTAAATATTAATTAAATAAAACTTAAAAAATAAATTAATATGATGATAACCTTTCTATAGAAAATATTTTTTAAAAAATATGGTTTTTAACGGTTCAAGAAACGTAAACATGAAAAGCAAGAGAGCAGAAATTAGAAAAGAAAGGGTACGCGTGAAAAGCGAGGGAGAGCAGGAGTTAGGAAAGTGCAGTATAGAATGCAGCCAGTGATGCTTCCGTGAATAAATTTTTAATGTGCCTGAAGTTGAATTCAGGGTCTTGCTGAAATTCAGAGTTTCAGACAACTTGAAAATTGAAATAGCACCACATTCAGTCTAGCAGATTTGGTCAGATAAAAGCTGGTTTGTTTAGGTGAAGAATATATGTGGCAGAATGAAGAACATTGCCGGATCATCATGATGGTGAGGTTCCACTGCCAATGTGATAGAAACAACATTCAGATTTGAGCCAGTTTTATAGACAAATCAGTGTTGAATTGAATACAACAGCACTCGAATGGAAGTATGGTAACTGATTTCGAAATGTCGCATCATCGCCTATCAAATTTAGCTAGATGTCATCGGCACACCCAAACACATGAAACTAACATTGTACAGCTGATTTAGCAATCGGCCAGAGCAGATTCAGTACCCAGCTAGAGGACAGGTAATGAATCTTCTTTCTCTAAAATTCAGAGCAATGTACTGAATCCAGAGAAATGTACTGAAATCCAGAGCAATCCAGAGCAATCCAGCCCAGCTGACAGTGTTAGCTTTTGGAACCTGCTGCTCAATGATGCACACCACACATTTTACTTCACTGCATCCTACACATTTTCCTTGCAAAAGAAAAGCAGGGCCAAAGTCAGTTTCAGAACAGGTGTCTCCGCAGAAAACGATACATGAGGCAGAAAATGATACATGACAAGTTCTGACACTGAAATACCTAGCTATCTGTGTGTGACAAGTTGATAACTAACTTTAAATAGTTCTAGTGTCAACCAGATTTGCATCCTCATCAATAAATAACATCACGGCGGTCATCACAAGCCTGCGGATGGAACGAATATGCAAATAGTTAGCATATGCAACATCGACTTTGCATGATACTGGAAAGTATACATTCTTGAATGAGAACTAATTGACGTTAGCATATCTGCAGAAAATAAATCCACCCACACAATCAGCAACAAGAGAAAGACAGGTCATGATAGGGTCGCTGCTTGCCTTTATAATACTGAATAAATCTGCATATTTCAATGGCTCCTCATGATGCTTTGTGTGTTTGAAAACAATTGCATAAAACAACAACCTATTTGGTTTGATGCTATGTAAGATGCCAGAGTGACATGAACAAGGAAGACTGATAACGAGATCATTGCTTTGTGCCACCAACAGGTGGTTCAGTATTAGAGCATCTTGAAATGAGGGTCAAATCAATAAACTTGTGTAAAAATATTCAAAGTTTTAAATAGGAACAATTTATATCCTACAGAATGGAAGGTTCAGTATTAATTGCATTACCTTTCATCTATAGATATGGAAGGTTCAATGTTATATTGATGAAACAAAAATCAAGGATTTACTGTAAGTTATGTGGCATACAATGATTTAGCACCCTTTCAATTACATGTGGTCCCATAACAGAACTCACACACAAGGTGAAACTGAACGAAAAGTTCTGAAATGCTATTGAAGGAAGCTGCACATCCACAAAATTCCCAATTTAGAAGGAAGACATAAGGTCATATGATATTTTTGACTGAGGAGATAAGAATTATCTTGAGGACTAACAAATGAATATTCCATTGCAGGATACACATATGCAATGATAGAAAAAATAATGAATGAAATAACTAAAGTCAAACCTGTAGATCGTTATAATAAACAAACTAAAGTAGAAGGCAAGCTTAATCATCCTGTATTTTTTCTCCCAATTGAGCTGCCGGAATATCTCGGTAACATCTACAAGGTGTTTCCGATCCATATACCTGATAAAAAAAAGATCTTTTATATAATCATCATAATGGTACAAGCAAATAAGGACATGTACCAAAAAACATTACATGATTAACATCTTAGTATGAAACTTTATGGCATTAAAATGCTATATCCAAAGATCTTTGCCACAAAAAATATGCAAACTAATGGTTACTAGCCCAAGAAAATAATTATTCTGGACATATATCTAGGTGAAAAGGTTATACAGTTATACTTGATTTTAGCCACATTAAAAACAATACCTCTAACATTTTTCCAAAATAACTCTACTCAATTTTCAATGAGAACTAGATCCAATGCCACCAGGAGTACTTTATGTCAAGCCTCAACTGAGGACAAAAATCCAAAATCCAAATACTAGAATCGACAGTATAAGCACAATTATAATATCATCAACTAGAATAGACAAAATAATAGCCAGTTGTTTCTTGCAGTTTTCTAGATCACTTCAAACTATGTTTATCTTTTTAAAGAGCATTTCATAATATTTTATGTCCTTCCTATGTCCATAAGTTGAATGAATATGTACTGCACAACACTTATGATGCTTATTGAAATCCATATCCACAGAGAGATTTATTAGATGATTTTAATATGCGACCAACTAATCTAGCACATCAATCTATCCAAACAAATATATCAACATGATAGGCACTGACAACACAAGAATGAATGTTTGGATGGATTAAATTGAAGGCAACAGCAAGAACTACGTACAGTTTGCCATGGTAGTATGCTACAGGTGCCATAACTAGAAACGGGAACCAATGCAGTGTCAAGAGGAAAGAAGCACATAAGGCCCCTTGGAGTGAGTATTCTATAAGGACCACCGAGTTGATGCGAGATGAAGAATCGTATGGGTTGATATAGTCAAACTCCAAATCAGACAAACATATAAGCTGGTACAGAAAAAGAAGAGACGAAATCAGTCGAATACATGAGAAGAGAGTACAGCCTATCTCACAAGAAGCTAGAAGAATGTACATTTATTTATAAATTCTACTTGTACAGAGTTGAAATTTATATCTCTAAGATAAATTCTTGGTATAGGAAAAAACTAGTACATAGTACAATCATTAGACCAAAGTTTGTTCTCTAATGGGAATTACAACAATGGTAGTTGTGCTAGTGCGTATCACTGAACACTCATTGCAATAACACATCTATTCCATATTGGGACCGAGATAGATGTGGTGAGCATATGAACTATCAATCATCGGCCATACTGCTTTCGCACTTCGAGCTATGTAATCTGACAACACTACACGGGAAAGGAAATATTTCTCCACCTAACATGGCAGCGAGCAACCAAAATCTTCTACTGCACAAACTTAGGACCAATTTAATGAAACATACAGTGCAATTTATACAAAGACTATTAACTTTTCCTTAAGTTCTACAGTCTACATGAACACAGAAAATCAGAGAGGGAAAAAAATCTTTCAGTTAAGGCTACCTACACCTATCCTCCCACCCTGCCCTGTTGACCACCTAATGAGGCAAGCAACAACACCAAGAACTCCACCGTTTGATCCAACCCGGCATCAAATCGCGAAAAATCCCGATAAAAACCTAAAACATCCCCACCCAAAACTACCCGGAGATTCACTGTTTCGCCGCCGGATCTTGGAACTAGTCGGCGTGGTTCAGTAGCTAAACGGGACAAGGTGAGGCGGAGCTTGCCTGGTAGGCGGTGAGGCCGATGAGCACCATGATGGAGGCGAAGGAGAAGAGCCACAGGATGAGCTCGACGGACATGGCTGCTGCCTCACTTGCCTTGCCCCCCGCTTCACGGGTCCCAAGATTTCAAGAAACCCCGGAGGGGATTTGACCAACGACCTCCGCTCCGGTCACACCCCGCTTCTGCGGTCGACTAGGCCGGCCGGTGCCGAGGGGAGACCGGCGAGTCCGGGCGTAATGGCACGGCGGCGGTCGCCGGAGACCGGAGGAGGAGGTGGATCGCGGATGGACGCGAGGAGGGCGAGTCGGAGAGGAAAAGAGCTTTTTTTTTCCTTTTCCTTTTTCCGGAGAGCAAGCAAAGTAAGATTCCCTTCTGGGCACCGTGCTCTGAAGTCTGAAGTCTCGTTGTTTCTTTGCCCGTCAGAATAAAACCTTTTATTAATACTAGCAAAATACTTACTTGCTATGATAAAATGTTCATGCTTATTTGAATAGATTTTATTCATTTGATTCAAACAAATATTAGACTATTATATAATATCAAAAAATATTAGAGACTAATTTGTAAAACATACAAAAGTAATGGTGGTGGGCTGGTGGCGGAATCACCACCATCATTACTGTCTTTTATATTAGTATGGATATGTATATTTAGTGCGAAATTGCATATTGATTATAGCAGTATATATGTCTAGTTGTCTATACCCATGGACTAAGGCTCGGGTTAATTGGAAGATGTTCATCGCCTACTCGTTAGCTTATCAACTACAACTAAATTATAATTTTGAAACTTTTAAAATTGACTTTAAGGTTCTTTTATTAAACTCTAGACTTGACTTTTTAAACCTCTAGTAATAAATAGTAATAAATATATAAAGGGCTTACTTGCAAACTATTTTGACTATTTTGCAGGTATCTCAACCAATAAAAGCACTAACCTAGCCAAGTTTAAGGTAGTTCTTACCTCATAAAAACAAAAAAAATGAAAAAACGAAAAGAAAAAAATAGAGCATTCTCCATTCGCCGTAGTTGGGAGCCATAGGATATACAGGGTGGCGTCATTGTGATTGTGCGGCTCACTGCCATCGTCTCGCTGCTTGAGTGGCTCAACTGAGTAGAGGAGTAGGCATTACTCATGGTGGCTGTGGAGAGCCTGCACACATCACCTCTCGGGCTTGCTGGAGTAGCTCGAGGCCACCACCATGGTGGCCTAGCTGGAGGTCATGTCGTAGCTGCTTAATTAACCATGTCAAAGAATTTTGGGATCATCTCTTCTTTGATGCTCAGAAGCGCTTTCTCGAGAATCTTCATGTGCTCCATGAATTCATAGCATTGTGTTGATTGTCACGCATAAGTTCCTTAAGTGTGCAGGGTTAACAATTTCAAAAGGCCAAAAGAATTTGGGGTTACTGGTAAATTTGAAATTACAGAAATTTTTGTTCGAAATAATTTGAATTTTGAATAATTTTGCTAAATTTGCAAACACTGTTTGTGTGGAGAAGTAGCGATGGTAATGTCCCTGCTCCCAAGGCTTGACCAAGCACACAAGAGGGAGGCAGAGCTGCAGATGGCACTAAGGTGGATGATCCTACCTTTCCTTACCATGTTCTGGCATCTTGAGTTCACCAAGGCTCGAGTCCAAGCCATCTAGGGGTGTCGACGAGCCAAGCTCGAGCGAGCTTACCTATCTAAGCTTGAGCTCGGGACGAGCCTAGTTTATGCTTCGAGCTTATAGATGGGCTCGGCTCAAGCTCGCTTGAGTCTCGAGATTGCTATCGAGCTTAGCCTCATCAGTTTGTTGGAATTTTGAATGAAGAGAGAGATTTGAGGAGGTGAGGCTTGCTCCGGATGAAAGTGAACGAATGGAATAGTAGACATGCACCAGTACTCCTACCACTACTAAACTTTCTTTACACGATGCATAGTGCTACCATTGATGAAGCTACAGGCTATGAGCCTGCCTAGCTAGGAGGTAAAAACTTTGCGAGTGCAGCCTCGTTGGAAAGTGAACCAGGTGGTTGGGTGATGTTGCATGAAAAATGAGTACTACTACTACTCACAACCAAAGGAAGGTAACATTAGCATGAGTAAACACAGGCTCATCAAACAGTTCAAGCTCGGCTTGTGAAGTTCGCGAGCTCAGAGTGAGGCTTGAGCTTGATTCGAATAGTAGACAAGCTGAGCTCGAGTCAAGCCTTGAGTGAGCCAAGTTCGAGCAGCTCGCGAGCCTCGAGCTTTTTTGACAGCCCTAAAGCTATCCAAGTCATGCCCGACAACTGGAGTGACAATGTGCAGGTCATTTGCGATGGAACGATGCGCTTCGGGGAGAATGCGAGCATCCTTCATGAATTCTTGGCGTCGCTAGGGCGTCTAGATTCGATGGTATTAATGTTTGTTTGTTAATTACTTGTTGAAGCTGTCGCTTTGCAAGTATCTTAACTTTGAAATTGATTGAACAACATCGGTGAAAAAATAACAATCTTTTATTGAATGGTTCTTCAAAAGAGTGCTTCATATGCTTTAAATAAAGATGTGTATATACATAAACAGGAGATACAATTTCTAATTATCTAAACAAAACAAATAAATAGGAGATACACTTTCCTGATTATCTTCAAAAACATAAATATGAGATACACATTACCATTACTAAAAAAACACAACTATGCGAGATAAATATTTCCTCGTGGTCCCAAGCCATGGAGGTGGCGGTGGAGACCAAACATCAAACTGAAACAGCACAAAATCCTATAGATTTCATGCTTCTATCCATTTTCTATAAACATGCATCCACTTCCTTCTCCATTCCCCATTCCCTCAAAACCCTAGTAGCCGTCAGCCAGTCCTTCCAGCGTAGCTCAATGCTCGATGATGGCTCACACCAGCAGATGGCATGACGTATAGGGTAGTGCCATCATGACCATGTCCATCTCACTGCTGCCGTCTCGCCACTCGAGCGGCTCAACCAAGCAGAGGAGGAGGACGAGGCTGCGCTTGTGGCGGCTGTGGAGGCTTGCATACATCACCTCCCAGGTTTGCTGGAGCAGCTCAAGGTCACCATGGAGGAGGCCGAGGAGGAGGGGGCCTAGCTGGAGACCGTGCTGTAGCTGCCCGCCCATGTCGAAGAATTTTTAGATCATCTCTTCTTCGATGCGGAGAAGCGCTTCCTTGAGAATCTTTGTGTGCTCAGTGAATTCATAGCATTGTGCTAATTGCCATGCATAAGTTCCTTAAGTGTGCAGGGTTAAAAATTTCAAAAAGCCAAAAAATTTTAGGGGTGATCGATAAATCCAAAATTAAGGAAATTTTGGTTTGAAATAATTTGAATTTTGAACAATTTTGCTAAATTTGCAAACACTTTGTTTGTGTGGAGAAGTAGTGATGATGTGCCTGCTCCCATGGTTTGGCCAAGCACCAAATTCTGGCACCCTGAGTGCACCAAGGCCTGAAATCAAACCATCCTAGACCTGCCCAACAACCGGAGAGACGACATGCAAGTCATCTGCGATGGAACAATGTGCTTCGAGGAGAGTGCAAGCATCCTCCGTGAATTCTTGTCGTAGCTAGCATGTCTAGATTCGATAGTATTAATGTTTGTTTGCCGAATACTTGTTGAAGGTGTAGCTTTACAATTATCTTGACTTGAAATTGATCGAATAAAATCGGTGGGCAAATAACAATCCTTTCTTGAAGGGTTATTCAGAAGAGTGCTTCATAGGCTTTAAATAAAGATGTGTATATACATAAACAGGAGATACATTTTCCCATTATCTAAACAAAACACATTAATAGGAGATACACTTTTTCATATTATCTTAAAAGACAATTAATATGATACAGGCATTTCCATTATCTAAAAAAAACATAAATTGGAGAGAGACACTTTTTTTCCACTATCTAAAGAAAAAACATATATAAACACATGACAGAGACATTATCTAAAAAAACATAAACATGATCATTTGCAAGGGTAGCATTAGCACGCTGAAAACATACTATAATCAATACAAATATATTATTAATAAATAAAATGGGATATTAATCCTATACAAAATTCAAGGATAACTCAAACGTTTTAAAGCAGTACTCTAAAGTTCAAATTTATCAAACGGATTGTGTGAATTACATGGGACCCGGCTACCACCATGATGGGCAGGCCGATCGACTGGGCCAAGTAGTGGGTTTCTGTATCCAGGTATAGAGGGTTAACTTGTAATCCAAGATGATGGGAAGAAGAGATAAGATATAAATCTCCATCCTGGGTATCTAGGATAGATGGATGGCAAGTGATCTAGCTAAGTTTTTTAAGCCAGATCCCTTGTAACCCGGTTTCTTATGTCTATATAAAGGGATCGAGATATCTCTGTAAGGGCTAGCTATGCACGCACGTACTCCTGCTCGTGTTGTCAACCCTAGACACAAGCAACAATCCAATCTAGTAACAGGACGTAGGGTATTACCTCCTCGTGAGGGCCTAGACCTATATAAAAATTCTCTCTGTGTCACCATTTGTTCTTAGATCTTGCACACCGTCATAAGTTTATCGTCAATTTCCAGAATTGACATATTGCATTTAACATCATTGTCATAGTCTAACTTCAACAGATGTAGTTCTGACATTATCTTCGTACACCCATCCTGCAATAAGAGCCGAGGGAACTTATTGTTGCGGAGGGCCAACATGGGAGATAGGTAGATATTGTTGATGCCAATCTTGTGGGGTAGTGTAAAACAATTGTCGTGCACTATGCAGGCCACTTGAGGAGGCTGCAGTGATGTCTCCATCACGAGCACATTTGCCTCTTTGTGTAGTTACATACAAGCTTTCTCGCATGTGAAAGTGCACATTTAGGCCCTTCAATTGATTTTGGTGGTTTTTCACAACACAATTAGAAACCTCTAATGCAATTGTCTAAGTTAATGCAAGACTAAAGGCATATATTGTTGCTCCCAAGGCTTGGACAGGCGCACAAGAGGGAGGCTGAGCTAGAGAAGGCACTCAGGAGGATGGTCCCTTCCTTCCTCACCTTGTTCTGGCACCTCGAGGTCGCCAAGGAACGAGTCAAAGCCACGGAGGCGGCAGTTGAGGCCATCCTAGACCTACCTAGCAGTTGGCGCGATAGCGTGCACCTCTTCTGTAAGGGAGGTGAGCGCTTCAAGGAGAGTGGGAGCGTCCTCCATGAGCACAGAGTGTAGCTCGCGTGTGTGTTTGGACTTGACAATATCAATGTTTCGGTTACTTAGTGTTGACGAAAAATCCACGTCCAGCCGATAGTGTCAAATTTGTGTTGACGCGAACCCTGTCGAAACACACAAAGGCCCGGAAGTTCTGCTTAGCTCTAGTGCAGGTCCTAAAATATTGATAAGATGCGGGCGTGCCAGTTAGTTTGATCCTGCAACTAACAAGATATATAAATTGAAGATTGTAGAGTCGATCGACCAGCAAGCATATAGTAATTCCAGCCGATGTCGATAGGGTTTTGAGCAATCGACTATATATCCAATGTAGATTCTGATACTTGAGTAAGTAATGATATAAAGACAATCAGCTGATAATAATATAATAAAATAATAATATAATCCAAAGTAAACCAATCGGCTAATAATTATATGATAGAATAAATGCTGATCCGAAGGTTAAAACATACATCGGTTGGAGATTCAATGTTGTTAAATCTAAATGATTAAATAATCAATGAAATGTTTGCTGTCATCGGCTAAAACCAACTTGTATGTAATCCTTATAAGCTGATGCAACGTCCAGATAACTCATTGGCTGAAACCCCAGTAATACCCTTATTGGCAATCAAAGAGCAAGTTAGTTCTTACAATTCCAAGTATGACTCAGTAGGTCAAACCTAATTGATGTAACACTAAGTATGAAAGGAAGTATAAGGTCTAAACAATCGAGCCTTTGATTGATTTTTAGGGTGGTCATGTATTAAATTTAACCAAGACAGTAAAACCATCAAAGACAAATTTAACACATCGGATAAGATCGGCTAACCCTCCGATGAAACATTAGCATGAATCTATTGGCTTATCAAGACTTAGATTATCAACAACAATCTAGTAGGTCGAACCTAACCGATGCAGCACGAGATTGTATATAATAATCTAATACTCAATGAGCCGATAAATTTGTCTAATATGATGGATATAACAAATCTATCTAAAGCATCATTGTGATTGTAGAGAAATATCGGCTAAGACAGAAGATCAGACATAACTGAGACAGTCTTAGCTAAACCGATGCGTCTCTCAACACAATGTTATTAAAGATAGAATCGAAATATCAAGTAGGCAAATGTATCAACCAAACCAGAGCGATCCAAGAGGTCAAAGCGATGCAGCCTTGAACAACACCAATGTAGCTGATACATTCACTAGGGCCAGCGGAACGTTGGACTTACCCTTTCGCCGGAGATCGAAAGCCGATGCAGCACCGCGTTTGATGCCAAGTTCTGCCGGTTGATAAGTAAAACCTCGGAAAAGAGGGTGACGATACGCCGAAAGTAGATGTATTGATTGTTGCGATAGATTACATGAACCCCGAGTGTACATATTTATACCCATGGGTAGATACTAGTCCTTATTGGACAAGACATAAACTTTCCTAAAAATAAAATAAAAGATACAAGTCCTAATCGGACTCTAAAGAATCTTTCCTAAAAATAAAAAAAAACTAACTGACTTTGCCTAATTAATAGATAAATTGTCATGTCGCATCCTCCTTGAACTCAGCCTTTTCTGAATAAGCTACCTTTAATTGATTAATTTTCTTAACCGAATCTGCTAAGAATCCGACTGCTGTCGAGTGATAATTCCCATCGGCCGATTCCAAGACTCTGAAGCCGATGCTGATTCTAGGCCGATGGTGACTTCGGGCTTTACCAATTTTGGAGTTAACACATGCTCCCCAATTTGAGAGTATGAGGACTCATGCTTCAAAATTCTCTTCTGTCTGGCCTTGATAACTCCAAAATTAATCCCTCGTTGCTCCTTGCCATCGACTTTCATGAGACGATACTGTCTTCATGAGATGAGCTATGCTGTCAAAGTCGTGGAAAAAAACCTTGTCTTTGATATGTGCTGACAATCCTTGAAATGCAAGCTTTGCTAGTTGCTCATCACTTAGGATCAAACTATAACATCGGTTGCAGACATTACAAAATCTTTCAATATATACCATAGCCGATTCTCCCTCTTGCTGCTCAACCGATATTAAATCTGAAAACTTCATCTCATCAATTCCAACAAAGAAATACTCATGGAATTGCTTCTCAAGATTGGCCCATCCTCTAATAGAATTTGATGGTAATGATGAAAACCATGTGAAAGCTAATCCAATCAAAGACAATGGAAGAAACCTAACTTTCAGAGCTTCTTCAGCCGATGCCTCCCTACATTGCGCTAAGAATCGGCTGATGTGTTCCATTGTAGATATATCATCTTGCCCTAAAAACTTGGAGAAGTCTGAAATCTTGTATCGGTGCAGAGTTGGAACTCTATCGAACCATTCAGGATATGGCTGCCAATACATGTGGATCTGCTCCTTAGGTCTAAGTCCAAACTGCTCCTCTACTAACTTTGCAATCCTATCGGCCCAACAATCGTTCCTCTGATGGTATTGTTCTTCTTCATATTGATGCTCTTGAAGTTCTTCTGGCCGATATTATTGATATGAATCGTCATGCCAATGCTGATGAGCTTGTCCCCCAAGCTAAATTTTTTGAGCAATTAATTTATCAACTGATTTCTTGATCAAATCCTATAATGTATTCATCAAAACTCCAGATTGATCGAACAAGGCATGATGAACCGCTTCATCGACTGTATCCTGAAGTGTTTCAACAATCGGCTTGGGGAATTAAGTCCTCTGAATTGGTCCTTGTTGCGTCATGACAAAAGATTGAAGATAACGCTTTTGAAAGTCAGCCACGGATTGCTCCAACTGTTGCCTCTGCTCTTCTGTCAAATTCTCCATTGTGATCAAGATCTTGGCATTGGCTTCTTCCTCAGACATGTTGGTATAAAACTCGTGTCCCACTAGGCGAGCCAAATCTATGTTGATGAAAAATTTGCATCCAGCCGATAGTGCCAAATCTGCGTTGACGCGAACCGTGTTGAAACACACGAAGGCCTTGAAGTTCTGCTTAGCTCCAGTGCAGGTCCTAAAATATTGATAAGATGCGGGCGTGCCAGTCAGTTCGATCCTGCAACTAACAAGATATATAAATGTAACATGGATCGCAAGGACATGACACTACTACAGAAAATACTTGTCCAAACAAATAAGATGTTTTTCGCTCTGCCTGCAAAGGGGTTGCAGGCCTGCGGAAATTCGCTTTTACTGCAGGTTTAAAATCTCCCCCCCCCCTCGTTGAAAAAGCGATTTTCATGGACGACGGAAGAAAGACACCCGCCTGCGAAAACTGTTTTATATAGGCTATACAGTGTTCGAAGTAAAACTGTCCAGATAAAATCTTTATACTGGCGGATCACATAAGTTACCACCTAGGTTTTATGGTTTACATAGGCCGGTACATACAGAGGACCGTTGATCGGAGTACGGAGTGTCCGACCGTTGATCAAACAATCCGATAAATATCAGAACATCTGACATTTCAGTCTATATCCAACTTACTTCCGCTTTACATTTTCACATTAAGTTTAAAAGAGCATATCCACCCCCTCCCTCTAGGTCTCTCATGATCCTTTCAGCATGGAGTGTGTCCACAATTGAATGCCGGCCGCTTGCCATCCACATCGTCTTCAATGTTGCAAGTGCAAATGTTTTCCTATGTGTTTGGTACCAATCTTGATGCAGTATATCACCATACCATTTGCCCCACCATGGCACGGATAACCACAGTTGGCGCATCATCGATGAAGACGACAGTTGTTCCAGTGTCCGTCACTTCAACTTGCACTAGATCATGTGCCTTTTTGGCATCAAGAGCAGCTTGGGGGAGTTCATGGATGATGCCTGTCAACCGGTTGATCAGAAGGAAGATCTCATCACTGCTAGTGGCAGTTGGACCCGAGTGTCGATCAGTGCTAGCAAGGCAGCATGCTGCACACGAAACAAACCACGCTCAATTTGCCACTCAATACTCAGGGAAAGAAGACTTGAGTTTATGTGGCAGCATGATGCAGCTAGAGAGAACAAAATGTCTTCCCGATTCTATATTGATTTTGCCGTTAAATTTTCTGGCTTGCCCTTTCTCACTATTAGAGAAACGATCTTTTATCCTAAGTCTCAAAACACAAATATTTCGGCTAGATTAAGAACCGGTACTAAAGATGATTTAGTATCAGTTCTAAAAGTCCAAATCCCTAGAAACATTTTTAGTCGGTACTAAAAATGCTGAAGGATCTTTAGTCTCGGTTGATGTTACCAATCGATACTAAAGATGCATTTTTATTACTGGTTGATAACACCAATCGGGACAAAAATATTTTTAGTACCGATTGATGTTATCAACCGGTACTAAAGATGTCTCTAGGGTTAGTTCAAAAAAACATATCTATCTAAGTTAGATGTGTGTAGTAGGTGGGATGGTAACATGTGTGAGGGTTAAAGTGAGAGATATTGAGTTCGAATCCTACATCCCATATATTTTTTTAACTTAGTATGCATATTTAGTACGATCTTTAGTACCAGTTGAAATAACTGGTACTAAATATGCATAGTAAGTCAAAAAAAAATATCTTTAGTCTCGATTTACTAGTCTCGGTTGCTACAACCGGTAATGTTGTATACTAAAGGGGGTTTTTAATTGATGTTAAAGATCGTTTCTCCGGTAGTGTCTTTCTGTTTTGCCCAGTTATCATTTAACACTAATTTCTCTTGAAATGTTACCATTGCTCAATTATCTGACTATATATTATTCCACGATTTTAATCCATGATTTTCTACACTCAGTTTGCAAACTAATATCACTTTAGCACAACACCCAGATTTGCTATATATATTCACCACGAAAATCCAATCTGAAAAACATAACTGGAATTTCGCCCGTCCATAGAACAACCAACCTTAATTCAAAAAGACAAATCTCTCTATAGACATTGGATTTCCATAAACATTGCTTTGTATTAAAGCTTAAAACATTGTGTCCGCAAATTCTATATTGAAGTTTTCCCCAAAATCATCCTCTAGGATCATTAAAAAAATGATCCAAAATACAAACCGTACTACTTGGACTGAACAGACCGAAACCTGGACTGAATATTCAGAAATTAAACAAGGGGTAAAAGGCTCTAAAATTCAGTCTGTTGCACAACAGAATATAGGTAAACCATCAAAGAAGATCTTCATCTCCTACAAGAGAGTTCCCAAGCTATTGAATCAGAGCCACCCTTAGGTGACGAGTTATGATTTTTATATAATGGATAGAAATCCGGCCTCTATCAATATGTAATATTTAGATATACACAGCAAGGTGATGAGTTGTGATATATAAAACTCTAGGAGCATCCAGATTGACATGCTAGCTGAGTGATTCTATTTCTGTCATCATCTGCTAGCTTCTATATCCCATGTATCTACAATAAATTAATGGAAGTGTTTTGCTTCTCTGTTTAATTTGGCTGAAAATTTCAATCATTGAGTTATTTTTATTAGTTTTATACAACTTCACAGTGCAGACATGAACAACAACTTGCTGCCTTAATTAGAGCATTAGTATTCAATTCATTCCTTGAAGGCTTTTCTAGCTGACTTTCTTGGTAGAAACTGGGGTCTTTTAAAAAAAGGTAGAAATTGGAGATATGCTATTGCTGATTTTTTTTCCTATGGCATGTAGCACTATGATGAAATTATTGTTATATAATTAAGCTTTTATAACTGTAGTCAATTAATTATATATACACAATTATAAGAGTGTATATGGAAGTACCTGGCCTTTTGCTGTGTCATATCGTCATTGACACATCGACTGGTAAACTAATACTGAACATTAATCATTTCAAAACTTTGCCAGCGTCATTAGTCTGCACTTATGAGTATAATGCACAACGTTGCACTTGATTGGCGGTAACATGAAGCATTCTTATGAATATGATATTTATATAGCAGTAAATTAAATTCAAAAATTATATGTGTTCTTATATTAATTAAACAGAGATCAAACAAAAAAAGGACTTGCATGTTCTCACTTTGCAACAAGTTATTTGAAATATTGATAAAAGATAGAACTATAAGTTTGTCTAGAAATTCGGTACACAATGGTTTCGCCAAAATAATGTAGAATATCAGGTTAGCTATAGCCGTCAAAATTACTCTAAGCTACTAGCTCAAGTCACAAAAGGGATTTATATACTCTTATCTTACATTTTCACTATCTATTTCATGAGATGCCATTGTCACATTAATTTGCCAGCAAAAGTGAAATTGATGTAGCAAAATGAAAATATACTAGCCCATTTCAGATATGTACGTATGAATCAAATAGAATTTGCATAACCTTATTTATGTGCATACACCTGTGCTCTAAAACCACATTATCCACACAGAAGCAATTTCAACTTAAAACCATGGAAATCTGCTTGTTCATATAGTTCATACTAAATTCATTGGTAAAGGTTACTGTACCTGGATATGTCATCATCAATATATAGCAGGGAACAGCCAAAGAAATTTCTTGGCATTCAGCCAAACAAAAGTAACTTCTGAAAAGTCCTTGTTTTTCTTTATACCGTATGCTGTTTTCTGAATGGTGAAATAAACATAGTCTATGAACATAAAATCCATCATACATGTAGAGCTGTTCCACAATCAAACATGTCATGCATATGGGTTAGTGAGCTGCGTCAACATAAATTGGGAGAGGTTCTTTTTAATCTCCCATATGATATTTTTAAAAACTAAACCGGTAGAAGAAATTTTTTGTATATCATGATAGTAAGGCAGAACAAAGATGATTGTGCTCACTGCTCACTGCTGCCATTAATTTTTTTGTGATCGAAGCCATGAATAATTCTCTTGATGAAAATTCAGCCAATTGATCTGCAGGTTCTTACTTGAGCAATGTTTCAAGACAGTGGTATATATAGTGATAAGTAAGGAATTAAAAAAAATCAAAAGCAGAAAGATAAAAAAGGTATTGAATATATGATATATTTTCTGGAAACGGCAATTTCATATCTTATTATGATGTACCAGGAAAAACAATATATAGATCTTTTCTTTTTTGACGAGAACGATATATAGATCTACCCCGGACGAAGGCATTAATTCATTACTAAGACATGATGGATATACCAGTTAAAGTTAAATATCAGATCTGAAGCAAGCCAATTGCCTAGCAAAATGAAGGAAGTCCTCATTTATATGCACATATATTTCATATGACTAAACAAGCGGCAGGAGAAATCTATTTATGTAAACCACGAAATGGCAACAGATACAGCTAACGGTTATCTTCTGAAACTCTGTCTGGCATTTTGGATCCGTCAGTGAACTGTATATGACCTAGGTAACACAAATTATGATCAGCTGCACAAAACCCGCGCCCCCTGCATTCAATTACTTGAGAGAAATTAAATTAATAAAATGGTCAAACACTAGCATTGCAGAATACAGCAAACAGCAAAAGTGAAATCGATGTAGCAAAATGAAAGTATAGCCCATTTCAGATATATATGTACAAGTGAATCAAATAGAATTTGCATAGACTTCATTTATGTGCATACACCTGTGCTCTAAAATCACATTATCAATACAGAAGCAGTTTCAACTTAAAAACATAGAAATTAGCTTGTTCATATAGTTCATACTAAATTCATTGATAAAGGTTACTGTATGTGGATGTCATCAATATATAGCAGGGAACAGCGAAAGAAACTTGTTGGTGCAGCCAAAGAAAAGTAACTTCTGAACATGGCCCCTTTTCTTTAAACCATATGATATCTTTTTTT
Organism: Oryza officinalis; assembly: GCA_008326285.1. Lineage (NCBI taxonomy): Eukaryota > Viridiplantae > Streptophyta > Magnoliopsida > Poales > Poaceae > Oryza > Oryza officinalis. The sequence continues at coordinate 28,939,918 of BDMV01000012.1, forward strand.
ATCATTTTTCTGAAAGGTGAAATAAACATACTGAACAGAAAAATCCATCATATGTATGTATATGTATATGTATATAGGACTGTTCTACAATCTCTGCAAACAGGTCTTGTATAGTAGTATGCATAAGTGGGCTACATCAACATAAGTTGGGAGAGGTTCTTTTTAACACCCTATCAAAATTTTACATTCACATATAATTTTAAATATAGCATCGCCTTATATTTAATAGCATGCATGTCAGTGGTGGCAGTACAGCTCTTTGTGCAAATCAGAGCCAATATGTTCCATATATCTATCCCTCTCTGCAACACAGCTGAATAGGCCACTCACTAAAACTTGCAACACAGCTCGTCTCAATTTGCATGCTAATAAAGGGTATCCACCAAATGTAGTACAAACAGTTATGTGTGTGTGTGTATATATATCCCCATTTCTAACTTGCTGTTCAGCATCATATGCATGCATGTTGTAACGATAATGTTGTTACATGGTACTAAAAGGAAGTCCCTAAGGAAATTAATTTTGTACTTCTTCTATGTTTTCTTTGGATAATGATGTGCATAGATATAATTCTGGTGAAAGCTTTGTTACCCAAATTTAATATTAATTAAGTGGTATCTCGATCCCCTCTAACTAACCATGCGCGCATATGGTTGTTGACAGGAAAAAAAGGTGTGTATCTTGCTAGCTATATATATCTAGCTACAGCAGAGATCGATGTTCAAGAAATTTTGTACACCATGACAGTAATGCAGAACAAAGATGATTGTGCTCACTGCTCACACTGCTGCCATTAATTTGTTTGTGAACGAGGCTAATGCAATGAATAATTCGTTGATGAAAATGGTTCTTACTTGAGAATGTTTGAAGCCGAAATCAAAAGGTACTGAATATATGATCTATTTTCTAGAAACCACTATTCTATATCTTATTAAGATGTACCATGAAAAATGGTATATATCTACCCTCACTACCCTGGACGAACATTAATTAATTCAGTACTAAGATATGATGGACATACTAGTTACTTGAAGTTAAATCAGATCTAGTGCAAGTCAATTGCCCATCACCAAAGAGTCACATATACTCTATTTGTCCTATAATAATATATGACTTTTGGTAGTTGTCGTCTGGATGTTTGTTGGGCAGCTTCTATGTCCCACTTTGCGTTGAAAAAAAAAATATACTGTCAACCGACCAAACACCCTTGCTTTCTATACTAAATAAAAACAGGGTCTTGTGCCTTTAATCTTAAAAAAATAATAATATACTCTCTTCATCCAAAAAGAATTCAATCCTAAAGAAGAATTCAATCCTACAATATGTCCAGATCCATTCTTAGAATTGAGTTTTTTTATTAGACAAAAAGAATAAGTGATTTTGGAATCCCAAGACAATACTTTAGTCTCTCTATCTATCAACTTTTATCATACTTTATTCCTCACCTACCCACCTTTATAGGCTTTGTTGGGCACAAGGAGTTCCAGCTCCTCTCCTTCCGCTCGCACGCTTTTTAAACTGTTAAACGGTGTGTTTTTTATAAAAAAAATTTATACAAAAGTTGCTTTAAAAAATCATATTAATTCATTTTTCAAAAAAAATTAACAAATACTTAATCAATTATAAAAAATACGTTGCTCCGTTTTACGTGCGCGGGAGGTGAGTTTCCAACCTCACCTTCCAAACACAGTCATAATAGTTTATTCTTCAATCTACAACCTTTTGAACTACTTTATTTCCTCACATATCACCATTTTTATCATCACATGTTGTTTTTCTATTTTCTTATTTTTTTTCAAAAGAGTATATATAATCCTTTCTATTATGGAGCGGAGGGAGTAATATTTATATATCTAAACAAACGGCAGGAGAAATCAATTTATTCAAATATCAAATGGCAACAGGTAAAGCTAACGATTAGCTTCTGAAACTATGTTTGGAATTTGGATCCGTTCAGCAGTTTAACTATACGGTGTACCCGGACACCATGTAGCTTGACTATTTCTAGTTGTTTTAGTTATATTAATCTCATTATTATATTACTCAAAAATTAGACTATAAGTATGTCAAGGACTCTTGTAATTTTTTTGGGTTCGCCACTGTCCGTAACTGAGCTGTATGTCGTCCTAGGTATAGAAATTATGATCAGCTGCGGCCCCCTGCATTCAATTACTTGAGAGAAATCATCAAATTAATAAAATGGTTAAACACTACAGCCTGCAGATTCAGCAACAGAAAAACACTACGCCTAAATGATCATGTGGCGAACTGTTTTATGTTTGGGACCTCATATATATATTAACCTCACTATTCTTAATCAATTTGTCCTGGCATACACAATCAGGACCTCTGGACCTATGGATTGCCATGTGTTCTTTGATCTTGTGTACTATATACCTCTCGCCTCTTCATTCTACAGAAAGATATATCATATTCGAAAAGATGAGAAAGAGATTAAAGCGCAGATCGAGAAAGAGAAAATACTTATTGACGTGTACATGATTATTTCCTGCAACTGAGAGAGAAAGTAAAACCACAAGTACGAACAGACAGACAGACACACCAGGTGCAATTTGCTCATGATCAGAGATCGATCGAGCTCAACTGATGATGGCCGGCCGCCGGACATGCCTCATCCCCGACGTCCCATTCCACCGTTTCCGGCCAGCCGGCCGGCCGCCACCCGCCGCGGCCGCCTCGACGACATGGAGGCAAGGCAACCCCTTCTCCGGCCATTCGGGCGCAGATCGAAATTAACGGTCGAGAACTGGAGGCAGCAGAGATCGATGGAGAGAAGAAGAACAGAGAAGAGATAAGAGGTAGAAGACGACCTCACGACCGGCAGTGTCGCACGAATCTCAACGCGGGATCGTACGGCGGGGACGAGGAAGAGTAACCACTGACCTAAGATGAAAGTGAAAACCGACAAAACGTGAAAAATCCCGCCCCGCGCTACTGAGCTGGCATCCATCCTTCTGACACATATCCCCTCCCTCGCTTTCCGTGTCCTCCCCGCTTTAAATTCCCTCCCCCACCACTCCATTCCCCATTCCCCACCCACCCCCAAACCCTAGCCTCCCATCTCTCCGCCGCCGCCGCTAGCTGCTCCCTTCCGGCCGCCGGCGACGACCTAGGTACGTCGTCCCTTCATCTCGGTCAGCTTGGATTTTGCTTTGGGTATACGGGAAGTGATCGAACACTCCATCCGATCTTGCTGCTTTTGCTTCAAGCTAGGTTTGTCTCGAACTCTCGATCTCGACCTCCGACGATCGATACATGGCGGCGCCAGCTTCACCCGTGATTCGCCTGGACGCGGCGGCCGTCGACCCGGCGATGGTGGCTTACCTGCGGGATCTCGTGGAGGGCCTCGAGGGGAAGTGCTACCACCTCGCCTGCGACGTGCAGGTCGCCGCCGACGCCGACGCCGACGCCGTCGCCGACCTGTTTCGCCTCCGCCCGGAGCAATTGCTGCTCGCCGGCGTCCCCGAGGTGGTCGCGTCGGCGATCCACACCCTGGAGGAGCTCCTCCGCAAGGGTAACCCAGCGCTGGCGGCGTACGGGCGGCTCGTGACCCGGGTGAAGCGCATCGAGCTGCAGGAAGCCGTGGACGCCGCCATGGACGAGGTGATGGCGGTGAACGACGTCATCACCGACCTCCACCTCGCCTTCGAAGCCAAGAGGGCGCAGCTGGCCGCCGCGCAGCTCGCTAAGCGGCAGATCGCCGCCCAGATCGTGGCCGTGGTGTGCGCCCCGCTGACCACCCACGAGAGCCTCGCCCGCGCCGCCGCCGCGCTGACCTCGCTGCTCCCGCGGCTCGGGCGCGCGCACGAGAGGGAGGCCGAGCTGGAGATGGCCCTTGGCAGGATGGTGCCGACCTTCCTCACCCTCAACTGGAACCTCGAGGTGGCCAAGGAACGCGTCGAGGCGGCGGACGCGGCGGTCCACGCCATCCCTGCCGTGCCCGGCAGGTGGCGCGACGACGTGCAGGTCGTCCGCGACGGAGGCGACCGCTTCGAGGAGAGCGCGACCGTGCTCCGTGAGTACATGGCGTAGCGCGCGTCTGGACTCGGACAATGCAATATCACCAAAATGTTTCGATTACTTCGCTTGTTGTCGCTTAATTTGCAGTTATCGATGTTAGACATTGAAATGTATCAGATGATATGTGTCGATGGAAATAGAATAATGAATATCCTTCCTTCCTTGAAGGCTTGTTCAGAAGAGTGATGTATAGTCTTTTTATTTTCTTTCCCCTAGGTAGAGATGTGCAATATTTCCTCCGGGTTGCTAATACTTGTCCTCTGGGATAAAGTTATTATTAATCTTTAAAACTTTGACTATAAATAACATTTAAATTATTTGTCTTAGAAATATAAAGACCATATGTATAGATTAGTTTTAAAAAGTATTTCAATAAAATTATATATTTATTGATATTTATATATATATATATGGTAATAAAAATAGTGGTCAAAATTGTTTTTGAGGCCATGTCCTTGTTTAAAAAGACAAGTATTATTAACCCGAAGGGAGTATATCACAAACCGTTGAACATGCATTCCCAGTGTTAGTGCTTGATTATTGGAGTGTTAGTTCATTATACATGTATTACTAGCATTATATGCGACACCCGGTAATTTTTGTTTTAATTCGCCGCTGGCAGTAAGGCTATGAAAAAGTAATCATGCGTTGCAATGGTCTGGATAATTGTGCAATGTTGTGATAGATAATTGTGCTTTTGGTTCGATGTTTTGGGTGTACATTACTTTTTTAAATTAATCTGCTGAAATTAGAAAGATGGAAAATGCAGAAATACAGAGAAATTATACATGTATCGTACACATGGCAAGGACATATATATATATATATATATATATCCATTCAAGGGAATATGTTTCACTACAAATAAATAGATCGATCCTTGTGAAAAGTTAAAATTATGCTCTAATCATGAATTCATCATATATCCTGATAAATAAAGTGTTGAATCATTAATTTGTGGAGTCCATTATTCAGGACCACACCAACTCCATTTCTCAAATACACATGTTGACACCGATCGATGTTGGCTCGTCTCCTAGATATGGTTTATTATATTATAAATTAACATATCAGCTCAAATATATTGTATAGAAAATAATAAATAAGAATGTTATTGGGAATAAACAATAAGAATGTAGTATATTTAGCAGATGCGCTGAAACACGTCCGGGGTGCATTGGCGATAACTAATTAAAACACGCTCCTCACGCAATAAAATTTTTACTACGCGTTATATATATGTTCTTAAATACCTGATAGTAAAAATTTTACTAATAGGCTTAATAGCGAGATTTGTGATGATTGCACTCTTAGCAAAAAAAATACTAACATTGGGTGCGTCTTAACTATAGCGCACCCTGGGTGTATTTTTCTAGTATATTTAGCGTGTGTTTGATTTGGCAATCAAGCGAAATGGGTTAGGTTCATCTTAATTTTTTAGGATGTCACTACTACACAAAACCCTTTTGGTGCCGGTTGCCAACCCCACATAGGTGCTGGATTTGCAACCGGCACCCAGCTTCCGGCACCTATGAGTATCGTCAAAGGTGCCGGTTCAAGAACCGGCACCTTTGAGGTGTATGGATCACAAAAAAAAAGATGGCTTGGCTCGGCTCAATTCGAGCCGATGCCTCAAAGCCAAAGATAATCACAAACAACATTCATACATTTGCAGATAAACATCAAACATCAAACATTCATACATTCACAGATGCACATCAAACCTTTATACATTCACAGATGCACATCAAACATTCATACATTTGCAGATAAAAAAATTCATACATTTGCGAGGGAGAGGGGAGAGGAGTAGGGAGGACGATGGGGGGGGGGACTGACCTTTGATGTCGCCGAAGATGCCCCGCGCGGCCGCCGGAACCCTAGTCGCCCCTCGGCCTCGCCGCCTTCCCTCCCACCACCTCCCCTCCCCCAGATCTGGCGGAGGGGAGAGTGTGGCCGGCGCTGCTGGGCCGCTGTCGCCTCCCCTCCCACCGGGCCGCCGACGCGGGACTGATGGAGAGCACGAGAGAGACACCGCCGAGCCGCCGTCGCCTCCCCTCCCGCCGGATCTGGCGGAGGGAAGAGAGAGACCGCCGGATCTGGCGGAGGGAAGAGAGAGACCGCCGGATCCGCCGTCGCCGCCTTCCCTCCCAACACCGGAGAGTGAGAGAGAGAAAGCGAGAGAGAGAGGGACCGAGAAAGCCCACGCGAGAGAGAGGGACCACAGCGAGACTGCGAGAGAGATCTGGAGAGGATCTTATCCTCTCGTGTGGTGGGCCTCGCCGGATCGGCTCGTCGGCTCGGCTCGATTCTTAGGTGCCGGTTTTTTAATAAAACCGGTACCTATATATTATAGGTGCCGGTTTTTTAATAAAACCGATACCTATAATATATTATAGGTGTCGGTTCTTTTTAAAAACCGGTACTAATAGTATTGGTGCTGGTTTTTTTTAAAAAACCGGCACTTATATAAGTTTAAAGGTGCCGGTTTTCTATTTTTTTATCTCGCGGGAGGTGAAAAAAAGGTCAATAGGTGCCGGTTTTAAATAAACCGGCACCTATAAGCCGGTCCATATGAGGGTTTTTCTAGTAGTGTGTGATGGTCCCATCTATGTGTTTGGCACAAGGGTTAAAATGATCCTATTTTTTTTAGGGTTTGGAGGATGTGACCCATATGTCAATGAGAGAAAGGAAGTGGGTTGAATTGGTCCGCTAGTTTTTTGAGGAATGAAGCTGACTCGAATGTAGAGGAAATATTCCATTTCAAGGATCATCTTAACTCACTTGTCCTTAACCAAACACCATGAAAAACGGGTTTGCTCCAACCCAACCCATCATATCCCTCCAACCAAACACATCCTTAGTACACACTTAATAAAGAAGAGAATAGGTTTTTTCAACTTCAAAATTGATTAGATTCAACAGAAATTATACTTCTAAACTGATTTATTAGGAACAACTTAATTTTACAGAGTTTGGATGGCGTAAAATATATATAACAACCTTACTTAGCATAGGAATGAGTTGAAGTTATAACTTCAAAATTAATTCAGTATATTAGAGGAGAGCAAGATATCAAATGGTTTATTTGCAATAGAAAATATCAGACCTCTAGCAGATACTTGGATGATCGATTTGAACAGCAAACGGAAACAGTGTAACAACATCATTTTTGCAAGAAGTTAAAAATAGCTGACAATTTTGGGTTGCTGCAGGCTGCGAGGCATCAAGTACTTACAGGCTTAAGACTGCACATTGAAACAATTAACATTACTATTATATATCCTATTTGATTCAAATGTATTGACAGTTAGAAGAAATAGTTACCATTAATATCAAAAGATTATTTACATGTACATATATACACAGGATCGATATACAGTAGTTATAACTACGTTTGTGATTCTTCAGAGTTATATATTGCATGGTAAGATATAGTACTATATGATTATCAGGGGGCACAATACATTGTACATGGGCTCTATGCTTTTGAATTAATTCTTATTTTTTGGGTTTTTTTGTGAACGCTCTTTTGAATCAATTCAATATCGGAACAATCCTTGTACTGTTGGTAACAGAGGAAAAAAGATGCTAGAGCACTCAGAATTGGTACTAGAACAAACTGAATTTGATTGACCACATAAGAATTGTGCTATATATATACGAAACAACTACGAATTGGGCGCCCAATCCCCCCCCCCTAAATGGAGTGCTGTTTCACCCCTATGAAATAATGTTTTAGCACTTAGCGAAAAAATGTTTTAGTTCTTGGAAAAAGTGAAACACAATCGGATCGCCAAATGAAATAATTTGGTTCAACATTTGAAACAAATGATTTAAAGCCATTGAAACATCAACAAGATCTGAGTTAAATTGAAGACAAAAAATAAAACGCCAAAAAAACCTCACCGAAACACTTTGATCTGACTAATAAAACATCCATATACATGGATTGTAAGATTGGAAAAATCACCCCCGAAGAAATACTAGCTAGATCCACTTCCTCCTCCTCTACAGTGGTAAGCTAGATTGTCGGCGGCAGATGCCGCCCTAGCCATGGAGGAGACGTGGCTGATGATGGCATGTAGCTGTCGGAGATGGTGCCGTGGCCGACGATGCCCTACAAACCACCACCACCCACTCCTACCACCGCTCACGACATCACCGTTGCTGCAGTTGTCGCATAGACTCGGCCAAGTCTGCGCCGCCGCCGCTGCAGTTGCCTGCCACCATCGCCCTTATCCTTCACGCTGTGGCCTGCCGCTATCTTGTTGTGGGCTTCTGCTTGCCACTATCTTGCCGCCTCCCTCGTCTTCTCACAGGTCAGAGAAGATAGAAAGGAGAGAAATGGTGAAGAGAGAAAGAAAGGAGGGGAGTGGATAAGACCGCGAGAGAGAAAGGAGAGAAAGAAGGGCTATGGGTGCGGGTCGCAGGATGCCCGATATTTTTCTTCCCATCAGGCATCCGAGCCAAAGTGTTTTCGCTATATATACGTACGTACGAGAAATCACGTCTACCCATGGAAAGTGAATTAAAAATTGATCCATCAGGTTGTAATCGTCAGTGCATTGTTGTGCCACAGAGAGGAAAACACATAGCACCATGGATATTACTAGCACTGATATTAAGATAACTGTTAAGGAACACTTCTGTACAAATATCACCAATGTCGTTTTGTACTTAAAATTACATATATATTCGTCAGGCTCTATATACGTACACAAAATGAGGCCGGAAGATTGATTATGGATTGCTGCATCTTCCAATATTATTGTGTGATAACTGATAAAAAATTCTGCTATATAGGAGTATGTTTTAAACTTTAATTAATCAATATCAACCCCTTCGTGTAAGATCAGATATTCGCCAAAACTAAGACGAGATTTTATGAGTCCATCCAGCAGCGAGCAAGACACCAGTCAATCAGTCATGCTTTGTGACTGTCCCCATATATAAGGAGATGCCCCTGGTCTCTGTGTTTATTGTCTGAAAAAAGGACCCCATAATTAATGTAATTAGGTGTTAACTGTCGATTAAAATTAATCCTAAGCTAAATTAACCAATTAAAAAATAACACTCGAGCGCGTCTCTATGGTATGAGGGCCCGAGAGTCCATTAGAGGGATTCAAAACTGTCCGATCGATTAAGTAAAATAATACACTTTCATTCAGGCTGAATATATATGCGCTTAACTTCGGTTAATTATATCATACTGTTCATATAGTGCAAACGACTTATAGCTGAAGTGCGGTTTAGCATTAAGGAAACGTAAACTTCGCAGAATACAGCGTTACCTCGTTTAATAAGAATAAACTAATTAATAGAAAATACAAAATAAACGCTTAACTGAATTTGTTGTTGGACTGTAAACTTATTAAATCTTGACAGAAAGTCATATAAAATTGATTTATTCTTTCTTCAGGTGGCCAATATGGTTGTTGACAGAAAAAAGGTTGTGTATCTTGCTAGCTATATATCTAGCTATCAGCAGATGTTCAAGAAATTTTGTATACCATGACAGTAATGCGAAACAAGGCTAATGACACTGCTCACTGCTCACCACTGCCATTAATTTGTTTGTGAACGAGGCTAATGACATGAATAATTCGTTGATGAAAATTCAGCAAATCTCCTTCTTACTTGAGAATGTTTGAAGCCGAAATCAAAAGGTACTGAATATATGATCTATTTTCTAGAAACATCTATCCATACCTTATTAAGATGTACCAAAAATATATCTATCCTCACTACCCTGCTGTGTGAACATTAATTAATCCAATACTAACATATGATGGACATACCAAGTTACTTGAAGTTAAATCATATCTAGCGCAAGCCAATTGCCCAGCAAAATGACGGAAATCGTCATGGACTTAAGTGTACTCCATTTGTTTCATAATAATATAGGACTTTTCATAGTTTGTTGGTAGTCGTCTGGATGTTTGTTGGGATCTGTGTGCCCTATGTTACGGTAAAAAACTATATGACATCAACGGACAAAATACTTGCTGCCTTGTGCCTTTTATCTTTAAAAAATAATGATATAAACGATTATTTAATCCCGAGACAGTACTTTAGTCTCTCTACCTATCAATTTTTATACTATTTTATTTCTCACCTACCCACTTTTATATATTAGTTTATTCTCCAACCTATCACCTTTTAGACTACTTTATTCTCTCCCATATCACCATTTATACCACCACATGTTGTTTTGCTATTATTTTTTTTTACAAAAGAGTATAATCCCTTATATTATGATACGGAGGGAGTAATATTTATATGACTTAACAAACGGCAGGAGAAATCAATTTATCAAATGTCCAATGGCAACAGATATAGCTAACGATTATATTGTGATACTATGTTTGGAATTTGGATCAATTCAGCAGTTTAACTACCCTATGTCCCCGGACACCAGGTAGCTTTTTCTAGTCGTTTTAGTCATAATAATCATTATATTACTCAAAAGTTAGATTATAAGTATGTTGAGGACCCTGTAATTTTTTCTTGGTTCACCAAATGAGTTGTATATGTAGTCCTAGGTATACAAATTATGATCAGCTGCGACCCCCCTGCGTTCAATTACGTGAGAGAAATTAAATTAATAAAATTGTTAAACACTACAGCCTGCAGAAAGCAACAGAAAAACACTACACCTAAATGATCATGTGGCAACTCTTTTATGTTCCACACCTGTTCAAATTCGTATTATTAGGATATGTCACATCTCATATCAGATTAATTTATTTTAGGACGAAGGGAGTATATATTAACCTGACTGTTCTTAATTTAATTTATTCTGGCATATACCCCAAGATCTCTGAAGCTATGGATTGCCATTATTATATATCCTACTTGATTCAAATGTATTGACAGTTAGAAGAAATAGTTACCATGAATATCAGAAGATTATATACATACATACATACATACATACATACATAATCACGAACTTAGTTATAACTACTCTGTCGATTATATTTATATATATATATATATACACACACACACACAGGATCGACAGAGTAGTTATAACTAAGTTCGTGATTCTTCAGAGTTATATATTGCATGGTAAGAAATAGTATATGATTATCAGGGGGCACATCACATTGTACATGGGTTCTATGCTTTTGAATTAATTCTTATTTTTTGGGGGAGATGCTTTTCAATAAGTTGATTAAATACTCCTCTCGCAGAATTGACATTACTCCTAGGCTGAACTACATATAATTATCAAACAAAGAAAGGCTTAGCATCAAATATGTTGAGCCAGGCCAGCCATGAAAACAATTGTTTTGGTGAGAATCATAGGGACACTTGCCGCATCAAATACAGCCGAAAAACCATTTTTAGTATGCCATCACAAGGAGCGCATCACAGACTTTAATTTTGAGAAATAATGCTATAGTGCTGAGGCATTGCAAACAGGATATATGTATAATTCCTAAATAAAACATTGGAAAACACATGTCTAATTAATCTATCAAAATAAAAATGTACCGACATCGGTCGGAATCCAAAAATTCATATCAGAAACCATGTGTAATATCGTACATTTAACTATGCACCATATTTCATTCATAATTTATTTAGCACATAAGCATAACCATATAACACGGCTATATGTAATGGTTGTGTGGCGTGGCATGAGGAGGCGATGGGCGCGGTGGAGGTAGTGTGATGTTAGCAGGCAACGCCGCAGCACGTCAGGAGGAGGCGATGCGGCAGGAGGCCGACGATGGAATTTCCGACACTAGGTGAAACGGACAAAAACGACAACCAGTATGGGCAGGATTTTCCATCCCGTTTTTATCCAATCAACCAAACCAAATTAAACTCTACACAACACACACATATAAATTGAAAACACATTCTACATTTTTTCTGAACCACATACAAATGTATTGATGAAAACAAACAAGAGTGCTCCCTCCATTAAAAAAAACACTTCTGGTGATGAACTAAATGAACAGTTCCATATTTATTTTCAGAAGTTTTTTCTAGGACGAAATGAGTACAATATTATATCTTGTGACCGCCCGGCTGGGTAGCCAAAAGAATACTTCTTTTTTTTAATTACCATGGAGCAATCACATCATCATCGTCATCATCATTGGGGGAAACTGTTTTAATCACTCGGGTGGATGTCCACCTATTTATTACATATCTAAATAGTTATGAAAATTTTTTAAAAAATTGACAAGATAGATCAATATATAATATATCACTCTACAAACATGCAAGTTAAAATTCAACATCTACAAATTGTAACAAAAATAACAAACAAAACTCAAATTATTATATGTATATTTGCAATTAAATTTATTATTTTTGTTACAACTTGTAAAAGTTGAATTTGAACTTGCATATTGATTATATATTGATCATATTATATATTGATCTATCTTATCAATTTTTTTAAAATTTTCTTATAATTATTTAGTTGACATGTAATAAACGGGTGAACGTCCTCTCTCGAGTGATTAGAATCCTATCTCTCATCATTGGCACTACACTAGCGAGGCAACGAATTCTCGGAGCACGCGAAGGCACTCGAGGAAGCGCTTCTGTGCATGGAACAACACACCAACGTCTTCCACGAGGCCGGGCAACTCCGGCATTGCCTCCAGCTTCGCCTCCTCCTCCTCGGCTTCCTCCGCGGCGAACTCCAGCTGCTCGAGCAACCCGATCAGCGACGCGTACGTGCAGGCTGTCCACGACCGCCGCCAGCGCGGCCTCCTCCTCCTGCGCCCGGTTCAGCCGCTCCAGCAGCGACACCACGGCGCCGGTCACCTCCACCTTCCCTGACGCCGTCTTCAGAGTCAGGGCGGCGAGATGGGCGCGGTACTCGGGCATCACGGTGGCGCGGAGGGCGCGGAGGCGGCGGCGCTTCGCCGCGAGTGCGTCGCGGTGGGCGTCGATCTCCGCCTCGATCTCGCGGACGGCGGCCGCGGCGACGGCGACCGTGCTCTCCTGCGCGAGGCGGCGGTTGCGGGTGTCCTGGCGCGCGTAGGCAGCCAGCGTGGGGCTCCCCTTCCAGAGGAGTTCCTCGACGGTGTCGAGCGCACGCGCGACGGCGGCGGGCACGTCGGAAGGCGTCGTTGGAAGAGGTCGCCGTCGTTGTACTCGTCGGTCTGGTCGAAGCAGGCCTCCTCGAACGTCGTGTCCTCGAACTCCTCCACCAGGTGGCGGATGTACGCCAGCGCCGCCGGGTGGAACTCCGCCATCACAAAAGCTCGATCTAGTACAAGAAATGAGATCAGAATCAGATAACTGGATTTATCGTATGAAGCTTCGCTAAGCTTGGACGACGTAGGTAGGTACGTACCTTGCGCGCAGCCGGCGCCGGCGCCGGCGGCGAGGACGAGAAGCGGTCGGGCCGGCGATGAGATGATGCAGGGGGTGGCGGCGGTGGGGAGGGGAAAGCGGGTGGCTAGGGTTTGGGAGGAAATGGGGAACGGATCGGGAGAGCTTTGCATCGCGCGAGCTAGTATTTTGTACTGATCCAATTTAATTTTTTGAGTCTTATTAATTATTGCCTGGACAGTATCTGCATCATTTTGTCTGGCTCTATTCTGCTTCCTCTCCATTGCCTATGGCTGCAGGCAATGGCGACGGCGTGTTGCCGGTCGGCGGCGATGGCCGGCCATCACTTTGGTTTGAGCCTTCCATATCCCAAGACAATAATTTCATATGATTTTTATCGGTATAAGAATTTAAAGTGATAAGCCTGTGTTCGTTTGTTAAGTTTGAGAAAATATTTTCTTCGCACGAAAAATAGAGCGACTCATTAGCACATGATTAATTAAGTATTTACTAATTTTTTTTAAAAAATAGATTAATATGATTTTTTAAAACAACTTTCGTATAGAAACTTTTTTAAAAAAACACACCGTTTAGCAGTTTGAAAAGCGTGCGCGCGGAAAAAAAGAGATGTGAGTTGGGAAAGTTGAGTAAAGAACTCACCCTGGGTCATCGTCTCTAGAAACCCAGAACATGCTTATATGGGGTTAAATAATCGAAGCAAGACCCAGAACATGCTTATATATGGGATAATTAATTTATTATTCTTTGTTTTCGTAATTATGTAGTCTAGGCATTCCAGGCTTCCAGCTCAAGTGTTTCTGCTCGGATTAACTGTGAATTTGGCTAATGTAAATTTTGTGAGAGGAGTATTTAATCAACCTATTAAACGTGTCAAAAAAACCTATTAATTAATTTCTTCAATCAACTAGCAATAAGCAATCAGCGTTCTCTTGCATCTATGTTAGTTTTGGGGTGTTTTGCACATGCAGGGAAGAGACTGTCAATAGACTAGCAGCGCACAGCTAGCCTGCGCTTTGGGATGGTGCCACACCTGAAGCAAGGATAAAACAATTTTATATGAATTTTTAAATTTTAATTAATTTTCAGTTTAACAATAAATTCAGTCAAGAGTTTACTTCTATTTTCTATTTATTCTTATTAAACGAGGTAACGCTGTATTCTGTGAAGTACTACGAATCTTAATGCTAAAGCGTACTTCAGTTCAGCTATCAGTCGTTTTACTGTACAGTATGCTATAATCAAAGTAAAGCGCATATTCAGTCTTAATGAAAGCTTATTATTTAACTTAATTAATCAGACAGTTTGAACACTTCAAATGGACTCTCGGGCCGTAGTCCGGAAGAGACTCGAGTGTTTTGAATCAGTTTAATTCAGGATTTAATTTAATCAACATTTTACACGTAATTACGTTAATTAATTGGGCTTGTCAGAAAGACAAGCAGAGACCAGGGCATCTCAATTTGATCGAGGGCAACACAGAGCATTTTACATTTCAACACAGGGGAGGATTCATATACTGAGAGCGCGCGCTCTCTCTCTTCTCTCTGTTATCGCTGGACAAACTCATAAAATCTCATCTTTTGGGGAAATGATTAGGGCCTAGTTTTGAAAAAAAATTGGGTACACCCCTGATACATCATGCGCCGCATGCTCCCCTTGGCTGGATAGACGCCACGTGCACGAACCCTGCATCGTACGGTCACGCGACGCTCCATGGCCGAGCCGAGCCGTGAGCCGAGCTGAGCCGTGATGTTGTTTAGCCGAGCCGTGCGCGTGGCCGTACGATGAAAAGGTTCATGCATGTGGCGTCTATCCAACCAAGGGGAACATACGACGCACGGTGTATCCGTGGTGTACCCAATTTTTTTCCTAGTTTTAAGCTTCAACTCTAAACAACAATATTCTCGTTTTCGTTAGAGCGCTTTTCAAATAACTAAACCATACGGTTTTTTACAAAATTTTCTATATTAAATTTTTTTAAAAAATCATATTAATCTATTTTTTAAATTTATAATAATTATAACTTTACTTGTTTTACGTACCATCAAAATTGCTAGCCCAAATGCTAGCTCGAGCGTGGCCTATATCAGCAGTGTTATGGAAGAAAGATACTGTTGTGTATCTTTTTAGTATTCACTGATCATTCTATCACTTTTCTGTCTCATCCCTACGAGCAATTAAAGGGCAAGAGTCACTGCTAGAAAAAATATTTCTGCACGCGGTTGAAAATGGTTTTTTCAGACGGACGGCAGGGCCGCCTATGGGCAAAGGCTTAGGAAAATCGCCGATTTTCGCACGCGGACGCCAGGTCCACCTAGGAAGATCAATCTTCCCAGGCGAAGAGGAACCCGGTGCGCCGACTGGGAAAAAGGGAAGGGGGCTGCCTGCAATAATAATCAAGGCCGCCTGAAAAAATATGCGTGGCAAAATTTAAAATTTTTCGCCAAATTTTTTAATAATAATTTTTAATCAACAATGTTGCAATTAATTAATTAATTAACACATAAATAATACATAAATACTATTAGACACAAACAAACATTTAATACTGACAATAATGCATATATTGCATTAGCGAAAAGTGTTGTCAATATGTTACAATAATTCTTACAATTGTCATTTCGAATGCACTATCTAATTAATACATTATGGCATCACGTTGTTTCACTTTCGAAGAGACTTGTATTCATCATTTGTCACTAGGCTGCCTTCTGGGTCGAAGAACCGTCCATCCTTATGACAGCACTCGTGTGGATGAGGTGGCAGAGATCCCGCTGCATATTTTTAATGCCTTCATCGTCAAAGCTAGTTCGATATTCGATTCTAGGCAACTGCATGCACGAAAGAACGAGAATATATTAGTATATCATTTAGATGTGCAGTTCTCCATTGGACTTGTACGTTGAGTTGATAGACTTACATCCTCTGTGTTGGTCCTGTACCTCCCATTAACCCTAAGGAATTTGCATGTGTAATAACCGCAGAGGACACTGCTTTTAGGTTGCTTGTGACACTTCATGATATACACATAGAAGGAATTAGTTAAACATTGCAAGTAAAAGAATTTAAATACATTAAGTGTGTAGATTATTACTGGCCAATATGTACGCACTAACAGCTTCTCCCTTATTTGCAGTTGTTCTCCACCCTTTACCTTTACCTTGTAGTAGTTGTATGCACTGTAAAGATATTAGCGATTCGTATTAAGGTGAAGATTTAATTATAATTCATGAAAAGTAGACATGCATGGATCAGAATCACTTACTACTGTAAGATTGTTAGAAATTGTCTGTACATTCTGTGATTATAATCAAGGGGGTCCAGGATTGTAACGGTCCCGTACTTCAGGTAGATCAAGAAACAAATGTGATGATCGCTACATAATAATGACGGTGCAGTTGGTCACGGTTGAAATAACACAGATATGTACAGAGAAATCTACGGGACTTACTTAAAGTTGTATGTGGCCATTATGACTCTTTTCTGTTGAAATTTCAAGAAAGCTTGTCCAATGTACTGTGCCACATTAAGCAATTTGGTCTTGTGCAAGCCCTTTTTGTATTCCGCTATATCTTCAGGCGTCTTGTTCTTGAGCTACTCGGAGTTTGGTGATAGCGTCATAGTATGTTGGGTTTGACAGATCCTTGTTGGATCTAGATAGCCGATGGGAACCTTGGACTTCTCAGCATCCATGTATTGCATCCTATAAAAGAAGCTTGTTAATAATAATCACAGGCTTATGTAGTCTATTTATTTATTTGTGTAAAAAATGCACGTTCATATACTCACTGGCACCATGCACCAACAAAGTTTATGTCCATCTTTTTCCAACGATAGACGGCGCGAAGATCAGCGAAATCGAGCCACAAGAAACCTTTGTCGACCATGAAAGCATCAGGCGGTGATCGAGCAGTTAATGACATTAGGCCTTTCTTGTTTGCGTCCATGTTCCATTTATGTAACCTTCTCATCTCCCATGAACTTTCTTCAAGTGCATAGTCCGGCCAAAAGGCTTTGCCATTTTCAAACTCTGTCGGGCAATCATCTGTTGCAAAGTAGGTTGACCTGGCAAGTTCAGCGGTCTTCTTCTCATCAACTTCTCTTTCCTTGGCACATCTTTTACCACCTCTGAAGGCGGTTACCATCCACTTCTCCTTTTGATTATCCTTAGACTTGGAGTTGTGGCTTCTGACCACTTTAGGCACTTCGGACTTATCGGTGCCATTGTCATCGACGGGGGGTGTGTCCACGTCCTCTTTTGCAGGAGATGCGTCCTCATACACATCTGGTTCTATTTCGACCCATTCCAAACTTGCTGCGACTTTGATTTTTGCCTCGACGAATGACACAATTTTCACCTCTGGTTCTATTGCCGGCACAATTGCCGATGTAGATGTCCCTTCAGTGCTCTTAGGTTGCTCATGTTCTTCCACCTTATCATTCAACTATGTTTTTTGAGTAGGTCTTGGTGGTTTTGGCGGAGCATTGGTGCCAGTCCCAAAGAGTATATCTTTTTTTGTGCCACAAAACTACAAGGTCGACCGCATCCCCAAGTACAGATATACCATCAGGAGTTGGGATGTCCAGATCGTATGACTCAAACCCTTCGTTCACCACTTGCGGTTGCACTTTCACATAATCATCTGGAATAGCTCTTTCGTGATAAGTTTTGCCAGGGATAGCAATTCCGACCGCAGCCTCAAGGGTTCTTCTAGCTCTACCAAGTGGGACGTGCAACCTGCATGGTGTATTCTCCTTCAAGTCATCGAAGGGATAGTCTAGCTCCGGTATTTGGGACGAACCTCCTGGCTTAGGCAATCAACCTTGGTCGATGCAAAATTCCATCATTTCTCTTTTCAATCTCTCGCTCCCTTCTTCTCTCAAGATTTCCTTGTAGGTGTCACGTTTCTTGTACGAAGGGGCGTTCTTTTTGAACCCTTCTTTCCAATTTAGTTTAGAGGACACCCCTCGAACCCGACCCCCGTCCGCCTACGAAAATTTATGGCTTCACGGTATTCTCAATACATGCCTCTACATGCGGGCCGTCTGCGAAAATGTATGCCCTCAAGTCACAGTTCAAATTTTGTAAGCGGTCCCGCCGCCTGTGAAAATTAGGTTAGAAAATCACATTATCTATAATATTCCTAGAAAATCACTAAAAATAAATGGTATTAAAAATTGAAATTAAAAATGTTAAGATTACATTATCAATAATTTTCTTGGAAAATACAGGAGAATTGTTAAAAAATTTTAGAAACTCGCTAAAATTGTGGAAAAAAATATAAATGGTTTCAAAAATTGCCATAAAAAATGGTTAGTCCATATGTTGTGTTAATTAAAAAAAATCAAGATTACATTATCTATAATATTCCTGAAAAATACATGAGAATTGTTAAAAATAGAAATTGTATTAAAAATTGAAATAAAAATGGTAAAACATATATTGTGGTAACTAAAACGTAATAAATTGCAAAATGAGTGCCGATAGCCCCTTACATACCATCATTACATAACAGACCATTCCATAAAGACATTATATCATTGGAACCATATACGTACGTTATCCTTTCACGTTTTTCCCCACTCCGTCCTTGTGCACGTACTGTTTCACGGTGTTCTCAATACATGCCTCTACAAGCTTAATCTTTTGTAGAAATTGAGTATAAAGGGGCATACTATCATATTGGTTGTAATCTTCGACATCTTCAACCCCGTCCACTCCCAAGATCGTTTGTTTTCCTGGTAGAACTATTTTTTTTCACACTCGTAGGGTTTCTCACATAGAACAAATGTGCCACGCGATCAGCGAGTACCCAAGGGTCATCCTTGTGACCAACATTATCAAGGTCAACAATGATAAGTCCATACTTGTCAACATTGTGTCAAGGTCAATAATGATAAGTCCATACTTGTCAACATTGACACCGTTTGGGTGTTTTACCAACTGGCACTTAAATAGGGGGAATTGCATTGTGAGTCCATAGTCGACATCCCAGATTTCTTCAATAAACCCAAAGTATGATTTTTTTCCCCCGAGGAATCCATTGCCTCTACTCGGACACCACTTTTTTGAGTGACAGTCTTACTATCATGGGCTTTTGTACTAAATGTGTATCCATTAATGTCATATCCCTGCCAAGAATTGATTGTACTTGATGGACCACATAACAACCGCTTCATAGTTATTTCATCGGTGGTTTCTCCATCCGGTAAGTTTAGTTCTCGCAACCAATCTATGAAGAGACGCTTTTTGTTAGCATGATCCACTCATTTGTGCATCGCTTATTGTTAGCTCTTAGTAGTTTGAGGTGTTGCTCGATGTAAGGCTCAACAATAGCAAGCTAATGAAGAACGCTGAAGTGAGCTTCTCGAACTGATTTGTAATCATGGTTGATGAATCTCTTCTTTCCCTTTATCCCCCTACCAGTCAATCTGTCCTCGTGTCGAGGTACAAGTACTCCAATTGTCTTTTCATCATTGAGGTAATTGATACAGCACTCGACGACCTTTTCTGTATTGTATCCCTTAATCATTGATCCCTCCGAATGAGCACGATTCCATACGTAGCCCTTCAAAACAGCCATGTAACTCTCATAGGACCACATTTGATGTAGGTATAATGGGCCAAGCACAATTATCTGGGGGCACTATGTGAACCATGAGGTGCTCCATCATATTAAAATAAGATGGAGGGAAACACATCTCAAGTTGGCATTGGGTCTCATGTGAGAATGTATGAAGACGTGCTAACTCTTCAGGATTGATGACTTTCTGTGAGATTGCATTGAAAAAGTAGCACATCTTTGTGATAGCAACCTTTAAATGTTTCGGTTTAATGGCCCTTGTAAATGGCGAGAAACACGGTGAGCAAGACATGATAGTCGTGTGAATTATAACCGGATACCGATAAATCTTTCATGGAGACTAGTCGTCTAATGTTTGATGAGAAACCTATGAGCACTTTCACATCGTGAAGGGATCTGCAAAATGCCTTTTTCTCCTCAGGTGTTAGTGTGAAACATGTTGGTGGGAGATAAACTTTGCCATTCTTCTCTCCTTCTTGAGGGTGTAGCTCATCCCTAATTCTCATTTCTACTAGGTCTCTACGTGATTGCAGACCATCCTTTGTTTTGTTTGGTATGTCCAGCAATGTTCCAATGGTGTTGTTGAACACATTCTTTTCTAGATGCATGACATTTATGGCATGCCAAATCTTCAGATTTTTTCAGTACGGTAGGTACTTAAAGAAAATGAAATGCTTCTTGAATGGGGGAGAGAGCTCATCATCTGGTTTCTTACGCTTTGTCCCCTTTGAAGATTTCTTAGTCCCTTTTCTGAACACACATTCTATTTTCTCTGCCATGACACATACTTTTTCCCTAGATGTAGGTGTGGTACTTATGATCTTTGCGTAAGAACTGTCGGTGCGGCAAGTAAACAGGCTTGTTGGAACCTGAGAGGTACTTGTAGTACGTTCCATTCAAGCAGATCACATACCTTGTTTTCCCTTTGATCTGCCCCGAAACTGAAAACATGGCGGGGTAATCGTTAATGGTTACAATAATGATGGCCTTCATTGTGAAGTATTGTCTTAAGTACTCATCCCACACTTTCAACCCTTCGTTCCATAAATCTGCCATATCATTCAACAATGGTTCAAGAAATACATCAATATCAATACCAGGCTGTTGGGGTCCTTGTATCAGAACACAGAGTAAAACGTATTTTCGCATCTGACAAAGCCAAGTAGGAAGATTGTACATGGTGAGAAGCACTGGCCAAATGCTATGTGAGCTGCTCATGTCCCTGAAAGGATTAACTCCATCAGTACTCAGGGCAATCTTAATATTTCATGGGTCTTTAGCAAATTCTGTGTACTTTGCATCAAAGTTTATCCACTGACGAGCATCCGCTGGGTGACGAAGCATCCCGTCTTTGTTGCGCCCTTCTTGATGCTAGCACATTAGTTCCGCATCTCGGGGGTTTGAGTACAAACGCTTAATCTGGTCTTTCACAGGAAGGTACCACATCACAAGCTGCAAGATTTTTCTCTTACTTTCGTCCAATGTGTGAGCCTCTTCTAGGCAAGTGTTGTTATTTGATTTGTCCCAGCTTGCACCGCATGTTGGGCATTTATTCAATGAAGCATACTCTTTCCTGTACAGTATGCAGTGGTTCACACACGCATGAATCTTCTCCACACCAAGAGAAAGGGGACAAATGAGTTTCTTCCCTTAATAGGTGTTGGATGGTAATGAGTTAGGCTTCGGTAGCATGATTTTTAAAAGTTCAAGAAGACTATCGAAACTACTATCAGACCATCCATATCTCGCCTTCAACCTCATAAGTTCAACAACTAATCGTAATATTGAGAACTCACTGTCACAATCCTTTAACTCATCGTACAAAACATCCTTCGCTGCCTTCTATAAAGCTTTGAAATTATCTAAACCCCTAGCCAATCCACTTAGCACCTCAGGTTCTGCATGGCGTAACATTTTCTCTAGATCAATATTATTATCACCACAACTATCACCATTAGCATACTGCTGATGCGAAAACATGATGGCCTGAAAGTTTTGCTTAGCTCTAGTGCAGGTCCAAATCTTGTGTTCAGGTTCAGGGTATGCCAGTTGGTTTGATCCTACAACCAAAAAGATATACAATAAAACATATTAGATGCACGATAGCTGATTGGCCGATGAGCCGATGACGTATCGTATAAACCTAGCCGATGCGATCTGACCGAATCGGCTGTAAGGTATAAGATTAATAAGATTAAGCAAGCCTAAAACATGTTCCATCGGCTGTATATGTAATCAAACATGTAATCTATAGATAAAGAATATATCTGATCAAGTCCTTGCCGATGACGCCATGCTTAGGTGAAACATAGATACCATATCGGCTAATACTCCAATACAACCTTATACAAGAACATCGATCTAAGTAAATATAGCAAGGGCAAGCTTGTTATATTTAAATAGTATGATATCATTGTATAAGGTGCAGATATAACATGAAAAACATGATTAAGGGAAACTTAAACATAAGTATGCCAAAAGCGTGTTGAACAGTTATATCAGGTAAGATCGGCTGAAACCCCGATTCTAGTCTTATTGACAATCAAGAGACAGGCTAAAGATTATGGTTCTAATCATGACTTGGGCTAATGCAGCACAAAGTGTAAAAGGAAACAAAATATCTAGGCAATCAAGCCTTTGAATGTTTTTCAGGGTGGTGGATACTTTAGCTAATCTAAGCCAATCAACTGATTTAGCTGATACCGACAAAATCTTGGGTAAGGCTTGGCCGATACCGGTAAATCGAGCCCTCGATTTAGATTAGCTAAGTTATGTGATAATTAACAAGCCATACCACTAGTTGAAGATCGAAGCCAACGCTCAACTCGAAGCAAGAACTCATCGAAAGTAAAAAGAAAATTGTGGCGATGTGTCGAGAGTGTTATTGAACTGTTGTTGTTTTTCTTACAAGAACCTAGGCATATATTTAAACCCGAACTTATAGACCTTGTCCATGTCGGACACTACTCAAAACCTGCCTACACAAATAAGTTCTAGGTGGACTCTTGCCATTAAATTATTAAAAAGAAATAACTAACTTTTATTTCTAATTAATAGATACAATTGCCTCTTCTAGACTCAATTCCTATTTGGCAATACCTTCAAGCTCTTATCCAAAACCAACATGAACCCAGGTCCTCCGTATCGGCTGACCGAGTCTGATTCAGTTCACCCATATTGGCTGCCCGAGTTCGATTCCATATCGGCCGATACGACTCTAGCCGATGCGCTGTCTGTTTTTGGAAACTGTTTTATCACTTCAAATCCGCTTCAGATCTAACTCCATCATTGGTATATCTTTACCAAATTTTGCTGTTAATACATACTCCATGTCATCAACATCCGACCGATCTTCTTTGTCATCAGGTTCCACTTGATGTTTGCCATGATGTATCCATATTACGTAGTCATCCATAAATTCATGAATCACGAAGTGCTCCATTACGCTTGTAACATATGTCCGTACATTTTCATTCTGATAGTCAGCACATGGATAATGTATCTCCCTTGTATTGTTGTTTTCAGCGTGCGCCTTGGCAGTATCAATAAATTTAGATATTTCATCTGTATATGGCAGCAAAAACCTCGGCGTATGATACATCCATTGGCGCCTGTCCATATCTCTGAAAAAATTTCATTTACAACTATATTAAAAAAAATCTTAACAACAAATAATTGCAAACAAACTTAAGTTCACTGTAAAGGATAAAAGAAGTATTAATAATTAAGGGATGATGGTGATCTATGAATTTATCATAAATATAATGCACTTATTTTTTTTACATAGACCTAGGAGATGAAAATTTTTCTCTCTCCTATCTAGATCTTGGAAATGGATGAGAGCAAAAAACCTAATTTTGGGTAATTAAATTATCACATTCAACCACTAGAGAATGAGAGGACCACATGGCATCAAGGAGTATACATAAATCAAACACAATCATATTATAGGAAAGTAATAAAAGAAAGGAAAAAACATGGTGTTTTTTCTTCACTATTTAACATAGATCCATCACAAAGGGAGGTTTAAAATTATATAAAAAAAGCTTAACAAGAGTGGAAAGGCATGGATTTAACCACTGTAGAAAAATCCCTCAAAGATTTGGAGTTCAAAACCTTTCCCCCTATATTTTGGTTGTCTTCGGAGAGAGAAACTTCGGATAGATGAACAAGTGCTCGGAGAAGGAGAAGGCTATATAGCCTCATCTTCGCAGGAGGACCACATAAGGCGTCCGCCTGCAAAACTCATCTTCACAGGTGGACCACATACGACGTCCGCCTGCGATAATCGCACGTGGCGCCTTATGTCATCCGCCTGCAAAAATGATTTTCGCAGGCGTCGTCTTATGTGGTTCGCCTGTAAAAATGTATCTTCGCAGGCGGACAACGGTCTCGCCCCCTGTTGCCCTTTTCTTAGGTGGCCATTTGGCTCTGAGTGTCCTACCCGCCTGGAAAAAAAATTCCATCGTTTGGGAAAATGGTTTTTCTAGTAGTGAGTATTATGTGTTCTTCTGCGTATTGTTTCACCACAGTTGCATATAGTAGTGACAGCCAGAATCAAATATATTCAGCCACAGCTGGCATTTTAACTTGTACATAAAAACAAGAATCACTACTACAAAATGATTTTTCTGAACGAGACCCCTTTAGGTTATAGATAAACCATAACTAGTCGCACCTGCAAAAATCGACCTATATTTTCGCATATAGCTCCTTAAGAGACCTGCATGCAAAAATGAGCCTATTTTCGTAGACGGACCTCTTAATGTGTCACATGTGAAAATGTATTTTCGCAGGCGCGCCTCTTAAAGATCTAGATCCGCCTAAAAGTCTGACTTTCCTCCTCTTATCCCTCTCAGCACTTCAAATTTTTTCATGTCATCATCCTTCACTTCTCTCCATCTAGGCTAGCAAGATAGGACATTATATGTCAACCGAAAGAACAGAGTGGACTTGTGGTACATAATTCAGAAATTCAAAATCAATATTTACTGAGCAAATGGTTGTTTAAGTTAATTAATGAGCAGGGAGTGTGGCAGGACCTATTGAAAAGAAAATACTTGAAGAATCAATCAATCAACCAAGTTGAGAAAAAACCAGGGGACTCTAATGAAAGTCAAGAGTACTTTTTGAAATTTGGATTCCTGGCTAGTGAATAATGGGAAACAGTTAAGATTCTGGGAGGATAATTGGTTAGGAAATACTTCCTTTAGACAGGTACCCGTCTTTGTAAAATATAGTTCGAAGAAAAAAAATCTTTGGTTGCAAATATTATGAGTTCTTCTCATCTAAATGTTTTATTTAGAAGAGCTCTGATAGGTCAGAACTTGGCCATTTGGCATAATTTAGTTGCTTCAATTGTACATATTCGTTTGACTGAAGAAAATGATACATTTAAATGGAATCTTCATCAAAATGGTCAATTCTCGTTCCGTTCTATGTACTCAACCTTAATTAATAATGGTCATATAGTGAGGAATAAAGTTGTGTAAACTTAAGATGCCACTTAAGATTAAGATTTTTATGTGGTACCAGGTTGAAGAAATGGTGCAAATTAAAGATAATTTGCCTAGAAGAAATTGGCATGATAGTTTGAGATGTTGTTTTTGCATGAAAAATGAAGGCGATACATCATTTATTTATTGATTGCCACTTTGCTAAGTTTCTCTGGAGATCGCTACAGTTCTCTTTTGGTGTTTATCCTCCTAATACTATATCGCATATATTTGGGAATTGGCTTGTGGCTATTGATGTAAAAACAAAAAAATAATCCTTGTAGGAGTATCCGTTATATGTTGAGCTCTCTGGCTTAGTAGAAATGATGTGGTCTATGACAAATCCCCATCTAAATCATATATGCAGGTACTTTTCAGGGCAATGTACTGGCTCTGGTTCTGGGCACAACTAAAGTTGTGATGAGGACATCAAACTCCTGGATACTGCATGCCATAAGCTAGAGACAACGGTTATGCAGATTTTTGCCAACTACGGATGAAGATTTACAAATAGGCTCACATAAGTGTTGGTTCTTTGTCCACTGTTGGTGGTTTTTAGTCTATTTTTACTTCCTGAATTTTGTGTGCTCATCGTGGATAATGTTTTTTGCTCTTTGCTGAGCCAATATTGTAATAAGTGGTTGTAGCTTCTTTGAAGCAAAGACAGGTATTTATTCCATTATCTAAAAAAATCTCTCTCTCACCTCCTCTCCTCTCTCTCATCTCCTCTCCTCCTCTCCTCTTTCTCATTGACCGGTGGCGGGCGGCAGTGGGAGCGACGGGCGGTGGGCGGCAGTGGGCTTGAGCGGCCGGCAGCGGCAGAGGGCTCGAGTAGGAACAATCGACGGCGGGTGACAGCGGGAGGCGGCTGGCTTGGCTACCTTGGGCGCTCGGTAGCGAACGGTGGCGGGCTAGGCCCCACGACCGCTGGCGCAGCAGCGATCTCAAGCGGGAGCAGCCGGCGGCTGGCTCGGCGACCTCAGGTGACCGGCGGTAGGCGGATTTGCCTCCATCGCCCCTAGGACAGCTAGATCCATCGCCGCCGGCCCCGCGGCACCGGATCCACGCTACCGCCGCCATCAGGGTGCAGATAGGAGATAGCTAGGGTTTTGAATTTTTGGGATTTTTATTTTTGTTGTATTTTTATTTTTGCGTGCAGACGACATGAGCACCCACACACGAAGATCAGATTTTCCCATGCGGGTGCGCCATCCGCATAGAAAAATAGCGATTTTCGTAGACACATTCGGGCAAACGGGCGGCTCAACCGCATGTAAAAAATGGATTTGGCCATTTGAAAAAAATGCTTTTTGTACTAGTGAATGGAAAACAAATTCCTTTTTTCTAGCTATTGAGAACCATAGCCGGCAATCCTACTCTGTCAAATACACAACCGAAAGCCTTTTTTCGAAAGTAGGCCACCTGGAACATTGTTTCCTTGAACTCCTCCACGAGGTGGCAGATGTACACCAGCGCCATCGGGTTGACCTTCGCTGCCACCGCCACCATCACAAATACTCGATCTTGGGGCATACGAGATCTATGACCTACCATGGCAGTACAAGAAATAAGATAATTGGTTTTATCGCATGATGGCTCCCAAAGCTTGGACGTACTATTGGCGCCTTTTCCAGCCAATACGAGACTCACCTAAAGATTTGTGATGTTAACGGAGTCACCAACCCCTCGATCTCTCTAAACCAAGATGGATTTAAGAGATTAAACCGGCTAGCGGAGCTGATTTAGAGATCAAAATCAGCCTCTAGGCCAAATTAGATCAATATGAAGATAACCACCTATCTCGTGGGTGAATCAGAAAGTTTATAGGACAAACCTAAAAAGGGTATCGCACTCTCGCGGGAAAGACGAACGATTTACGGTGCAAATCGACAAGGATAGACGGACTAATGCTAGGTAGAACATAAAGTATCAAACAAGTTTGTCTTAAATTTGGTCCTATAAAAAGGTCAAAATGACTTATAATATGAAGAGGAGGGAGTAGAATATAAAGTAGGAAACATGGCTGAAAGTAAAGGTAAAAGAACAATTCGATTGATTATGTAGGAGTTGTGATCGGGGGTTAGAATCGAATCGGCCATAGCCATTATAAGGGGTTATTCTTATCTCCACAGGAACTTATCCACATCCTATTAGGCTTAGAGATCAATTACGATTTAATTATCGAAAGTGCCTCCAAAGTGCCTTCTCTACATCCTATTTGGCTTAGAGATCAATTAGAACTCAAGAAACTTCTGACCCAAACAAGGAAACCTAAGAACCGACAAATCAGACTTATAGTTTGACTCTGCTAGTCTGACCGGCCACATGTCGCCGTTCAGACCGACCCAGCATGGCATGTCTGGGTCTCTTCCAAATCTGGCCGTGTTTTCCTATTCCATCTTTGGTGCCAAATTTGGGTGTTAACACAGAGACACATACCTTGCACGCAGCCAGCCCGACGATGATATGATGTAGGGGGTGGCGGAGACGGTGGAGAGGGGAGACCGGTTGGCTAGGGTTTGGGGGGGGGGGATGGGGAATGAAGAGGGCTTGAGGTGTTGGAGCAACTGGGGTTTTGCATCGCAGAAACGGAAAGAAGCTAAGTTCGAGCTATTTTGTTCCATTCCAATTTAATTTTTGGGTCTTAACTATTGTTTCTACCTGGAGAACATCTATATCCTTTTGTCTCCTATTCTACTTCCTTTTCCTATGCTGCCACTGTGATCGGAAAGTGTGTTTCCCATTTTTTTGAGGGAAAGTGTGTTTCCCATTCATCCTTGTCATTTTCTCCGCAAAATCAAATAGAGGCATGCAGTTGATCAGCAGTCAGCTGTCGAGCTGCTCCCCCATCCTCGACTTGCCGTTGAATCAGTCATGTTCTTTTTTTTCGTAGTTTGCTTATTTGATACTCTGTATTTTCTTTCCATAGCATCAAAGAAAGAATTTTGCAATGTGTCACTCTCACAAATCCAACTTCCTTTTTCATAATAAGCATGATTGATGTACACAGAATCTACCACATTGTACATGTCTAGATGACATGCATGCATGCAAACATCACACATTTTCTCTAGTACAGAAAATGTGATCCCTGCTAATTCCTAAAGATAACTGCTTGTGAAAACGGGATGATTTCCGCATGAAACTGTCTACAAAAATATGTCTTCACTGACCTCCACCTCGTCTTCGAAGCCAAGAGGGCCCAGCTGGCCCTGGCACAGCTCACCAAGCGGCAGATCGCCAGCCAGATCATGGCTATGGTGTGCGCCCCGGTGACCAACCACGAAAGCCTCGCCCGCACCGCCACCATGCTGACCTCGCCGCTCCCGTGGCTCGGGCGCGCGCACAAGAGGGAGGCCAAGCTGGAGATGGCGCTGGGCAGGATGGAGCTGTCCCTCCTCACCCTCAACTGGAACCTGGAGGTGGCTAAGGAACACGTCGAGGCCACGGAGGCTGTGGCCACACCATCCTTGATGTGCCCGGCAGCTAGCGCGATGACGTGCAAGTCGTCCGTGACGGAGGCGACCGCTTCGAGGAGAGCGCGAGCGTGCTTGGTGAGTACATGGCATAGCTAGGTAGCTAGTCACATCTGGACTTGGACAATATCATCAAAATGTTTCGATTACTTCACTTGTTGTCGTTTAATTTACTGTTATCTTAGACATTGAAATGTATCAGATGATATATGTCGATGGAATAATAAAAATCCTTATTTGAAGCTGGTGCTGTTAAGTAGAGTTTTTTTTGTAGTTTTTTATATTTTTTTCCTAGTTTTAGTTGTGCAATATATTGCAAGACATTGAACATGCATTCTCAGTGTCAGTGATTGATTACTGGAGTATTTTCTTTTTTTTAATAGAACTGTAGGAAAGATTCCTAGAGTATATATTAATATATACGTAAAACTACAATATTTACAGGTTTTGTGCTACAAGTTTCCTATCCATTGTGAGATGTGGGGATGATAACTATATTTTGCCCTGTGGATAACCATGGCAAACTCTTTTCTAAAGAAGTCTTTACAAATTGAAATGTGAGGATCTAAGCCTCTCAAAATTTTGTTGTTTCTTGTTATCCAAATGCTCTAGGCCATAGCGATAATTACTTCCATATAAAAATGCACTTGCATCTTGATCTTGATATCCTCTGTGGCCTCTTGCGCCGTGACATTTTGACTTTTTGTTGGACAAATGATTACTGGAGTATTAGTTCCTTATATATGTATTACTAGAACTATATGGGACATTTTAGATTTGCCATTGGCAGTAAGGCCATGAAAAAGTAATCATGCGTTGCAATGGTCTGGATATATAACGTATACACATGTATTGCAATGTTGTGATTGATAATTGTGCTTTTGATTCGGTGTTTTAGGTGTACATTAGTTTTTAAAATTAATCTTCTGAAATTAAGAAGATGGAAAATGCAGTAATACAGAGAAATTATACATGTATCACACATGGCAATGACATATATATATATATCTATTCAAGGGAATACGTTTCATTACAAATAAATTTTGTACTATGAAAAGTCGGGCAATGGCGGGTGCATCTCATCAAACCAAATTAAACTTCACATGGCACATGTACATATATAGACTTAAAACAGATTCTTAAAACTGTTTAAACCAAACATATATACAGATGTTTTGCAGACAAGCAGAGGTTGATAGCTCCTACATGGCAAATCGCGTCATCATTTGCTTCTCCACATTGGAGGATGACTTGTAGAACTTAGCATGGCACTATGAGGACAGTGATCTATTTCTCCTCGAGGGGAACATCCACTCGTTTTCGTCCATCACCTACTAAAAGTCAAAAAAAATTAAAATAATTTTAAAGATCGAGCAATATATGTGTTATATCACTACATGGTGTAGAACAAGATAAGTACCTTTCCAACACTCACCGTCTCACCGATGACGATGATCTGGATGTTGCAGGTGAGGTTGAAGCACTTCCCGTCCAGAGCTTTGATGCGGTCAAGGAGGTATGCCACCGTCACCAGGTTGATGGATGCCACATCCAGGCGAAGCACGAGCGACAGGGGCGCCGCCATTGTCAGAGACTTTCAAAGGGAGAGATGCTGTTCTTGCTGTAGTGGCTCAAAGTGCTGTGAGATATTTAGAACCGAGCAGTGATAAACCTGGTTGCTAGGATTTGTGGAATAGAGAATTGGGGAAGGTTGAGTTGTTGGAGGGAAATATCTGAGCTTTCAAAGCTAACATGGAAAGAAAGTGTGTCACGCACTCTACTGCCACTGTGATCAGAATGTGTATCCCCCATTCATCATTGTCATTTTCTCCACAAAATCAAACAGTGGCATTACACAAATGGAAGGTTCTGTTTTCTTTTTATTGAAACAAAAACCTAGAAGAAACTAGGTATATATACTTCCTGCGTTTTTTTACGTTTGACATCATTTACTTTTTGACATAAGTTTGATCATTCGTCTGATTAAAAAGTTTCTATTTATAATTTGTTTTGTTGGAATTTTCTAATTTGTATATCATTATGAGTACTTTAAGTATGATTTATTTTTTTGCATTTTGCAAAAAAAAAATTGAATAAGAAGAATGTTCAAACGCAAGTAAAAAAATTAACAACGTCAGAAGAACGGAAAGGTGAGAATGGCAACTGCGTGCTAGGAAAAAAGAAATACCACGGTCAGGTTTCCATTGTGAGGAGAGACATGGAGATTTGTTCCTTTTCACATTCACCTCATTCATTTCGATCTCCACCCTAGGATTTACATGGAGATGGATGCACTTTGTCTTCAACCTCTAGCTTCTCCCTCTTTTGCTCGCTTCTTGTCTCGACTCTTATTCCTTTCCTGCCTATGGCATATTCGCATGGATGAGCTGGAATTGAAGGAAAAGGCTTCATGTGCAGCCTGCGACCTCGCCGCGGCCAGCCAATATTTGCCAGCCAGACGGTGGAGGTGTCTTGTGGCAGCGGCATGCAGTTGACCGGCACTCAGCTGCCGAGCTGCTCCTCAGATCCTCTACTTGCATATGAATTCAGCAGCCGTGTGTTCCTGTTTGTTTTTTTTTGCTTAATTTGTTTATTTGATATGCTGTGCTTTCCTTAGCATCAAAGAATGAATTTTGCAATGTACTATTCTCATTAAGCCATTTTCATTTTTTATAATAAGCCTGATGTACACCATTCCTACCTATGTGTATGGTATATCAACATGCATGCAAACACCACACTTGTTCACCAGTACAGAAAATGCGATCCATGCCAGTTCCTAAAGATGTCCGCTTGTGAAAAAGGGATGATTTCCAATCAAAACCGTCTACAAAAATATGTTTTCACAGATAGTCCATGACCATGACATGGCCTTAGACATCTTCACAGGCAGCTCAAAATTTGATGGCACCAATGGTGGGATGATACTGATGTGCCGATTCGATGAAGAATTGACGGTGTCACTGGGTATCAAGTGTTCCAAGTGAATATCCCCAAGGAGAACATTATATATACTACCTCTGGAGATCGCCATCTACAAGCTATCTCCCATTTTGGCACTCCACAGTGACAATGGATGTACAAACACTACCACGGAACAGCACATCAGTGCCTCCTCATCAGTGTCGGTTTGACAAAACTGGGCATTGATGATGGTTTTCAGCCCAAAAAATGAGTTCGCGCTATGCACATGCTTTACCCGACACTGATGCTCGGCTACCTTAGGTGCTTGGCGGCGGGATCAGCCCCGCGACAGCCATCGGCGACGGCGGGCTCAAGCAGGAGCAGCTGGAGGATCTGCCGCTGCTGGCCCTGTGTCCGCCGGATCCGTGCCGCTGCCGCCACTATCAGGGTACACCATCGGGGTGCGGATTGGAGCTAGCAGGGGTTTTGATTTTTGGGGGATTTTTATTTTTTGTGCAGACGATGTAAGAACCCACACGCGAAAATTGGATTTTCGTGTGTGGGTGCGTTACCCGCATGTGTCGAAGAAATGGAAACCAAGGTCCCCATTACCGGCTACTCAGCACATCTTCGTCACTAATCCCCGAGTATGGCCCTTGTGGGTTGTGTTCGAGGCACATCGGGCCTCGACCGCTTTTGCACGAGGCATATACACCCTCAGGTGTGGCCCCCCGTGGGCCGTGCTCGGGTACAACCCCTAGGTGCACATAGTGGGCAATGCCTGGGGCACACATTGGACCCCAAGCGAGACTGCTTCTGCTCGGGGCATATGCCCTCAAGGACGGCCCCCCATAGGCCATGCCCAAGTATAGCCCTTGGGTGCACCCAGTGGGCAGTGCTCGAGACACACACGGACCCCGAGCGAGACTGCTTCTGCTCGAGGCATATCTGCCTTCAGGCGCAACCCTCGAGGGGGGCTGCGCTCGAGGTACCAATCTCCTTGGGTACGCCCTCCCGTGGGACACACCCATAACACATCTCCCCTGCGCTCGACCCCCGAGTACTTGGAGGAGGCAAGGAACACAAGCAGAACCTACAAGATCTACATCTTCAAGGTGCTCATAGAATACATGTTGGCATGTCTTCTACAAACTACGTCCATCATGAACTCCTTCATCAATGACATTTTTGAGAAGCTCGTCAAACATAACAAGAACATTTATTATGAAGCACGAGAGAGTGCCCGGGGCCCGGGCTTGGCCAGGGGACCCGGGTACAAGTGTAACTAGGGCTCGAGCATGCTTGAGGCCCGGACACCATGTACATCTCAGAATAAGAACAACCTGGGGAGTTGGTTCACTCTCGAGGTGAAAACAAACCACACAACGTTCTTAGTAAGGAGCCTGATGGCATTTGTTGCCTCGTGTTCTTTATGGCGGTTTCTACTCGGGGCTCATCACCTTGGGGCAGAATCAGTTGGCGCTGCTGACGGGCTATGCAGAATGATGGGCCCAGCGACTTGTTCAAAGGCGATATCATCATGCCACTGACAATATGGCGCCCAAGAAATTACGGCTTGAGATTACAGCTCGACCAGGTGTAAACAGGAGGTGGTGAGGCGTAGAGATGCTGGTGGTGCCGCGTCGCTTGTAGAAATAGGGCGGTGCGATGTGTCGCGCATTGGCGAGTGATCTACGACTTCATCACCAAACAAAGGAAATTAGTGGTGGCTCTATAGTGACTTGGCTTGGGCCCACCAAGCCTGGTTTCAAACATGTGGCAAGAGAAGCAAGACATAGGTGTCTCGGGGCCTCCTAGCACAATGTCCGGGGCACGGTAAAAACAAGCCTGCCTTAATAATCCTTCCATTAAGTCAAAGATGTCAGAGGGAACAGCGACAAGACGTAGTTTCAATAGACGCATGGTCCTATTGCAAGGTATTGGTTTAGCTTTCATGTAGCAAAATGACCTAGCCTCCATGTCATCCTCTTTGGTACAAGGTGGGGGGACATGTGGGAAGCTAGGGCGCCATCATGACCATCACCGGAGGCCGCCACGAAGATGAAGCAGCCTTTGTCTAGGTCTGAACTCGCCGTGAAGGCGAAGCGGCGGGCGAGGATGCACGGCCTGAGTTGGCGCCACCTCTGTGACATCGGTGCATGCGCGCACCATGTCACTTGAATCGGGCAGGAGACCGAGGATGTGCAAGAGAATGTCATCAGAGAGGTTGCTGATCATGTCAACGCCATTGACGCCATGACCTAGCTTTCGTGGTTTCGTCTTGTGCACAACCATGGATGCATGGAAAGATTGATGAATGAGCTTGGTGAAGAAGGCATGCAGCTTCGGCCATACATGCAAGATAATCACAAAAAATATGCAGCATGTATGCTTGTAGATGCATGTTAATCCTCCGATCTAGATGCTTGTATAGGGCATGCTGCTCGGCGTATGCTGAACAGCCATGAGGGCGACTTGCACGCGTTTGCAGTGGTGCATGATGTAGACACGTCTCCACCTCCCTCTCGAGCAGCGGTGGGGCAGATGGAATCAGCGACAACCGCGGCGGCAGAGATCCTGGCCGGTGGCGGAGAAGGCGCGGGAGTGCGCCGGTGGAGGAGACACCAACCCCTCCCACTCGAGCGACGGTGGAGCAGATGAAAACGGCGACGACAGTGGTGGCGGGGATTTTGGCCGGCGGCAGGCTGGCAGAGGTTGAGGGCGAGGCTGGGGTAGGACGGCACCAATCTGTACTCAAGGCAGCACGTTGTTGCTGTAGGATAACGATGGCTGAACGAAGACTCGACAAAGGAGGCCTACTCAAGCAGATCAAGACCAATCCCGATGGTAAAGCACAATGAATGGAAGGAATGATGAAAAAACGACTCCCGAAGATGCTATCTCCTCCTTGGATGATGATGATGATCGTGCGTACCCCTACTTGGCGTGCCAGCTATTGATTCTCTGGATCGACAGTATAATTTATAGGGTGCACAAGATCAAGGAGAGATGGTGACATAGATGTTTATACTGGTTTAGGCCTCAAGGTGAGGTAATACCCTACTCCAGTTGTATGTGGATTAGATCTGTACCGATGTATGCGCAAATCGGCATGTTAGTAGCCAATGGCACCTATGGTAGAATGAATAACCCTATTAGGGTTTCCCGGTGCTCCTTATATAGGAGCGGAGCTGACCGGCTGGATATGTTTGGGTATCCCTCATAATCTGGGTACCTACCATCTATTTACATGAGATAAGATTGGTTGCTTTATCTTTAATCTCTTTACAAGTAAGCCACATGGGCCTATAGTACTCGGCCCACCCCATGCTATGTGGCACAAAGGCCCAACATGAGGTACTCGGGTATCGTGTATCCCACATCGTCTTTGTATGCCAAGTCTTTAATTTTGAACCGATTTTACTCCAATTATAGACTTTAGCTATCCTTCTCTTTTTATCTCATTAGTCTCTTCCAAAGTCTTCAAACATTTATCGGTCACTTTATCACTATTAGTGTCCTATAACTATTGACCAAGAAATCACCTCACTTAAATTAGGAGAATCAATGGCTAAATGAATTATCCCCAATGTCGATTGATAAATTCCACAGATGCCTTGAAGCACTTTATCCGTAGCAATTTCAAATTGATGGACATGTAATTATATACAGTGAAAGCACTGTTTTTAAAGTTTGGGAATGTAACTATTTACTAAACAAAGTGTATTTAAATGCTTATCGTCGAACTCTCCTACAAACCTTCTCCGATCTACCATCTTGCTTAGATCATTAAAAATGTTTAACTAGTGGAATCCTCCGATTGGTAATCTTGAATTCATAACACATCAACCTAATTTTGAACAATCAATTCGGCTGTTTTGTTACTTTTGAGCCCATGTCCCCCACTGTGGGCCGCAATTCCCCAGTCAGACCGGTATTAGTGCTGCAGTTAGACCAGTCTTTTGCTTAGTCAGACTGGCCAAGAAGCATGGGCTAGACTGGCCATGCAGTTGTGGTTAGACTGACTTGATCTGGATTTATCTCATGTAATTTCTAATCAAACACCGGCTTTGTAGTACAAAATTTGTTTCTCCTATCTTAATAACCAGATGCTTGTTGTATCAAATTATTGGTCAACTTGATTTCTCAAGTGGCTACTTGAAATAATTATCAAAACATCCAAAACTCTTATCCGCTTGGTGAACAACCAATAATGAATCACCAAAATCATATGTTTCACACATTTGGATTTTATCTAATACAAACATAAGTATTTCAGCTCAAGCATAGATGTAAAATATTCTAATAGGACCAATGTTTCAAAAAACAACTCTAGGTAATATTAGAAAAAATTAACACACTGCCCGTTGAAATAAGCCGAATTACTAAGAAGCTAAACCTCCATGGTGCAATATTGACGAAAATGATATTCAATATGGTGATCCATAAAAACATGTATGATTTGACTTTTAGTAGATATCAAACACGCAAGAACCAAATCATACTCAAACAAATTATTTATCAATTTGCCAATTCCACCACTCAGAAAAAACTCAATGTTGGAGAAGATGAGATCTATGACCTACCATGGTAGTACAAAAAATGAGATCATTGGATTTATCGCATGAAGCTTCCCAAAGCTTGGACGTAGTGTTGGCATCTTTTTCGGGCAATACAAGACTAACTTAAAGATTTGCGGTGTTAACGGAGTCGTCAACCACCTGGATCTAGAAAATCTCTAAACCAAGATGGTTTTAGAAGATTAAACCGGCCAGCAGAGCCAATTTGGGGATCAAAACCAACCTCTAGGCTGATTTAGATCGATATGAAGATAACCACCTATTTTGACTGCAAATCGGAAGGTTTACAGGACAAACCTACAATGGGTATCACACTTCTATAGTGAAGGCGGACGATTTATGGTGCAAATTGAGAAGGATAGACTGACTAATGCTAGGTAGAAGACAAAGTAGAAAACATGGCTGAAAGTAAAGGTAAAAGAACAATTCGATTGATTGTGTAGGGGTTGTGATCGGGGGTTAGAATTGATTCGGCCATAGCCCTTATAAAGGGATTGGTCTTACCTCCAAAATGCCTTCTCCACATCCTATTAGGCTTAGAGATCACATAGGACTCAAGAAACTTCTGACCCAAACAAGAAAACCTTAGAACCGACAAATCGGACTTGTGGTTGGACTCTGTCGGTCTGACCGGCCACATGTCGCCAGTCTGACCGGCCCAGCATGGAAAGTCCAGGTCTCTTCCAAATCTGGCCGTGTTTTCCTATTTTTCATCTTTGGTGCCAAATTTGGCTATTCACACATACCTTTGCGCAGCTGCCCGGTGATGATATGATGCAGGGGGTGGCAGAGGCAGTCAGAAGGGGAGACCGGCTGGCTAGAGTTTGGGGGGGGGGGGAATGGGAAATGAAGAGGGCTTGAGGTGTTCGAGCAAGTGGGGTTGTGCATCGCAAAAACGAAAAGAAGCTAAGCTCGAGCTATTTTGTTCTATTCCAATTTAATTTTTGGGTCTTAATTATTATTTCTATCTGGAGAACATCTGCATCCTTTTGTCTCCTATTCTGCTTCCGTTTCCTATGACGCCACTATGACCGGAAAATGTGTTTCTCTTTTTTTTTAAGGAAAGTGTGTTTTCCATTCATCCCTGTCATTTTCTCTGCAAAAACATATAGAGGCATGCAGTTGATCGGCAGTCAGCTGCCGAGCTGCTCCTCGGATCCTTGACTTGCTGTTGAATCATGCATGTTCTTTTAATTTTCTGTAGTTTGCTTATTTGATATTCTGTATTTTCTTTCCATAGCATCAAAGAAAGAATTTTGCAATGTGTCACTCTCACTAATCCATTTTCCTTTTTTCATAATAAACATGATTGATGTACACAGAATCTACCACCTTGTAGATGACATGCATGCATGCAAACATCACACATTTTCACTAGTACAGAAAATGCGATCCCTGCCAATTCCTAAAACTGTCTAGAAAAATATGTCTTCACAGATGGTCCATGATCATGATGCAGCCTTAGCCATCTTCACAGGCGGCTCGAAATCGGACCCCAGTGCTGGTGGCGTACGGGCGGCTCGAAATGCGATGATGTCTTTTTTTTATAATTTTTTATTTTTTTCCTAGTTATAGTTGTGCAATATATTGCAAGACGTTGAACATGCATTCTCAATGTTAGTGCTTGATTACTGGAGTATTTTCTTTTCTTAAATAAAAAACTGTAGGAAAGATTCCTACAGTATATATTAATATGTATGTAAAACAGAGTTACAATATTTACAGGTTTTGTGCTACAAGTTTTCTATCCATTGTGAGATGCAGGGATGATAACTATATATATTTTGCCCTCTGGATAATCATGGCAAACTCTTTTCTAAAGAACGCTTTACAAATTGAAATGTGAGGATCTAAGCCTCTCAAAATTTTGTTGTTTCTTGTTATCCAAATGTTCTAGGCCATAGCAATAATTACTCCCATATAAAAATGCACTTGAATCTTGATGTTGATATCCTCTGTGGCCTTTTGCGCCGTGACATTTTGACTTTTTGTTGGACAAATAATTACTGGAGTATTAGTTCATTATATATGTATCACTAGCACTATATGGGACACCCAGTAATTTTGTTTTAGATTCTCCATTGGCAGTAAAGCTATGAAAAAGTAACCATGCGTTGCAAGGGGAAGGTCCTGGAGCTCGAGCCAGTGGCCCAAAAGCAGCATGCGCCGGCACAAATCGTACTAGGCATGCCTTTGGTGAAGGACAATGTGTTAGCCGTAATGGGTATTGCATGTTGAGAACTTCATAAGCAGCATATGGAGCTGAGCAATGCAGAGAGGAAAAATAGGGAGTCCGCTATAATTGGACATCACGACCACTAGCCATTCCTATCGAGCCTGACCTATATTTGTGTAGGCTTTGATGATCTCTTCGATCTATTCAGGCTCCGCAAGCTGGACATGGGCCTTCTTAAAAGCTACTCATTGAAATTGCATCGTACCATAATGTGTTATGCTAGTTTTCTGCCCTAAAATTATGCTAATATCTATTATATGGCTTAAGGTTGTGTTGGTTGGAAGCTCGTCGAACTGGTAACCATGTTGCATTCCTAGATCCATCGATGATCAATGAGCTCGATCAACATCCAAACCAAAGTAGATGAAGTTGTTGAGTAGGTGAACTGATGCTTATGGGCCTACCAAGACAAGGAGCACATATTGTGTGCACACAATCAAGAGTAAGGACACAATACCCTTCGTCTGCATTATTTTAAGGGATTCTTATTACTGACGCTACATTACCACCATGCAGGTGCTAATGGATTTTTTTGGTCATGGTACCA
Source organism: Oryza officinalis (assembly GCA_008326285.1). Taxonomy (NCBI): domain Eukaryota; kingdom Viridiplantae; phylum Streptophyta; class Magnoliopsida; order Poales; family Poaceae; genus Oryza; species Oryza officinalis. Next base: position 28,979,111 of record BDMV01000012.1, read on the forward strand.
AAATGGAATAGGGTTTACTATCTTAACTCCAATAGGACAAAAAGTACGATTTCAGTGCACTCACCGACACATTAAATAGGGCTTGGGCACCATATGTTGAAAAGGGAGGCAGGCACAGAGAGAGCAAGGACAACCTCTATCATGTTATCCAATTCAAGTGCGCACAACAAATCAGAGACTAGTGTGGTTTCCACATGTGCCACCACATGTCCACATTACTAAAATAGGTGAACGATTCAGACCCTGAGGTTTGTGCTCATAGCCACATCTCTTCTATTGAAACTGACATTATTCCTCAATACGTACTAACTCAGGTCTTATTCAACAAAGAACCGGCTGGAAAATTAGCGCCATCAACCCCTCCCCCCCTCCCGCTGTTAGAGGAGAAATTGTCGTCTTCATTCTTAGCGAAATTATGAACAAGAAATGAGCATTTTGTCTTCAGTAGACGATCGAATTGTTAGATGTGGTGTTATAAATTAAACATTTTTTGTTATTTTCTGTTATGTAACATATAAGTATGATTATGTGATGTGGAAGACAATGTTATTTATTTTCATATATGCAATCGTCTATTTAGTAAGAGTATTTGCAGTTAGTTCCTTGATTATCAAATAATCATAGAATGTGAGGTGCTCGGTGATCCAAATTAGTTTGGGTGGATATAGTGCACACACTAACCAGCTAAGACACCTTGGGTCATCAAGAACCTCATATTCGTATTATGTGATTTTTTGATAATTTGAGGTGGTGTACTGGAATACGTATTTAGTAAGAGTATTTGTAATTAGTTCCTTCGTTATCACAGAATCACAAAATATGAGGTGCTGGGCAATAGCGGTTGGTTTGGTCAGATTAGTACATACACTAACCGACTAAGACACTCGGGATCACTCAACACCTTATATTCTATAATTCTTTGATAATATGAGGTAGTTTACTATAATATGTATTTAGTAAGTTATTTATAGTTAGGTCCTTGGTTATCAAATAATCACAAAACACAAGGTGTTTGGTGATCCTGGTTGGTTTGGTCGGATTAGTGCATAGACTAACCAACTAAGACAACTAAGACAATCAATTCGGCTGGTTAGTTACTTTTAAGCCCATGCCCCCCCACTATGTAGTACGGGCCACAATTCCCCGGTCAGACTGGTATTAGAGCTGCGGTTAGACTAGTCCTCTGCTCAGTCAGACCAGCCAAGAAGCATCAGCCAAACTGACCATGCATTTGTAGTTAGACCGACCTGATCTGGAGTTATCTCACATAATTTCTAATCAAACACCAGCTTTGTAGTACAAAAATTATCTCTCCTATCTAGATAACCAGATGTTTGTTTGTATCAAACTGTTGGTCAACATGATTTCTCAAGTGGCTATTTGGAATAATTATCAAAACATCAAAACTCTTATCCACTTGTTCAACAACCAATAATAAATCACCAAAATCATATGTTTCACAAAATTTGGATTTTATCTAATACAAACATAAGTATTTCAGCTCAACCATAGATGTAAAATATTCTATAGGACCAATGTTTCAAAAAACAACTCTAGGTAATATTAGAAAAAAATTAACACACTGGCTATTGATATAAGCCGAATTACTAAGAAGCAAAACCTCCATAGTGCAATATTGAAGAAATCAATATTCAATATGGTGATCCATAAAAACATATGTAATAAACCCAAACTGTTCCAACTTGTAAAGTCAATATAATGAAAATTTTCATTTATATTTATTGTGGTAAAAATTTATTTTAGTTGTTTTTGGATTTTCTATGCATCATTGCATTTCGTATACATAAATTAAATTTGACAAAAAATAAATTGAACAAAAAATCCAATTAGTTATTGCTCAGTTTTGCATCTCGATTAAAAAGGTGAAAACACCCAAAATTAATTTAAATCAAAATAAAAACAGTAAACTTGTGTGAATTTTAAAAAATAATCCACACATAAGAAAAATCCCAGAAATTTACCAGATGGAGTTTATGATCATCCTAACTTCCAGTAAAATTGGCATAAATTTTTTAGCACTGTAGCTATTCCAAAAAATTCCCTAAACCCTTAGTTTTTCCTTCTCCTTCTTTTCCTCTCTCCCTTGTGGGCATTTCGTTGAACATAGCATACGAGACGAAAGTCGTTGTCTCCAAGCCAGCCATGCCACCCCTGTCCGCGAATCCCACTGCAAGGCTATGCAAAGCGGACGCTGCCCCTGCTGATGCCCTGCCGAGCCTGGCAAAGCTGGCCTCGCCGCGCGCCTCGCCAACCTGGAGCTGCCGCCCCTTGCCAAAGCCAACGCCCGACATGACAAGGCAAAACCCGACCGCCGCTGCTCCCTCTGCCCACCTTTGCCATTCCTTTGCAATGCCGATGCCGCGCTAGCCTTCCAAGAATCCCGTCGAGGCCGTCCACGTTGTGTTCCCTCGCCGACCACGCCTGCGCACGCGCAAGACACCAAACACGTTGCGATAACTCCCCGCGCTCGCCTCTCGCTCCTTCCTCGCCTATAAATCGGAACCCTGTGCCAGCCAGCTCCTCACAACGCACTCGACAGCCCCCATCCCTAACAGAAGCCAGAAGTCCTCTGGATCGATGGGAATGGCCGCGCCACCATCATGACCTGCGTCGGCCGAAGAGATCTGCTACCACCCCGCGCCCATCAAGCCTCCGCCTTGATGAGCTCCTTCCCTTTTCCTCGCGCCAGCATGCTCCCAAGACCACCATAACTCCATCCCCTCAATGAATTTCAAGGGAGACCGACCGGAGAGCCGTCACCGCCATTGCTGCCGCTCGCTGCTTCCGAGAGCTCATCGTCGTGCTGCCTCAAGTCGACTTCGTCCAAATCAAGCACGGGGTGAGCCTTCCCGTAGTCCCTAGGCCCTCCCCTCTCCCTTAATCGAGCCGCCATCCGCCGTAGCTCGTCGTCCTTCTCCGTCCGAAACTGCCGCCACCGCCAACCATGGCGCCCGCCGCCTCCAGCCTTCTCCGGCCATGCTGCCACCCCCTCTAGCTTCCTCAGCCCTCCACCGAGCCACCCCGCCGCCACTCGTCATCTACAAGCCCGTCCCGAGCTGCCCGCACGCTCCCTTTATCTCTGTTACTGATGGGGAAAAAAAGAGGACCTTTTCGTAAATAACCAAAACACGAGGGTTCAAAATAGAAAAGGCAAAAACAGTTACATGTGGGACCAAGGACCTAAAAATAAATAGCCGAAAGCTTAGGGCTCGATTTGCAAAATGCCGAGGCACTGACATGTGGACCCTACTGTTTTAAAATGGATGCTTAAAACAAAAATGCGCCTTCCCAGTACGAAAGTGTATTCTTTAAAGTACGGTTTCATTCTTAAATGAAGAAAATTAATAAATCTGAGAAAATTTTTTCTGCCAATTATTTTTTTACTGAAAAATGCAAAAACTTTAGAAAATCATAGAAAATTCATTTTAACTCTGATTGAGGTGAACCAAATTTATTTAGGTTTCATAATAATTTTCTCTTTAATACTGTCCTCTCAAACTTACCACCACTGTTACAAAAAAATTTCACTAATTTAAATTTGAATAATAACTTTCATATTTATTGTATTTTAAATTTTAGAAACGCGATAACTTGCACATGCGACATCAGATTTAGGTGTTTGTTTGTCCTAAATTTATATTAAATCACCCTCTACGCACTGATCATGTTCATGCATCATGCATCATATCTTATCTTGAAGTTTATTGGATGTTCATTTGTATGTACGTTTAAATTTAAATATAGGACGAACCGATTGTTGTCGTTGACGCGAGTGTGCAGGACCCAGAGATATTTGAGGAACAACCTGAGCAAGGCAAGTCCTATTTAATTCCTTCTTCGATCATATTGAATCCTATATTTTCGCAAATGCTTTACTATTTATAAATTACATGCGATGTTTTATTAAAAAAATGGGGTATTGATAGAAATGACCTATTTGTTGCATTACCTACCTTGATATATTGGTTAACCTTACTATTGAAGCACTAGGCTGGGTATATATATGTGATTTCAAGCACCATGTGGGTATATTCGAGCTACTACTATAGCTACTTGCTTAGTCATGCTTAGAAAATTTTCGATGATTACATATGACATTCACTCTTTACCAATGGGATATTTGAAAATGTTGTACGTAGGGGTTGCCTCTGCTATTTGTGAAAATTGAAAACTAGAAATGATGATTTAGACTTAGGTGGCAAGTGGTGTGCATATGGTAATAGTTGCACACCGACAGAGGGAGTGTTCGCCCGAGTCAATTAAGGATTGAACTATGCATCACCAACTAAGATTACAGTGCAACCACATGTGTTGGTTATAGGACAACCTTAGCTTATTATGTTGCTTATTGCTTAACCTTGCATTGGGAAGCCATTGTAGTAGGGACTAGTTTGAGCGATTGTTCATAGGAGTTGCCCATGTGACCCTATGTGGGAATGGATGTGTTCACCACATGGCATGGCCGTCTGAGCATATCCAATATAACAAATAGTGTCTTGTTGAGAGAACGGATGTGTTCGCCTACGGCGTTAGGATTAGGTTGGGGCCAACCTTTTCTAGCGACATTGGTTCATGGCCAATGTGGGGAAACACTCGCCGTGCTCATGCAAGGTTATTCTTTGAGTAATGTAGTGGCTTTGTCATACGCTAGCAAAATGGGTACTGGTTTGGTATCGTATGGCATGGTTTACATGATTGCTAGCTCGTGTCATGTGGCTACAGTGCACAAACTCTACAGAGTCTAAACTAATCAATTAGCCATGCTCACGGTCATGAGTGACTTGGTGAAATGATATAAGTATAGTGTTGGTGATTTATTAAATAATTTGTGAAATGGGTATGGTGAATAATGATGATGATTTTGCCCGGTGCGGGCTGAGAATGAAATGTTTACTTGCTGCCATGGAGGGCACAAGAATGATACTATAAAAATACTTATGATGCTATTATTATGGTTTACTTTTGATTTAAAAGTCTGTTGCAATTTATAATTATTTACTATTACGATACAAAATTTGCTTTATGCTAAAAATGAGCCACAAATATAGCCATCTTTGATCGCAGCTTGCAATAGTCCTAAGTTTCCCAAGGTTTGGATAGGACTTGCCAATACCTACTGTATTGACCCACCTCTTGTTGTTGTTTTTAGAGTTGAATGCTGGATGTGAGGTGCCTAATGACGATTACTTTGCACCAGATATCGGAGTTTTCGTGGATGGTTCCTTCTAGGGTGATTCCTAGTCGGTTGCTTGTGTGGTTTGGCAGATGGGCACACCGAAGAACTTCTATATCTTGTATCTTATTTTTTTGCTGCGTTTTAAACTCTTTTATTTGGCCTGTCGGCCTAGCTACTATGTATGACTCTTGCAGCGTTAAGTTATGAGAACCATTTTATCCATTAATATGTTATGTATGTTGTACGGATGTGATAACAATGTTGTGGATGCATGTACTAGCCACTTATCATGGGACTAGTACAGTGTACGCTCCAGGTATTCGGGAATTCCATCCCTGGGCGCTGACAACATATATGATTTGGCTTTTGATAGATATCAAAGATGCAAGAACCAAATCATACTCAAACAAATTAACTGCCAATTTTCCAATTCCACCACTCAGAAAAAACTCTATGTTGGAGAAGACGAGATCTATGACCTACCATGGTAGTACAAGAAATGAGATCATTGGATTTATCGCATGAAGCATCCCAAAGCTTGGACGTACTGTTGGCATCTTTTCCGGGCAATACGAGACTAACCTAAATATTTAGACATCAAAACCAATCTTTAGGTTGATTTAGATTGATATGAAGATAACCACCTGTTTTGTGGGAAAATCGGAAGGTTTACAGGACAAACCTAAAATGGGTATCACACTTCTACAGGGAAGGCGGACGATTTATAGTGCAAATCGACAAAGATAGATGGACTAATGCTAGGTAGAAGATAAAGTAGAAAACATGACTGAAAGTTAAGGTAAAAGAGCAATTCGATTGATTGTGTAGGGGTTGTGATTGGGAGTTAGAATCGTCTCGGCCATAACCCTTATAAAGGGATTGGTGTTGCCTCCAAAATGCCTTCTCCACATCCTTTTAGGCTTAGAGATCAATTAGGACTCAAGAAACTTCTGACCCAAACAAGGAAACCCGAGAACCGACAAACCGGACTTGTAGTTGGATTCTGCCGGTCTGACCGGCCACATGTCGCCAGTCTGACCGGCCCAGCATGGAAAATCTAGGTCTCTTCCAAATCTGGCCATGTTTTCCTATTTTCCATCTTTGGTGCCAAATTTGGGTATTCACACAAACCTTCGTGCAGCCGCCCGGTGATGATATGATGGAGGGGGTGTCGGAGGCGGTCGTGAGGGGAGACCGGCTGGCTAGGGTTTGGGGGGGAAATGAGAAATGAAGAGGGCTTGAGGTGTTGGAGCAAGTGGGGTTTTGCATTGCAAAAACAAAAAGAAGCTAAGCTCGAGCTATTTTGTTCTATTCCAATTTAACTTTTGGTTCTTAATTATTATTTCTACCTAGAGAACATCTGCATCCATTTGTTTCCTTCTATTCTGCTTCCGTTTCCTATGCCGCCACTGTGACCGGAAAGTGTGTTTCCCATTTCTTTTAGGGGAAGTGTGTTTCCCATTCATCCCTGTCATTTTCTCCGCAAAATCAAATAGTGGCATGCAGTTGATCGGCAGTCAGCTGCCAAGCTGCTCCTCCGATACTCGACTTGCCGTTGAATCAGGCATACTTTTTTTCCATAGAATCAAAGAAAGAATTCTGCAATGTGTCATTCTCACTAATCCATTTTCCTGTTTTCATAATAAGCATGATTGGTGTACACAGAATCTACCACATTATAGATGACATGCATGCATGCAAACAGCACACATATTCACTTGTACAGAAAATGTGATCCCTGCCAATTCCTAAAGATAACTGCTTGTGAAAATGGGATGATTTCCGCACGAAACCGTCTACAAAAATATGTCTTCACAGATTGTCCATGACCATGATGCAGCCTTAGCCATCTTCACAGGTGGCTCCTAATTGGAGCCTGGCGCTGGCAGAGTATGGGTGGCACGTGTCCCGGCTGAAGCGCATCGAGCTGCACGACACCTTGGACACCGCCATGGACGAGGTGATGTCGGTCAACAATGTCATCACCGATCTCCACCTCGCCTTCGAAGCCAAGAGGGTCCAGGTGTCCGCCGCGCAGCTCGCCAAGTGGCAGGTTGCCGGCTAGATCATGGCCGTGGTGTGTGCACCGGTGACCAATCACGAAAGCCTCACCCGCACCGCCGCCGCGCTGACCTCGCTGCTCCCGCGTCTCGGGCGCGCACACGCGAGCAAGTCCGAGGTGGAGATGGCCCTGAGCAGGATGGTGTCATCCTTCCTCGCCCTCAACTGGCACCCGGAGATCGCCAAGGAACGCGTCCAGGGTGCGGAGGCAGAGGTCAACGCCATCCCTGACGTCGCCGGCAGCCGGCGCGACGATGTACAGGTCGTTTGCGACGGAGGTGACCACTTCGAGGAGAGCGTTAGCGTGCTTCGTGGGTACATGGCGTAGGTAGGTAGCTAGCTGCATCTGGAATCGGACAATATCATCAAAATATTTCGATTATTTCGCTTGTTGTCGCTTAATTTACTGTTATCTTAGACATTTAGACATTGAAATGTATCAGATGATATATGTCGATGGAATAAACAAAATCCTTATTTGAGGCTGGCGTTGTTCAGATAAGTTTTTATATAGTTTTTATTTATTTTTTTTCCTAGTTATAGTTGTGAAATATATTGCAAGATGTTGAACATGCATTTCTTTTTTTAATAAAGAACTGTTGGAAAGATTCCTACAGTATATATTAATATATATGTAAAACAGAGTTACAATATTTACAGGTTTTGTGCTACAAGTTTTCTATCCATTGTGAGACGTGGGGATGATAACTATATGATAACCATGACAAACTCTGCTCTAAAGAAGGCTTTACAAATTGAAATGTGAGAATCTAAGCCTCTCAAAATTTGTTGTTTCTTGTTATCCAAATGCTCTAGGCCATATCAATAATTATTTCCAGATTAAAATTTTATTTTCATCTTGATCTTGATATCCTCTGTTTGCTGGACAAATGATTACTGGAGTATTAGTTCATTATATATGTATTACTAGCACTATATGGGACTTTTCGAGTCGCCATTGGCGGTAAGGCCATGAAAAAGTAATCATGCGTTGCAATGGTCTGGATACATGACGTATCCACATGTATTGCAACGTTGTGATTGATAATTGTGCTTTTGATTCGGTGTTTTAGGTGTGCATTACTTTTTAAATTAAATTAATCTGCTGAAATTAATAAGATGGAAAATGCAGAAATACAGAGAAATTATACATGTATCACACATGGCAAGGACATATAGATATCTATTCAAGGGAATATGTTTCATTACAAATAAATTTTGTACTATGAAAAGGCAGGCAATGGCGGGTGCATCTCATCAAACCAAATTAAACTCCACATGGCACATGTACATATATGGAATGAAAACAACCAAACATATATACAGATGTTTTGCAGACAAGCAGAGGTTGATAACTAGTACAGGGCAAATCACATCATTATTTGCTTCTCCACATAGGAGGATGACTTGTAGAACTTATGCATGGCACTATGAGGACAGTGATCTATTTCTCCTCCAGGGGAACCTCCACTTGTTTTCGTATATCACCTATTAAATGTCATAAAAAAATTAAAATAATTTTGTAAGATCGAGCAATATATGTGTAATATCACTACATGGTGTAGAACAAGATAGGTACCTTTCCAACACTCACCGTCTCACCGATGGCAGCGATCTGAGTGTCGCAGGCGAGTTTGAAGCACTTCCCGTCCAGAGCTTCGATGAGGTCATGGAGGTATGCCACCGTCGCCGGGTTGATGGCTGCCACATCCAGGCGAAGCACTAGCGACAGGGGCGCCACCATCATTGGAGTCCTTCAAAGGGAGAGATGCTGTTTTTGCTTTAGTGGCTCAAAGTGCTGTGAGGTATTTAGAACCGAGCAGTGATAAACCTGGTTGCTTGGGTTTGTGGAATACAGAATTGGGGAAGGTTGAGTTGTTGGAGGGAAACATCCAAGCTTTCAAAGCAAACATGGAAAGAAAGTGTCACACACTCTACTGCCACTGCGATTGGAATGTGTCTCCCCCATTCATCATTGTTATTTTCTCCACAAAATCAAAGAGTGGCATTACACAAATGGAAGGTTCTGTTTTACTTTTATGAAAACAAAAACCTAGAAGAAACTAGGTATATATATACTTCCTGCGTTTTTTTACGTTTGACATCATTGACTTTTTATATAAGTTTGACCATTCATCTTATTAAAAAAATTCTATTTATAATTTATTTTCTTGGAATTTTCTAATTGGTATATCATTATAAGTAATTTTTTGTGTTTTGCAAAACAAAAATTTGAATAAGATAAATGTTCAAACGTATGTAAAAAAATTAACAAGGTCAGAAAAACGGAGGGAGTACCTTGCATGGTGGGAATGGTAACTGCGTGCTAGGTAAAAAGAAATACCACGGTCAGGCTTCCTTTTGACATTCACCTCATTCATTTCTCTCCACCCTAGGATTTACATAGCGATGGATGCACTTTGTCTTAGACCTCTAGCTTCTCCCTCTTTTGCTCGCATCTTGTCTCGACTCTTATTCCTTTCCTGCCTATAGCATATTCGCATGGATGGGCCAAAATTAAAGGAATAGGCGTCATGTGCAGCCTGTGACCTCGCCGCAGCCAGCCCATATTAGCCAGCCAGACGTGGAGGTGTCTTGTGGCAGAGGCATGCAGTTGACCGGCACTCAGCTGCTGAGCTGCTCCTCAGATCCTCTACTTGCAGATGAATTCAGCAGGCGTGTGTTCCTGTTTGTTTCTTTTGCTTAATTTGTTTATTTGATATGCTGTATGCTTTCCTTAGGATCAAAAGAAAGAATTTTGCAATGTACCACTCTCACTAATCTATTTTCTTTTTTCATAATAAGCCTAATGTACACCATTGCTACCTATGTGTATGGTATATCAACATGCATGCAAACATCACACTTGTTCACCAGTACAGAAAATGCGATCCCTGCCGGTTACTAAAGATGTCCTCTTGTGGAAAAGGGATGATTTCTGGACAAAACCGTCTACGAAAATATGTTTTCGCAGACAATCCATGACCATGACGTGGCCTTAAACATCTTCACAGACAGCTCAAAATTTGATGACAACGGTGGGATGGTACTGATGTGCCGATTCAATGAAGTGACTGTGTCACTGGGTATCAAATGTTCCAAGTGAATATGACGAACATTATATCTACTACCTTTGGAGATCGGCATCTACAAGCTATCTCCCATGTTGGCACTCCACAGCAACAATGGATGTACAAACACTAAGATGGAACAGTACATCAGTGCCCCCTCATCTGTGTCTATTTGACAAAACCTGGCACTGATGGTAATTTTCAGCCCAATAAATGAGTTCGCGCTATGCACATGCTTCACCTGACACTGATAAGGAAGCATTAGTGCCGGGTCTTACAACCTCTGGCACTGATTGTTCGACGACATATCAGTGCCGGGTCACTCATCAGTATTGAGTCTTGCCATTTAGAGCGATATGACTGCACTTTGGCAGGAAAAGACATTGCACTTTTGCTAATCACATCAGTGCCTTGTATTCTTATGGCCTGGCACTGATGACCTTGACCATATTAGTATTGATTTTGAATATATGAACTTAACTTTTTCATACGAACTCAGATTGCGACAAAGTATATAAAAAAATTATAGCTCTCGACAAGATCTATGATTTCGTAGTTGACAACATTTTCATTTGAGTTTTTTAAGATACTCAAATTCATGATTCAAATCTCAGTTAGGAAGGCTCAGAAGGGAAAATATCGATTCGTTAACAGGGTTGATGCGTAGGTGAGTTGATAAGGATAGGTGCATGTGAGGTAGTCTTGAGTTTGAATCCTTGCCATGACAAGAATTATATATGACTTGTAAAAATAGGTACCAGTGGTTAGAGCTTTGTATATACACGAGTAAGGGTGGTAGGAGTATTCAAATTTTAAATTTGGATCTGTATTATCAGTGCCGGATTTAACCCACACCCAGCACAGATAAACCGACATCAGTGCTGGGTTTACAGAATGAGCCCATAGCAGTGCCGGGTTTACAGAATGAGCCCATAGCAGTGCCGGGTTTAGAGAATACCCGGCACAGAAGAGTCTATCCAAATTTTGCCTAGGTGCTTCTAGGCCTATCTGTGCTGGGTCGCTGGCACTGATAAGGAGGGATCATCAGTGCCGAAAGTTTTGTGCCAGGTCTATTTATGACACTGATGCCAATTACTAATCAGCACTGATATCATTTTCTGTACTAGTGAAACATGGATATTAGGAACTACATCCATTGTAGTTAGTTTGTAGTGAAGTTAAACACAATTCGTTTGATAAATTTATTTGAAATTTAGAGTATTGCTTCAAAATGTGTGATTTATGCTTGCATTTTGTATGAGATTATTATCCCTTTTATTTATTAATATCTTATCCGTACAGTGTATTATACATTTTCTATGTGCTATTGCTACCGTTTTAAAATATCATGTTTATGTTTATTGTTTAGATAAAGTGTCTCGTGTTTACTTTTTTTTGTATATAATGTGAGAAAATGAGTATCTCCTACACTTTTTTTGTTTAGATAACGGAAAAGTGTATCTCATGTTTATGCGCTTTTGTTTAGAAAATGTGCAGTACACAAAACAGACACATAATTAATAAATAAAATGGGGTAATATTTCCATACAAAATTATAGGATAACTCAAATGTTTTAAAGTAGTTCTATAAAGTTCAAATTAATTTATCAAACAGATTGCGTTTAACATCACCACAGCAAGTGGACTTCAACGGATGTAGTTTCCGACAACATCTTCATACACCCATCCCAGGGCCAAGGGAAAGAACAGGGCTTTGTCTTGCTCTAGACCATTGCAACGCATGCTATCCTAGAACCATCGATCAATGCATGCTATGCTTATTTTTCAATAAATGATCATTATTATTTGTCCACCGATGTCATCCGATACATTTCAAGTCAAGATAAATCTATAGCGACAAGGCATCGACAAACGAACACGGCTACAGTTGAATCCAAACACGCTAGCTATGCCATGTACTTGTGAAGCACGCTCACACTCTCCTCGAAGCAAGATGTCCCGGCACAGACGACCTGCACTGCATCGTCGTCGATCCAGGATGGCCTCGCGAGCACTGCATCTGTGGTTTCCACTCAGGCCTTCGTGACCTCAAGGTGCCAGAACAGTGCTAGGAAGGACGTACGGGATTATTCTCCAGCTCAGCCTCTCTCTCATGTGCCCATCCAATCCTAGGGAGCAGTGACGTCAGTGCGGTATAGTGGCCCGGATGAGGCTCTCCTCGCTGACCATCGGCAGGCACACCACACCGCTGATGATCTGTCGCTTGGCACGCTGGGCGGCCAGCAGCTGACGCGGATACCACCTGTGAGAGTGTGGGAGCACTTCAAAGAGAGTAGATAAATGTCTTAGCAGATCACTCTGTATTGCAGTTTGTAATCCTGAAATGACTATGAATTTTAACTTATGCTTGTGATCGGTAGATTTGGCTTCTAAAAAGGACTATCGGAGTCAACTACTGATTGATTCTTGTAATCCTGTTTCTCTACATTTGTTATGTATACCATAGGCTTTTCCATTTCCTAACAAAGATTTGTATACATATATAAACAGGAGATACATTTTCCCATTATCTGAAAAAAAACCATAAATAGGAGATACACTTTTTCCCATTATCTAGAAAACATAAATCGGAGATACACTTTTTCCATTATCTAAACAAAGAACATAAATAAGAGATACACTTTTCGTGTTATCTAAACCAAAAACATAAACATGACACATTTTATCTAAACAAAAAAAATCATACATGATAGTTTGCAAGGCTAGCATTAGCATGCAGAAATTGTACATCACACAATACAAAAAAAATTAATAAATAAAACAGGATAATATTCCCATACAAAATTCTAGGATATATAACTCAAACATTTGAAAGCAATACTCTTAAAGTTCAAATGAATTTATCAAATGGAATGTGTTTAGCATTATCACCATAGACTGAAATCAACAAATTTAGTTCCTGTGACATCGTCTTCGTAACACCCGTCCTGCTATGAGAGTTAGGGAACTTGTCTGTGCGAAGTTCCAACATGGGATATATATATATATATGTGTGTGTGTGTGTGTGTGTGTGTGTGTGTGTGTGTGTGTATTTATGTATGTGTATATATATAGGGATGCGCTAAAGTATACTCGGGGTGCGTGATAACTAAAACACTCCCCTCACATACACCCCCATCCCTCCCTCCCCCCGGCACACCTCCCCCACCTTTTCCCACCCCAGGCGCCCCCATCCTCCTTGAGCACCCTCCACCCCGCACCTTTCCAAAGATATCGTATAGTAAAATGATTACTAACACTTTGTCCGTGGCATAGTATACTATAAGTAAAATATTTACTATACATAAAATTTAATAATGTACCCATCCCGCACCTTTTAAGTAGGAAGTAAATTATTTACTTGAAATACAAATCGTGCCATGTACCCATCCGCACCTTTTAAGTAGGGAGTAAGTTATTTACTTGAAATGCAAATCGTGCCATGTATCCATCCTGCTGTCGACGGTATAGATCGCGACTATGGTATTTGTAGAGTATGGGGATCGTTGGTACAAGGATCTACACAAAACAAGTTCAAGCACACAAAAGACAAGGATTATACTGGTTCAGGCCCCTCGAGAGGTAATAGCCCTACTCCAGTTTATATGGGATTATGATGAAAACCACAGAGATTACAATAGAGAATAACAGAAACGTAAAGTACTGACGAGATCTCTATCGAGAACAACTCGACGAGATCTAGGCAGCGATTGTCTTCAAGTCCTCTGTATTGCCTCTGCTATGGTGGTGGCTTGCACTATGATTCGATGATCCTGTACCCTCTGCGGGGCTTTGTATTTATACCGCAGACTACTTTATTCTTCAAGTAGAACTAGGAGAGTACTTTTAGCCTACGAGATCACGGAGATTGTATCCTCCCCGAATAGGACTCTAACACCTTCTACTCGAGATATAACTTCCCTGCTTGTTAGCCGAATTCCACAATGTTAAGGTAATCTTCCCGTATACTAAGGGTATTCCGTATCCGTACTTCATGACCCCATGGATAGGAGGTATGTCTTATCCATAACCCTGACACCTGCATCTTTTAAGAATGGAGTAACTTATTTACTTAAAGTGCAATCGTGCCATATACCTCTATCCCAAGTTTCAATCAATGTTAACTAAAATGATTTACCCCTAGTTAATTTTTTACTACATGTATTGGAGCCTCACGTATGGGATTAAAATCTATAGTAATATTTTTAATCCCATGTGTATTTATCAAGACATGTTTGTTTTTAGTAATGTATTTATTTCGTTAGACAAGTTCGCATTCAGTAATTAATTCACTCCGCTTTGCCATGATTGAGTAAAAAAATTACAAGTAGTTATACGCAAGTAATAATTCTTCTATTAATCATAATAATATCATCAAGAACAAAGTGATATCATGACAAATTGTATTTTGGTTCTATCAGACAACAAATAAAAAATTATACATGTGTGACAAATACACATTCATCTTGATCTAAGAAAAATAAAAAACAATACAGTCGATACAACATCCCAAGATGCCAAAAACAACCACCACAAAAAATTTTAAAAAAAGAACACCACCACCAGCTGCCAAAAATGTGTTGACGCCGAATCCGTACCGCCGATGTGGACCCGGCGCGCGGACACACGAAGGCCTGAGAGATCTGCTTAGCTCCAGTGCAGGTGCTAAAATTGATGAAGCGCGGGCGTGCCAGTCAGTTTGATCCTGCCACTGACAAGATATGCAAAATAGCAGAACGGAAGGTCTATCGGCCGATAGGCCGATAGGGCAAAACGGTATCGGCCGGTAGGCCGATAGCCAAAACAACCGGTCGGCCGATGATAACATGATGATATAGCAATGTGATATAGCATAATCCAAATATAAAATAAACATTGATCGGAGGATTAAAGCATACATCGGCCAGAGGTCCGATGGCATAAATTCTCACTAAGCAGATAAATGATAAATACTCTGTTGTCATCGGCCAGATCCAATCTATATGTAAAACTCTTGGGCCGATGCAACGTCCAGATAACTCACCAGCTGAAACCCCGATGAAACCCTTATTGGCAATCGACAGGCAAGCTAGAGATTACGGTTCTAATCACGACTTAGCGGCACTAAGTATGAAAAGAAACGCAAGATCTACACAATCAAGCCCTCGACTGATTTTCGGGGTGGTGGATATCTTAGCCAATCTAATCTAGCAAGATGATTTAGTCAATACCGACATAAACCCTAAAGCGAATCTTGGCCGGTAAGACTAAATCGAGAAGCCAAACCAGATTGACTAAGCTATATGATAGTAGGTACTTACGTTGACGAGATCAGAACGTAGAAGCTCTAGCCCCGATAGCGCAGGTAGCCATAACGAGACTTACCCCTCGCGGGAAGAGCATGAACTCGCCGGAGAAGATGAAAAGTAAAAGTTGGCGATGCGCCGAAGTTGATTGATCGTGAGATAAAAATGACATGAACCTCGGGCTTACATATTTATACCCATAGGCTAACAAAGATCCTAACAGAATACGACTCAAACTTTCCTAAAGATAAAAGGAAACAGATAAAGTCCTTATTGGACACTAAACACACTTTCCTAAAGATAAAAAGGAAACTAACAAATTCTTCATAATTAATAGATACAAGCCGCATCCTCCTCAAACTCGGTCTTCTCTGGATATGATCTTCCCGAATCTAACAAAAATCTGATTGCTATTAACGATTGGCTTAAGAAAACCCCCATCGGCCAATGTAGGATTTTAGGCCGATACTAGTTTCAAACCGATATGAACCTTGGGCCGATGGGGACTTCGGGGCTTACCAAATTCTGGTATTAACACATGCCCCCCAGTTTTGGAGTATGAGAAGTCATGCTTCAAAATTATCCTTGCCTTGATCGCCCCAAAACTGATTCTTCTCTTCTTCTTGACATCGGCTCTCGTAAGCCAATACCTTCTGTATTAGATGAGCCAAGCTGTCAAACTCATGGAAAAAGAACCTATCTTTGATATATGTTGCCAACCCTTGAAATGCAAGCTCTGCTAGCTGCTCATCACTTAGACTCAAGTTATAGCATTGGCTACGGACATTACAAAACCTTTGAATATATTCCTTAGCCGATTCCCCTTCTTGCTGTTTAACTGATATCAAGTCTGAAAGCTTCAACTCATCAATTCCAGCAAAGAAGTATTGGTGAAATTGCTTCTCAAGATCGACCCAACCTCTGATAGAGTGTGGTGTCAATGATGAAAACCATATGAAGGCCGATTCAGTCAAAGACAATGGAAACAATCTAACTTTCAGAGCTTCTTCAGCCAATGCCTCCCCACATTGAGCTAAAAATCGGCTGATATGTTCCCTTGTAGATATATCATCTTGCCCTGAAAATTGAAAAAAGTCTGGAATCTTATATCGGCTTGGAAGTGGAACTCTATCAAACCATTCAGGATATGGCAGCCGATACACAGAAATATGTCCCTTAGGTCTAATTCCAAACTGTTCCTCTATTACTTTTGCAATCATATCGGCCCAATCTTCTTTAGACTGATATTTTTGAGTTTCTTCTGGCCGATATTGTTGATGTGGCTCTGCAGGCTGATGCTGATCTATTTGCCCCCCAAGCCAATGTCGCTGTTGCCGATGATGTCGAGATTGTTCGTCGATTTGCCCCCTAGTCTGATTTCTTAAGGCAATTACTCTGGGAACTATCTTCTCGATCAAACCATGTAATGTACTCACCAAAACTCCAGATCGATCAAACACAGTGCGACGAACGATTTCATCAACTGTCGTTTGAAGCGTCTCATCGTCCGTCAGCTTTTCTTCTTCCTCTATCGGCTTGAGAGATTGTTCTTCCTTGGCCTTGACTTCTTGATCAGACATATTGTTGCAATTGTGGGTTCCATGAGCCGTGTAAAAATCTGTTGTCAAAAACACGGTCTCACCGGGCGTGCCAAAAATGTGTTGACGCCGAATCCGTACCGCCGATGTGGACACGGTGCACGGACACACGAAGGCCTGAGAGATTTGCTTAGCTCCAGTGCAGGTCCTAAAATTGATGAAGCGCGGGCGTGCTAGTCAGTTTGATCTTGCCACTGACAAGATATGCAAAATAGCAGAACGGAAGGTCTATCGGCCGATAGGCCGATAGGGCAAAAATGTATCGGCCGGTAGGCCGATAGCCAAAACAACCGGTCGGCCGATGATAACATGATGATATAGCAATGTGATATAGCATAATCCAAATATAAAATAAACATTGATCTGAGGATTAAAGCATACATCGGCCAGAGGTCCGATGGCATAAATTCTCACTAAGAAGATAAACGATAAATACTCTGTTGTCATCGGCCAGATCCAATCTATATGTAAAACTCTTGGGCCGATGCAACGTCCAGATAACTCACCAGCTGAAACCCTGATGAAACTCTTATTGGGAATCGACAGGCAGGCTAGAGATTACGATTCTAATCACGACTTAGCGGCACTAAGTATGAAAAGAAACGCAAGATCTAGACAATCAAGCCCTCGACTGATTTTTGGGATGGTGGATACCTTAGCCAATCTGATCTAGCAAGACGATTCAGTCAATACCGGCATAAACCCTAAAGCGAATCTCAGCCGTTAAGACTAAATCGAGAAGCCAAACCAGATTGACTAAGCTATATGATAGTAGGTGCTTACGTTGACGAGATCAGAACGTCGAAGCCCTAGCCCCGACAGCGCAGGCAGCCATAACGAGACTTACCCCTCGCGAGAAGGGCATGAACTCGCTGGAGAAGACGAAAAGTAAAAGTTGACGATGCACCGAATTTGTATTGATCGTGAGATAAAAATGACATGAACCTCGGGCTTACATATTTATACCCATAGGCTAATAAAGATCCTAACAGAATACGACTCAAACTTTCCTAAAGATAAAAGGAAACAGATAAAGTCCTTATTGGACACTAAACACACTTTCCTAAAGATAAAAAGGAAACTAACAAATTCTTCCTAATTAATAGATACAAGCCACATCCTCCTCAAACTCGGTCTTCTCTGGATAAGATCTTCCCGAATCTAACAAAAATTCGACTGCTGTTAACGATTGGTTTAAGAAAACCCCCATCGGCCAATGTAGGTTTTTAGGCCGATACTAGTTTCAAACCGATATGAACCTTGGGCCGATGGGGACTTCGGGGCTTACCAAATTCTGGTGTTAACACTCCGGTGTCATCTATCCTGCCCAATTAGATGTTCCTAGAATCACCAAGTCGTATCATCATCGTTGAAAAATTTGCAGAATCCAGTAGAAGTGATAGGAGGATCCATCAAAAAATCACAAAGGCAACCAAGGGGGGAGGCAGAAGAGGTTGGCGCCGTCGAGGACGACAAGAAGGATGGCATTCAGGCGGCGGCACCACCGGTGGCATCCTGTTCTTTTTCCAGTTTTCTGAACATTGAACAAAAACAAATTCATGGCTAAAAAGATTATATGGAATTCAAGGTTTAAGATAGTCATATTATCCCATTGATTAGTTTGTATAGCAATTATCATAAGCTGCAGATTCAAGCAAACTAAGGGGACTCACTATCTTATATGGCAATTCGATTTCAATATTGCACAGGTTAAACACTTAAACCTAGCAGAGACTGTGAACAGAACATAGAAAAGCTAGCAGAGGAAACATGAATCTTCATGTGTGATTATCTTATTATTATTTTTTTTGTTATTACCTGCAAAGGGGAACTCCACATGAATTGTCGTCGGACCTGTCGCAGATGGAGGAGTGGAGCCGGAGAAGCTAGAAGAAGCGGCGGCAGTGCATGCAGTCTCCGGCAAAGCTCCTGCCGCAGCTGGCGAAGTGCCTTGCGAGTTGTAGGTGGCCTCGTCGGTGCGCGCAGGTGCCACCGTTGCTGTTGGCGCCGCCAGGGGAGGCCCCCGTGCAGCATTTGTGTGGCGCCCCACACTATGCTGGTCTAGAAAGTCAACCGGCATAGGCTGGAGGTCACAACCTTATCTGTGGTTACAGTACCAGTCCCAGGATACACGAGCTGGTACTCACATGATAATAGAGGAACCCAGAAATACAAAGCTTTTATTACAACATTGTTGGAGGTCTCAAACTACTACCGTCGTGGACAAACCCCAGACTGGTAGAAAGACTGAAAGAACAAAGTAAACGCAAGCGGAAACATAACAACAGTGGAGGGTGACATGAAGCAAGAAGACAACCATAAATCCACAGGCTAGGCTTGGGAACTAGGCTTGAAACCCAGAAAAGTCGTACTCGACCTGCTCTTGAAAGTAGACCTCGGCGGAAGAGTCAAGGTATCCTTCTTCTAACTCTATAAATAATAATAGCAAGGGTGAGTACTCGTTGTACTCAGCAAGCCCGGGAAAAATATGACATGCAAGGCCAATAACAAGGGGTGGAACGGTTTTATTTGGAAAACCATGTTTTATAAATCATTTAGTTGTAAACCTCTAGTGTAATAGTTTTTAGTTTCGAAGTAAGGCTCACGCCTCACTCCATTCCACAGGTTGCTTTGCAACAACCTGTCACTGTAGTAATTTAACACAAACACCGTGCCATCTCAGCACTGCTCGGCCATCTCAGCCACACTACCTCGGCCATCTTAGCCCTAACCACACTTTGGTGCCAATCGACACCCCGAGTCACACAGACTCGTTCCCAACCACGAAGGCTGGCCGTCCGCCACGAAGAAGGACTCTGGTAACGATACCCATTCCAAGAATTAATTTATAAAAACAAACACTACGCTATGAGAAACACTTCACATCCGCCCATGACCGTGGGCACGGCTGTTTAAACAGTTTGACTAAACTCTGCAGAGGTTGCACGCTTCACCCACACGTCACAGACTTCTCGCATTACCGAACACATGTGGATCAGACATGGCCGACAAAGGAGAGCTCGCTACAAGGCTTTTCCATAACCAACCCATAAATATCCCGTGTCCCACAGTTGGGTGGAATCTCTCCACCAAGCATCAGGCCAAATTTCAAGCCCTCATCTACTCAGGCCCCACCGTATGGACTCCGACACATCCCCACTGCAGGAGATTGCCATACTCGCCACCATACCAGTGCTCCTCAAGTGCTAACATGCTGGACACCTATGTTTTAGTTATCTACTCGGCCAGGGGCATCCCATTCTACCCGTGTGGTCACACTGTCATATATTCAGATGAATTTTCCAAAGGAAACGGTCCTTATGGATAATACGTAGTCAAACCACCAAGGTACTGACTCCCGCATCATCAAGTTTTTACAAAACACTTTCCTCCTTCTTAACCATACCGACATCTCGCCGGGTTTTTGAAATATAAATATCCCAGTTTTTCCCACACGACAGAACAATCATGACCTATAGGTAATCTACTCTGGCATTTTAAATACCAACGCAAAATATGTAGTAGAGTTACAAAGGAATGGGGTAATCAATTCCTATATAATAATGGTGTGACTACTGCGAATGTCCGACGATCCATACTTGAATCGTGGCCAAAAACAGTGTAACCTAAAGTATGCAATTTGGCAAACAAAATACTTAATTTAAAAATATAGGCGCAATAAATGGTCAAGGGGGCTTGCCTTGTTCCGCGACAACGGGCGGAGCGTCGAACTCCTGTGCGAATCCTCTGTCCGACTCGGGTTCTAAACACGAGAAAACAAACAATACATAAAACCACCGCTAAACCAAAACAAAACACGAAAAAGACAGCGTTAATAAATAGAGGGGAATTTTAGAAAGATTTTGGAATTTGAACGGAGTCAAACGGAGTTCGGGATGAAAAGATATGGATTTTTGAAGTTTTGGGGATTTTTGGAGGGTTAAAAGAATAGAGAGGAATATTCCAGGGAATATTCCGAGTGGGGCCCAGCTGTAAGGTCAAAGAGTCAAAGGAGGGAGAGAGATGTGGGCCCGTGGGTCCCACTCCTTTTCTTTCTTTCTTTCTTTTTTTTTTCTTCTCCTTCTTATCTCCTTCTCTCTCTCCTTCTTTCTTTTCTCTGCTCTCTTTCTTCTCTCTTGTTTTCTCTGCGGCATGGGAGAGAGGCCGGGAGGGAGGGCGGTGAGCTGTTGCGGGCTCGGCCAAGGGGGGGGTGCGGCGCGGCGGCTGCAGGGAGGGGAGGGGGCGGGGCCCAGTGCGGTGGGTGGCGGCCCGGCGCAGTGGGGGCGGTGGCCTGGCGCAAGGAGGGGGCGATGGCGGCGGGGGCGACGTCGGTCGGCGGCTGCGCGGCGCGGGGCCGGCGGCTGGGCGGCAGGGGGGGAAGGGCGGCGTTGACCGGCGTCCTGGCAGCGCGGGGCCGGCGGCTGGGCGGCTGCGTCGGCGCCGAGCGGTGGGGAGGGGAGGGGGCGCTTTGCCGGGGAGGGCTCGGGCAGGGAAGGGAGAGGGAGGAGTTGGGAACAGAGGAGGAAAGAGGAGTTTGGTCGTGCAGGGGAAGAGGGGAGGAGCCCGGTTTTTGGAAAAACAGGGAAGCTACCTCGACGCAGTGTACTCCGCGACCTCGACAACTCGGCTCCGGAGTGGTGAAAATGGAGTGGCGAATCGGCTGAGGAACTCCACGGTAAGTCTGCTCGGGTATTTATACTGCCGGAGTGATTCGGGAGTAGAAACTTGGCGATGAGAACGTCCATTGATGTCTCTGTGTTTGCTTCTCCGTCTACAGACTCCAGCTGTTGTCGTTGCCTGGCTTGCTCGGCGAGCGGCGCGGAGCGGTGCCTAACTTCGGCGGAGAAGACGGAGACGGTGCCGATCCTTCACTGTGTACTGGCAGGACGGTGCCTAACCGTCGGTTTGCAGGGGGTTTAGGGAAAATAGGGACAAAGACAGAACATGCATGCACGAGTGTTGAATGAGCCTGAGTGATTTTTCCTGGCTTAATGAAAGTGCAGAGAATCTCCGGTGAAAAAGGACTGATAAACACCGGGCGGTAGAGGTCCAAAATATTTTGGAATATTTGGACGGAAGGAAAAAAATGATTTGATACGACCGGGGAAAATAAATAAAAACAAAATTAAAACTAACTTTGGAAATAAACAAAAACAAAATTAAAACTAATTTTGAAATTTTTGGGGATTTTGAACGGAAAGACAGAGCGACGTTAAACTACGGTTTTTAGAAAAACGCGGGCGTTACAATTTGCCGGTGCGCGGCGATCTGTCGGCGAAGTCGAAGACGTGCTCCAGGGCAGCCATGGCGTCGATGAGCTGCATGTACACGTCCTGGGAGTCCCTCTCCCTTCCCCACCTCTCATTCCTTTGGTTGGCGTCGCGGATGAGCTGGAGCAGGTCGGCCCGGAGGGTGGTGTCGTGGCGGGCGGCGAAGCGCTAGCCCTCGGACTCCCAGACGGCGCCGAGCTCCTACCGGCGAGGCGCGCGCACCGCACGTACAGGTGCGGCGTGTCGCAGAGCACCGCCAACTTCATCGTGTCCACCGCGCCATCCACTCCCACCCGCGTCGCCACCGCCTCCTTCACGCGCCGCTTCAGCGCCCCTGGCACACGGTACGCGTACGCTAGCGCTATTAGCGCCGCTTCCTCCCACTCCGCCGCTGCCCTCCTACGCCACCACACCGCCGCACATATTAACTTCCCTTTTGTGTGATCGCGCGTGTGCAGTTGCTACTACAAACCTGACGAGGGCGTAGAGCAAGCGGAGGAAGACGACGACGGCGCCGGCGGAGGCGTCGGGGATGCGGATGATGCAGCCGCGCAGTGCCTGCTCGATCATCCGCTCCAGCACCGGCGACGCCGAGGCCTTCGCCATCGCACTAGCACCACACACGAAGGACAGCCAGGGCTCCTCACCATCGCCGCTTCCTCGCCGTACGTCGAGATAGAGAGCCCATTCCTGCCGACAACAGGAACAGATCTAGGACGCCGCCTCCTTCCAATAGCCCACCGTCGCCTCCGCTCCCTGATGCCACAGGCATCGTCCTCTCGTCCTTGGAAACTGTTGCCCCCTGCCTTTCTCGATCCAAAAAAATCAAAGAAATTGGTTTGGTTGATTACTGATTGATTTATTACGGTGGAATTTGATACTACTATTAGTAAAATAATTACTCGAGTTGAGGGGGCAGGGTGTGTGGGGTGGGGGTGCGTTGTGTTGTATTAAAACACAACCCATCTATAGTATAATATATCTATATGTATATATGTATACATGTATATATATATATGTGTGTGTGTATATATATATATAAGGAATCTATTCTACACCTTTCACATAGAATAACTAGGGCCCAAAACCTCACCTCCCCCACCCTTCCTAGGGCCCAAAACCCCCCTCCCACCTTAGTCAAAGGGTGGTGAAAGCACGTTCCCGCCGGTCAAACCCGCCTGTTGACTCCCTCCCACGCCACCTCTTTGTTGTCCTCGTTTCGTAAAAATTATGCAGTAACAAAGCGATCATCGTGCAGTAACAAGACTACTTTCTCGCAGTAACGTTGTTATAACATCATCAAAATATAATCATGATGGATCTAGTTTTGTAAAGCTATTTTTTAAAAGCATTATGGGATAAATGGTTTGAAAATATAATATGTGATGTAAGAGATATCATTGTTTAAAGATAAGAATTTCAAAGATAACACTTATACTTAACTTGCTACTATGTATCTTTGTATGTGCAAAGAAAAGTACTTTTAGCACTTGTGCTAACTTGTGGCCATGCAACTCTCTTATCTAAAGCAATAGTACTATAACAACACTACTATAAGATTAGGATTTTTAAAATTTAGATCTTGACAATCGATAGTTCTATAGAAGTACCGTTACTACTTCATGTTTTGTGTTACTACAATTTCACAAAGATGTTGCTGCCAAAAGTGCAGTAATATCCGATATGTTATGCAGTAACGTGGCGTGTTACTGCACTTCTACTGTAATGTTACTATTGAAAAATAGTAACAGGTTATGAGTTTTGTAATAACATATCTAATTTGTTCTATGGTGGTAGTGAAAGAGATTACAATCAGTCACCATATTCCTTTCTCACAAAATGAGATACAAAAGAAACAAGCGTCCTTAAAACAAATAGCATCATCGGGTGAATTGGTCAGAGAAACTTGCTAAGAACTATCAAATCATGGGAGAAGAGAGGGAGAGATTTATTTTCTAGAAAAGAGAAAAAATGAGGATTATTCCCAGAGAAAAAAATAAGAGAAGAGAGGGAGAGAAGGCAGGATCGGGCAGAAGAAAAGAAAAAAAAGAAAGTGAGAGAGATAGATCGAGAGGAAGGGGGCACGCGGGGGAGGAGGGAAGGGAGGTGGGGTGGGGGTGGGGTTGTATAATAGAGTTGTCCTATATATGTATATATATATGTGTATATACACACACTATACTACAAATTGCTTGCGTTGTATTAAAACACAACCCACCCCGCACCCCCCCACCCCCCCTCACCTACGCACCCCAGTCCCCCACACCCCTCCCCAGGCCACACGTACGGAGTAAATCTTTTACCCTTCTTACATATGCCTTTTTATATAGCCATCCAACCACCATTCATTCCCCACCAATTTCGGATCCTATTTTTTTGGATCTGAGAGAAGACAGTTTTAATGAGTGACGACAACTTCATTAGTGGGATCGACAATGAAGCTCTCGCCAGCGAGATGTGGGAAGGATGCAGCGCCAGGCGGAGGTGAGCGGTCATCGTCGTTGCCCTTCCCTCCAACCCTTTTCCCCTTTTTTTATCTAGGGAGGCAAAAGGAAGGAGATGACAGAGGTGGCATCCAGGGCTCCAGGTGACGGGCACAGATGGCCTCTTCCCGGCGGCTGACGGCAGCGAGCTTGACGATGAGCAGATCGAGAGGATCTCCACCACCCCGGGCACCCCTACATGGCTGCCTCACCCCATCCCCCATATCGCTGCCTCACCCCATCCCCCCACGGATTTGGTGGAAGCCGAGGACTTTCATGTCGCCTCCATAGCGGCTGTTGATCCCCTCCACCTGTCTTAGTGGCGACAACGGTGTGCTGATCCAATGATTGGATTTGCTTCAAGCAGCGGTGGCCCCGCCGCATCCGTCGTATGGTGTCCATCACAGCCTGGGTATGCCTCTACCCCAGCACTAACATCCTCAACCGGCTAGACGAATCCTAGGCTGGGAGCAACCAAGGCGTCTTCATCGTGTGCCGCCGGCGCTGGCAGTGTTCTGACCGCGGACGGCAAGGACGTGTGTCAAGAAGGCCATGCCGTGTGGCAGGCAGTGGCTGCATGCGTGCTTGCTGCGTGAGGCTCAGCCAGCTTGCCATGGCGAGCTTGCTGCATGCTGAGTCATCTTGCTAACGAGCAAGAATCTAGAGCAAGCGAGCTGTGATTCTTGATTCTTGATTTGTGATTGGTCAATTGAGCAAGCAAGCAGGAGTCCAACAATTTGATCTCAAAAGTGCCTGTTTGTGTGATGCCCCAAACTATACCAGTCCAAGAACAAGAACTAGCATAGGCTAGAGGTCACATTATTACCTGTGATAACAGTACTAGTCCTAGGATACACAAGTGGGTACTCACAGAATAATTGGGGAAATCAGAAATAACAAAGCTTTATTACAACCTTGAGGGAGGTCTCATACATACTACCGTCATGGACATACCCCAGACTGATAAAAACATAAACAGGTAGAAATGACAAAGGCGGAAGCATAGAGTAAAAGACACAAAGAGGAAAACAGCAAACATAATCCACAGGCTATGTTTGAAAACTAGGCCTGAAACTCCGAGAAATCGTACTCAACCTGCTCCTAAAAGTACGCCTCAGTAGAAGGGTCGAGGTATCCTTCTGCTAACTCTATAAATATAAATAAGCAAAGGTGAGTACTCAGTCTACTCAGCAAGCCAGGAAAAATATGACATGCAAGGCTATAAACAAGAAGGAGAAAGGTTACTTTCGAAGAACAAGGTTTTAAATTAATTTAATTTATTTTCAAAACACTAGTGGTTCAAAATTTAGTTCGGAACGAGACCCACGCCTCGCCCCAATTTCCAGGTTGCTTTGCAACAACTGTCATAGTAACAAAAAGTCCCATGCACAACTCAACACCGTGCCGTCTCAGCACAAACCAGCACTGTGTCATCTCAGCACAACCAAACCCGTCCCATCTCACCACAAAACCATCACCCTGGTGCCAAACGACACCCCCGAGTCACACAGGCTCGTTCCTAACCACGAAGGTTGGCCATTCGCCACACAGGCAAACTCTGGTAACGGCTCCCATCCCACAAACCATTTCAATAAGAAAGTTTAAACACAAAACTACACTATGAGAAACGCCTCACTTCCGTCCATGACCGTGGGCATGGCTGTTTAAACAGTTTTACTAAACTCTGCAGAGATTGCACGTTTTACCCACACGTCGTGAACTTCTCACATTACTGAATACATGTGGATCAGATACGGCCGACAAAGGAGAGCTCACTACAAGGCTTTTCTGTAACCAACCCATAAATGTCTCATGTCACACAGATGGGTGGAATCTCTCCACCAAGCATCAGGCCAGTCTCAGGCCCTCATCTACTCAGGCCCCACCGTATGGACCCCACAACACATCCCCACTGCAGGAGATTGCCATAAACTCCACCATACCAGTGCTCCTCACCTGCCAACATGCTAGACACCTACACTTTAGCTACTTACTCAGCCAGGGACATCCCATTCTACCCGTGTGGTCGCACTGTCTTATGTTTGGATGAATTTCCCAAAGGAATCGGTCCTTATGGATGATTCGTAGCCAAACCACCCAGGTACTGACTCCCGCACCATCAAGTTTTAGAAATCATTTTTCCCATCTTAAAACCATACCGACATCTCGCCGGGTTTTTAAATAACAAAAGGGGTTGAATATCCAAAAGTTTCCCATACGATAGTACAAACGTTACCTATAGGTAGTCTACTTCGGCATGAGTGAATACTGACAGAAATATGGTGGAGTTACAAGGAAAATGGAGTTTTACAAATCCTAAATAATAAAAGTGCAACTAATAGGAAGGTCCGACGAATCGCATTCGCGGCCAAAACAGTGCGCCCAAAAAAAATGCAACTTGGCAAATAAAATAATTAGTTCAAAAATATGGGTCCAAAAAGTGGTCAAGGAGGCTTGCCTTGATCCTCCATGAAAGTCGAAGCGTCGGCCTCCTGAGCGAACCCCGTGTCAGTCCCAGACTCTACACGCAACAAAACAAACAATACATAAACCACTGCTAGAAGCAAAATGTCTTGATGCAATGAAGTGCTGATGGGTAGAGTATAATTTTTGAGAGATGATAGAACTAGAATGAGGTCAAACGGAGTTACGGGTAAAAAGATATGAATTTTTGAAGTTTGGAGGATTTTCACGGGACGAAAAAAAATCGAGCCCGGCCGAGCCCGGGAGAGGGAGTTGGCGGAGGAGGAGGAGGAGGAGGCCGTGGCCGGCTTGGTCAGCCAGTGGCCGAACGCCGGTCGTTCAGCGTTGGTGCGGCCAGCCGTGGCGCTCACGAGGGTGGTGGTTCGGCCGAAGTAGGAAAAGGCAGGGAAAACGGCGCTGACTACCTGCGACAACTCCGCGGCGTCGGCGACTCCTTCCAGTCAATGCAAATTGTAATGAAACTTGTGGGGAGTAGTGTGAGGGATTAATGCTTGATTTGTGGGGGTATTTATACTATGCTTTGG
This sequence comes from Oryza officinalis, assembly GCA_008326285.1. Taxonomy (NCBI): domain Eukaryota; kingdom Viridiplantae; phylum Streptophyta; class Magnoliopsida; order Poales; family Poaceae; genus Oryza; species Oryza officinalis. The sequence goes on from BDMV01000012.1 coordinate 29,007,084, forward strand.
CATGCAGTAGAGATTCCAACGGTGAGTGTCGCCATTTTTGCAGCTGTGCAAAGGTCTCCGGCTATAGTATTGCTCTACTCCCTCTGTGATGCTCAGATGTTTGTCCTTTGTGAGTGAATGAGCTGCTCAGGTGTTTTGTCCTTCGTGAGTGAATGAGCTGCTTAGGTGTTTGTCCTTCGTGAGTGAATGAGCTGCTCAGGTGTTTTGTCTCGCTTGAGTAAATGTAAAAGCAGAGATGCTGTCGAAGAGGGGATGGAGCGGTGCCTAATTTGGCAGCCGTCGCTTTGTGGTTTTAATGGCAGAGAGAGATTTTGTGCTTGCATGGCTGGGTCAACGATGGCTAAAGAAGGATTAGAGAGCAGTACTTTTAGTGACACACCATTAATTAAAGGAAAAAGGGACTGATAATCGCCGGTTGGTAGACATCCAAAAATAATGGAGATTAATTGGATTGGGACGAAAATGGTTAGATAAGGCCGGGATAATTTACGAACAACGATTAAAATTAACTCTCGAGTTTTTGGAGACCGAAGTTGGAAAAAGGACGACGCTTTGATTAAAATTAATCCGGGATTTTAGATTAAAAACATGGGTGTTACAGTTTGCTACCGAGCAGGAATCAAGAACATCTGTTGGTCTCAAGCAGGAGTCCAACAATTTGATCTCAAAAGAACCCGGGGAGGCCTGACACAGTACTGACAAGTTGAACCGGGACAAAAAAAACAATACCGATTGGTGTTACCAAACGGTAATAAAGATTGTACAGTGCCGTGGGGATTTTTAACTAGTACTAAAGAACATCTTTAGTACCGGTTGTTAATAGATCGAGATATTTATGTTTTTGGATACCACGATGAAAGATCAGTTCTTCAATAGTGTCCTTGAATTTATGGCTTAGGTGGCACATCTGGATTCGACAATATCAATGTTTGTTTGTCGATTACCTGTTGATGGAAATTAATGTCACTTTACAGTTAATCATATGAATTTTATTGTTTGTTTGTTCTTGACTTTGAAATTAATCATATGATCGACATCAGTGGACAAATAAACAATCCTTTCTCGAAGGGTGATTCAGAAGAGTGCTTAATACACTTCCTGATATATGTCCTAGCCACATTTTGTGCAATATATTGCAAGGCAGCAAGCAAGAGAAAATCTACGTAGGTAAATTATACATTCTCACTATAAACAACAAGTATATACCGCTATTTGTAATCCTGAAATGACAATGAATTGTCTATGAACCTATGCTTGTGATAGATTGATTTGGCTTAATATAAAGGATTATTTGATTGGACTACTCATTGATTCTTGTAATCTTGTCTGCCTCCAATATCTATGTTATGTATACCATAGGGTTTTCATTTTGGTTTAAATAAAGATGCGTATATACATAAACAAGAGATACATTTTCCCATTTTCTAAACAAAACACATAAATGGAAGATACACTTTTTCCAATTACAGAAACATAAATAGGAGATACACTTTTCCATTATCTAAACAAAAATACAAATAGGAGAGATACACTTTTTCTCCATTATCTAATAAAAAATAAACATGAGACACTTTGCAAGGGTAGGATTAACACTAAGAAAATGTACAGTACACAATACAAGTACATTGTGAATAATTAAACAAGATATTAATCCCATACAACATTCAAGAATAATTCGAACATTTCAAAGCAGTACTCTAAAGTTCAAATGAATAACTATGGATTGCGTTTAACATCGTCACTACAGACTAACTTCAACAGATGCAGTTCCGACATTGTCTTCGTACACCCATCCTTCTCTGAGAGTTGGGAGAACTTTTTGCTACGCAGTGCCGATATGGGAGATAGCTTGGTATTGTTGATGACAATCTTGAGCAGTAGTTTAATGTTTGCGTTGGAGATATTAAGTTGGAACATCTGATACCTAGTGACGCATTCACTTCTTCATCAAATCAGCGCACCGCTAGCATCTTGCTGTCATTGCCATCGTCGCAGGTATCGAGTGATGGAACTAGGTAGCTATACTTTTGGGTGGCGTCATGCATAGCCATGTAGGCCGCATGTGGAGGCTGCGGGCGACGTCTTCTCCACCACGAACATGTCTTCCTATTTGTGTTGTGACATAGAAAATTCCCTGCATGGAGTCATGGAGTGTCCGCCGTTGAATACTGTCTGCCTGCTGTCCGCGTCGTCTTTGATGTTCCAAGCGCCAATGTTTCCCTACAGGCATTCGGCACCAAGCTTGATGCATGTACAGAGAATCACAGTTGGCGAGCCATTGCATCATCGATCGGCGATGGTCCCGGTGGCCGTCATTTTGCGAAATCAAGGTGTTAGATTTATCTAAGTGATGAAAAAATTATTTAAAGTAAATGTTTATGAAAATACGGTGCATAGTGTTTTTAGACGGTGAACAGTGTAGTCGGCACTAATGTAACGCCCCGATTTTTGTCCCGTCGAAAAATCTATTTTATTAAAATCCTATATTCAAAAATTTGGTTCTTCGAGTGTATTTAGAATTTTATGCCAAAGATCTCAATTGATTCATTTCCTTGTGAACCCAAAACCTTGATCATGATATTTTCCCCAAAAATTAAATTTCCATTATTCGAATTTTGAAGTTCGAGTAATCCCTCCTAAACATTTTCAAAAATTCGTACGGTTGAAATTTCGATTTTGGAATTTTTAACCGTGTCGTCAAATAATCTCCTTTCCATTCAGAGAGTCTAAAAATAGACTTCGATCACCCGACAAATATTTCCTATACGTGTACATATCAAAACTAATATTTCTGCGCATATATCGACAGCTGTTTCTCCTATTGAATTTAATCATGCACCGACGGAACCGGCAAAGACCAAGTTTTTCCTTCAATCATTATTTTTCAAACAAAATCCTCGTGTTCGTATTTTGGAATCCGAATCGCGTCCTAAATCGCCTCCCCAAATTTTATCTGTCCCAAATCATTTTCTTTGAAGCTTTACTTATTCCATTTGTTGCAAATTATTTTTCCAAAGCCAAAACCCCTCCAACCCAATTCCCATCTATCCAAAAATCCCAAACAAATCATTAGAATTTCTAGTCCAGTTACAATCCTTTTACAAGTCCAAAGACATTCACAACACACGAGCAAAGCAACAGACAGACCACGTATGTGCACACATTTCTTTTTTTGGTGCAGCAAGCAAACAAAATATGCATGTTCACCCTTTTGCCCATGCATGCTCACGTTCTCTACTTCGTTTTCATGCCTCCTCTTCCTCCCATGCATTTTTTTTCATTGAGCAAAATAGGTGTCACACCCTGAAGTTTTCCTAAATCGTAAAAATCGAGTTTAATAATTTATTGGAGAAATTGTTTAATTAATCTGGAGAAAAATCCAATTCATTAATGCATTTAAGAAGTGGAAATGGCAAGGTGGAATTTTTCTTGAGTTCCCCATGTCAAAATAAATTAACAGGATTTTTAGTGGAATTTTCAGAGCCCTGGAAATAATTTTAAACCAATTAAAATCAAATTCGGATTTTAATTAATCCTAGGAAATTTCCTTTCCTTTTTCTTTTTCTTTTTCCTCTTCTTGTTCCTTTTTGGGCCGTCGGCCCAGCCCAGCCGCGCGCGCGCCGCGCGCCCCTTCCCCCTCCCGCTGGGCCGGCCCAGCCGGTCCCCTTCCTCCTGCGCCCTCTCCCTCTCTTGGGCCGGCCGCAGGCCGAGGCCCGCTAGCGCCACCCCCGTTCGGCCTCCCCCGGCCCGGGCCACCGACAGGTGGGCCCCACCTGTCGGGGTCATCCCCTTCCTCCGGGCGCCCGCGCCCGCAACTGCCGGCCGCCGTCTCCGCCCACTCCCCCGCGCCCCGCGTGCCCCGTACACGTGCGCGCCCACGACGTGCCCCTCCCGCATCCACTCCGCCCGCAGCCGCCGCGTGAGAGGGGCGGGATCCGTTTTCCCCGGTCGCCTCTCTCTCTCCTCTCTCTCTCTCCCCCACTTCGGCATGGAATTCGGGCCGTTCTCGGACACGTCCGCCCATCCCGCTCCTACAAAAACCACCCCCGCGTCCTCCTCTCCCTTTTTCCCCATTTCCGCCGCCGCTCCCGTGCCTCCTAGCGCCCGCGCCACCACCGACCCCGTGCGCCGCCGCCTCCGCCGTCTCCGGCCGCCGCTCCCCACCGCTTGCGCTGTCCCTGAGCCGCGCTGACGCGTCCGCCGCGTTCGCCGCGTTCTCCTACACCCCGTCCGCCTTTTTGCGCCGCCGGCTCGCGTCTCCTGCGCCGCCCGCACCGCCTTCTTCCCCACCTCCGGCCGAGCCCGGTGAGCACCTCCCCTTTTTCCCTCTCTTCTCCCTCTCCCTCTCCGCCACCCTTGCGCCGCCGCCTCCGGCCACCGGTCGCGCCGTCGGCCGCCGCCTTCGGCAGCCGCGCGCCATGGCCGAGCCGCCCGAGCTCGGGGCCGTGCAGCCCCGGCCGCCCGCCGCCCGCGCGCCCTGGGCCGTTAGATCGGCCACTCGGGCCGATCTCGACCGTTCCCCTCCGTCCCGCGTGGCCGCCCATGTGGCTGCCCCGTGGCTGCCGCGTCGGCGCCACGTGTGCGCCACGTGGTGCACCGCCGCCGCCACGGTCCCGTGGACCGAGTCCACGGTGGACCGGACGCCGCCGCCGCTGACGCCAGCCCTGGGATTAATTGCGCAATAAATTAATTAAGTTTTTTTCTGTTTTAGTAAAAACACAGATAACTTCAAAAATTCATAACTAATTCATCCGACCTCCGTTTAAGTCCATTCAAATTTCATTAAATTCATAAAAATGCAGAGAATCCATTAAAAATACTTTTGTGCTTTGTTTCAGTAGACTTATAGCATGTATTGTTGTTTGCTTTGTTTGTCGCGTAGATTCCGAAACCTCCGACGCGCCCGTTTATTTCGAGATCGTCGCAGAGGTAGCCTCAGCTCAGGAGCAAGGCAAGTCATGCTTCACATTGATCATATTGTACCTAAACTTACAAATGTCTTATTTTTCCGTAAACACTGCATTATTTCGCAATGTCGTTTCACGTGGGATTATACCTATGGTGCTCAGCCTATTATATTGATTATCTTGTACCTTTGATAGCTTGGGTAATTAATTCATTGTTCGCTGATTTTAGGGGTGCTTAGCCATGCTTAGCTAACCTAGCTTACTAAAGGGGATCACCTTGAATAATTAATTAATGTAGTCCCTATGGTGACACTTTGGTTTAGGAGCCACCATGGTAATAATATTTAACTAAAATATGCTAATGGTGGGCTGTGGGTGCATGGTTTTGATGGAAGCACCCATGGCAATTAAGGACTGGTTCGCGGGAAACCCTGGAAGAAATACCGTGCGTACCACAAGCCAGCGTGGGCAACGGCTGGACTTGTAGTGTAGCTGTCTCTGGCCGACGTACCAGAATAGGGTGGGCGTGATGGAGTTGGGTCGGCGGGGGACATACCCGTTGATCGGCTGCCGGATTCACCGTGGCACGAGAGGGGGCTGCCTACCTTGGACATAAAGGTGGGGGCGAAACCTGTGGTGTGGTACGGCTGGTTAGAGGGGGTTATGCGAAGGGTCCTGTCACAGTCTCTATTCGGGTACTTTTCAGTATCGCGACGCATGGTTGACATGATGTTGAGGCTGTGTCTTGTGGGTACAGATGTACACCTCTGATCAGAGTAGAACTATTCGAATAGCCGTGCCTGCGGTTATGGGCGATCAACCAGATTCACCGTGATTAGTCTCACTTTCATAATAACTTGAATTATTGGAATTGGTTTAGTTCAGGTGGATGGTTTGGGCCTGTCGCAACGTGGTGTAGCGTTGGACAGTGATGGTTAATATTGATCAATTAATTCAACGTTTTACTACTGTTTTCAACTACTGTTTCTTTTAAATGCTTACTTTATGCAAATAAACCCCTGCCTTCCTTTGGAATATCTTGCATCATGCCTCCTTTTCCGGCATGACTTGTTGAGTACCGTGGGTAGTACTCAGCCTTGCTTAATTTTTCCCCACACCAGAAGAGGAGTATGCGTCCGATGGAGGTTTCTCAGAGGAGTAGGTTTCGTCCGCCGTCAAGGATGCCTGTGGAATGGTGCCAGCCCGCTGCAAGAGTCCCGTTCTAGTTTAGTTTGTCTTTTCGTCTTTCCGCTGTATTTCTGTAAGACTTTTACTGTGTTTGTAAGACGTGGATCTGTATGTCAACATTGTCGTCTGTGTACCCTGGCTGGTCCTGGACAGGGGTTTTAATACACATTCAGCTTCGGAAATTCTGGTACTGAATTTCCGGGCGTGACAAGTTGGTATCAGAGCCAGGTTGACCGTAGGACAAGCCAACTGGAAACCCTAAGAGCCCTCTGAAACTCTTTCATAAGCATATGCCTTTCCGCATTTGGAGTTGTTTCAAAGATTGGTTTCCCCGGTTTTAAAAAAAAATTTGGGGTCGTTTGTTAAAAATTTTACGTCGGTGTAGAGTATTGAAAATTTTTGGGGTAAATCGGCTTCAGTTTATTGGAACTTTATTCGACCGTTGGTTGGGAAATTATTGGGGGAAAGCTGCATTAGGTCTGGAATAGGATTTATGGGTTGCAATATTTATTTATGTCATTAATATTATTGTTGTTCCAAATACCGCTATTATTATGTTTATTTTCTCATGCTATTTTATTGCTTAGAGTCGATAGTGCCTTTATTGGTATTCAGGCAAAAATAATTTATGCAGAAAAAAAATTCCCAGCTTTATTGTGTCTTTTATTCTAGTCTTTTGCTGTTTATTTTAATTTGGATTTGAGCATGCATTGATTCCCACCCCTTTGTCTTCTATAGATGGCAGGCCATCCCCCGACACACCACGGTCAGAACATGGAAGGTTTCGTGGCAGAGTTGGCCCGCATGGCCCTGGCAGTTGGATATCCAGAAGCGCCAAGTACACCACACTGCTGCCCCTCACGGGAGAGTTGCCACACCGAGTCCACTTGGAGGTACATGGCTTCGTGGGCACCAGTCTCCCCAACATGGTGGTCACAGCTTCGGGAGGAACTGACGAGCATGCCTGTCAAGAGGCGGCCTACCTGATGATGGCCAGGATGCGAGAGCTGCACGACCACGCTCTCCACAACTCAGCATATCGCTACCACCCACGCTGCGGCAGTTCTTCCAACAGCAGCACCTACCAGTCAGCCGCGGAGGAGAACGACACCACCTTCGGTCACATGAGTACGGTGATGAAGGGCTTGGATAGGATGCACGCCGACCTCCACAGGGCTGCGAAGGCCCTGAATGACCAGAAGCTGGGACAGATCGTGGACCTGCAGGACGAGGTAGCACGCCTCAAGAGGGAGAATGCCACCTTGAGGGGACTGCCAGCACCCGGTGGATCGCGGATCCGCACGACCGCCAGGAAGACTACCACCGCTCCCGTCCGCATCCAGCTGGCGCCCAGGCACCCACCGCCAGCAGCTGCTCCAGCTCCACCGCCGTCACCAGTCCCGACGCCCGCAGCAGCTCCAGCTCCGTCCTCGTCACCTCTCCTTACCTTCGTTCCAGCCTCGGCCTACCAGGGAGGCAATGGCAGCGGAGGTTGGTTGTCTGCTACTCCCAGTGGCAGCAACGGCAGTGGCAGCAGTTCCGAGCCTACCAGCGGAGACACCTACATGTTGGACTCCAGGAGCCGCTCAGAGGATGAGGGCGATGACCAGGAGGGCGACTTCGACTCCACCGACCGTAGGAGCCGCTCGGAGTTTTAGAGCCGTCACCCTTAGTTTTTACCATTTTGCGTAGTTGTTTTCCTGCTAGTTTTTGTGTGTTAGGTCTGTTTGTTTGTGGGTTAGTCGGTGGTCCATGTCATGTGTTGGTATGGCTGCCCCATTAAGGATATTGCTTGATCTTTTCAGTGTTTTTAATTCAGATCAGAACAATTGCAGTTAATTTCAATGAAATAAAGTTTAGTTCTTAAGCAGTCTGTTTTTCTTCTTTTCTACTCTGGCTCGGCCTACTCCAGATGGTGAACACCAGAACCAGCGGCTCCACCAGCGGCAACGAGGAGCCCGCAGGAAGGGCTCATGTCAATGGTTCCATTGGCAATGCACCACCACCACCACCACCGGAAAACCCGACGATCGCGCAAGTGTTGGCAGCTCAGACCCAAATGATGACTGCCATGATGCAGCATATGCAGCAGCAGATGATGCATCACATGCAACAGCAGCAACAACAGCACCACCAGCAGAATGCTCCTCCACCACTCTAGTCGAAGCTGCCAGAGTTTCTTCGCGTGCGACCGCCCACCTTCTCAAGTACCACCAACCCCATGGAGGCGAATGACTGGCTCCATGCCATCGAGAAGAAACTGGATCTCCTGCAGTGCAACGACCAGGAGAAAGTCGCTTTTGCCACACACCAACTGCATGGTCCCGCTTCCGCTTGGTGGGACAATTACTTGGTCACCCGCCCAGCCGGAACGGAAGTTACATGGGCAGAATTCTGTCGCAGCTTCAGGAAAGCGCAGGTTCCCGACTGGATAGTTGCACAGAAGAAAAGGGAGTTCCGTGCGCTCCACCAGGGCAACAGGACCGTGACAGAATACTTGCATGAGTTCAACCGGCTCGCACGCTATGCCCCAAAAGACGTGCGCACAGATGCCGAGCGACAGGACAAGTTCCTGTCAGGCCTGGATGACGAGCTAACCAATCAGCTGATCTCGGGAGACTATGCCGACTTCGAGAAGCTAGTTGACAAGGCCATTCGTCAAGAAGACCAGCGCAACAAGATGGACCGCAAGAGGAAAGTGGCCCAATTCAAGGCACACCAGGGCAACAGTCAGAGGCCCCGTTTCGTGTCCGGACAGCAGGGTGGACCTTCCACCATGATCGTCCGCCAGCACCGGCCATACAACTCAGGGAACTTCCACTCCAGCAGCAGCAGTGGCCCTAACAATAGTGGTGGACAGCACCATCGCAACCCAGCTCCATGCCCTCCAATGGCACCTGCACCGCCGACTCAGCCGGCTCAACCCAGGAGAGACCCTGGAGGAAAACCATTGACGTGTTTCAACTACGGCGAGCCTGGACATTTCGCCGACAAGTGCCCGAAGCCCAAGCGCGCCAGGTCCCACTTCGTACAAGCACGAGTCAATCATGCCTCGGCCGAGGAAGCCCAGGCAGCACCAGACGTCGTACTGGGTACGTTTCCCGTCAACTCAACTCCTGCTACAGTATTGTTTGATTCTGGTGCAACACACTCCTTTATTTCCAAGCATTTTGCTGGGGCACATGGGTTATCAGTAGTGGAACTTAAAGTGCCTATGCGGGTTCATACCCCTGGTAACAACATGAACACCGCTCACTACTACCCCTCAGTGACCATAGAGATCCAAAGGTCACAATTTCTAGCCAACCTTATCCTTCTTGAATCAAAAGGCCTAGATGTCATTCTTGGGATGGATTGGCTGACGAGACATAGGGGAGTGATCGATTGCGCAAGACGCACCGTCACTCTAACCAATGACAAGGGAGAAAAGATTGCTTTCCGATCTCCAGCACCACATAAGTCCGTAACAAGTTTGAATCAGGTTGCTACCGAGGAGCAGACCAGAGAAGTGGTGAAAATCCCTAAGAAGTTGGAGGATATCCCAACTGTAAAAGAGTATCCTGAAGTCTTTCCGGACGATCTGACGACGATGCCACCTAAAAGAGAGATCGAATTTCGGATCGACTTAGTACCGGGAACCGCTCCGATACACAAGAGACCTTACAGAATGGGAGCCAACGAGTTGGCAGAAGTCAAGAAGCAAGTTGACGAGCAGTTACAGAAGGGATACATTCGCCCGAGCACGTCACCTTGGGGTGCTCCGGTAATTTTTGTGGAGAAGAAGGACAAGACCAAGAGGATGTGCGTCGATTACCGCGCACTTAATGATGTCACTATCAAGAACAAATACCCGTTGCCCAGGATCGATGATTTGTTCGATCAACTAAAAGGAGCAACAGTGTTCTCTAAGATAGACCTGCGATCAGGCTACCATCAGTTGAGGATCCGAGAAGAGGACATACCGAAGACTGCCTTTGTCACTCGGTGTGGACTATTCGAGTGCACAGTTATGTCCTTTGGACTCACTAACGCACCAGCGTTCTTCATGAACCTGATGAACAAGGTGTTTATGGAATTCTTGGACAAGTTTGTTGTGGTCTTTATCGATGACATACTCATCTACTCCAAGTCTAAGGAGGAACACAAGCAGCATCTTCGCTTAGCGCTCGAGAAATTGAAGGAGCATCAGTTGTATGCCAAGTTCAGCAAGTGCGACTTTTGGCTAAAAGAAGTGCAATTCTTGGGTCACATTATAACAGCTCAAGGAGTGGCAGTGGATCCGTCAAATGTGGAGTCAGTTACCAAGTGGAAGCCTCCACGCACGGTTTCACAAATTAGGAGTTTTCTAGGACTCGCGGGTTATTACCGTCGGTTCATTGAGAACTTCTCCAAAATTGCCAAGCCAATGACACAGTTGTTGAAAAAGGATGAGAAATTCAAGTGGTCAGATGAATGCAACAGAAGTTTTGAGGAACTTAAGAAGAAGTTGGTAATGGCACCAGTCTTAATTCTGCCAGACCAGACGAAAGACTTCCAGGTTTATTGCGACGCGTCTCGCCAAGGGCTGGGATGTGTTCTGATGCAGGAAGGCAAAGTGGTCGCGTATGCTTCACGCCAGTTGCGTCCACATGAAAATAATTATCCCACTCATGACTTGGAATTAGCCGCAGTGGTACATGCCCTAAAGATCTGGAGGCATTATCTTATTGGGAACCGTTGTGAAGTGTATACGGATCACAAGAGTTTGAAGTATATCTTCACCCAACCGGACTTAAATCTTCGTCAGCGAAGATGGCTGGAATTGATTAAAGACTATGATATGGGAATCCACTACCATCCCGGAAAAGCGAATGTCGTGGCAGATGCTTTAAGCCGGAAGAGCTATTGTAATTCCACCAGTATAAAAGAGATGAGCAGCCAGTTGCAACAAAACTTTGAATGGCTGAACCTCGGTATTGTTGAACATGGGTTTGTGTCCGCTTTAGAAGCACGACCAACGCTCGTGGAGCAAGTCCGAGCAGCTCAAGCTAAAGATCCGGAGATAGCAAAGCTCAAGAAGAACATGAGGGTTGGAAAGGCTCGAGATTTCTCCAAAGATGAGCATGGCACGATATGGATGGGAGAAAGGCTGTGCATCCCGGAAAACAAAGAGTTAAAGGAGTTAATACTCACGGAAGCCCATCAAACATAGTATTCAATTCACCCTGGGAGTACCAAGATGTACCAGGATCTTAAAGAAAAATTTTGGTGGGTTAGTATGAGAAGAGAAATAGCTGAATTCGTCGCACTCTGTGACGTCTGTCAGCGAGTCAAGGCAGAACATCAAAGGCCTGCAGGACTGTTACAGCCCCTCCAAATTCTGGAATGGAAATGGGAAGAAATTGGAATGGATTTCATCACCGGTTTGCCAAGAACGTCATCTGGACATGATTCCATTTGGGTTATCGTGGATCGACTCACGAAAGTGGCTCATTTCATTCCTGTGCACACTACATACTCTGGAAAGAAGCTAGCGGTACTCTACCTCGCAAGAATCATGTGTTTGCACGGAGTGCCTAAGAAAATCGTATCGGATCGAGGAAGTCAGTTCACCTCAAAGTTCTGGCAGAAGTTACAAGAAGAATTGGGAACCCGTTTGAATTTTAGCACGGCTTACCATCCGCAAACCGATGGTCAGACTGAGCGAGTAAATCAGATACTGGAGGATATGCTGAGAGCCTGTGCGCTCGATTTTGGAGGAGCATGGGACAAGAGTTTACCATATGCCGAGTTCTCCTACAACAACAGCTACCAAGCCAGTTTGCAGATGGCACCATTTGAGGCGTTGTATGGCAGGAAGTGCCGCACCCCGCTCTTTTGGGATCAGACTGGAGAGCGACAACTGTTTGGGACTGAAGTTTTGAGCGACGCAGAAGAAAAGGTCAGAACCGTCAGAGAAAGGTTGAGAATTGCGCAGTCTCGACAGAAAAGCTATGCCGACAATCGTCGAAGGGAGTTGGTTTTCGAAGCAGGGGACTATGTGTACCTTCGCGTCACACCGCTTCAGGGAGTACACCGTTTCCAAACTAAAGGCAAATTAGCACCACGCTTTGTGGGACCATACAGGATCCGCGAACGTCGAGGAGAAGTTGCCTACCAGCTTGAGCTTCCACCCAACATGGCTGGTATTCATGATGTGTTTCATGTCTCGCAATTGAAGAAATGTTTGAGAGCACCAGAAGAGGAGTATGCGTCCGATGGAGGTTTCTCAGAGGAGTAGGTTTCGTCCGCCGTCAAGGATGCCTGTGGAATGGTGCCAGCCCGCTGCAAGAGTCCCGTTCTAGTTTAGTTTGTCTTTTCGTCTTTCCGCTGTATTTCTGTAAGACTTTTACTGTGTTTGTAAGACGTGGATCAGTATGTCAACATTGTCGTCTGTGTACCCTGGCTGGTCCTGGACAGGGGTTTTAATACAGCTTCGGAAATTCTGGTACTGAATTTCCGGGCGTGACAAGTTGGTATCAGAGCAGGCCAGCCCGGATCAGATCGAGATTCAAGAGGACCTAACTTATGTGGAGAACCCAATCCATATTCTCGAAACCAGCGAGAGGAGAACCAGAAACAAAGTTACCAGGTTCTGCAGAGTTCAGTGGAGCCATCACTCTGAGGAAGAAGCCACATGGGAAAGAGAAGATGAATTGAAGGCCGCCCACCCGCATCTCTTCGCCAACACTTCCGAATCTCGGGGTCGAGATTCCGTTTAAGGGGGGTAGGTTTGTCACACCTTGAAGTTTTCTTAAATCGTAAAAATCGAGTTTAATAATTTATTGGAGAAATTGTTTAATTAATCTGGAGAAAAATCCAATTCATTAATGCATTTAAGAAGTGGAAATGGCAAGGTGGAATTTTTCTTGAGTTCCCCATGTCAAAATACATTAACAGGATTTTTAGTGGAATTTTCAGAGCCCTGGAAATAATTTTAAACCAATTAAAATCAAATTCGGATTTTAATTAATCCCTGGAAATTTCCTTTCCTTTTTCTTTTTCTTTTTCCTCTTCTTCTTCCTTTTTGGGCCGTCGGCCCGGCCCAGCCCAGCCGCGCGCGCGCCGCGCGCCCCTTCCCCCTCCCGCTGGGCCGGCCCAGCCGGTCCCCTTCTTCCTGCGCCCTCTCCCTCTCTTGGGCCGGCCGCAGGCCGAGGCCCGCTAGCGCCTCCCCCGTTCGGCCTCCCCCGGCCCGGGCCACCGACAGGTGGGCCCCACCTGTCGGGGTCATCCCCTTCCTCCGGCCGCCCGCGCCCGCAACTGCCGGCCGCCGTCTCCGCCCACTTCCCCGCGCCCCGCGTGCCCCGCGCACGTGCGCGCCCACGGCGCGCCCCTCTCGCATCCACTCCGCCCGCAACCGCCGCGTGAGTGGGACGGGATCCGTTTTCCCCGGCCACCTCTCTCTCTCCTCTCTCTCTCTCCCACTCCGCCATGGAATTCGGGCCGTTGCCGGCCACGTCCGCCCATCCCGCTCCTACAAAAACCACCCCCGCGTCCTCCTCTCCCTTTTTCCCCATTTCCGCCGCCGCTCCCGTGCCTCCTAGCGCCCGCGCCACCACCGACCCCGTGCGCCGCCGCCTCCGCCGTCTCCGGCCGCCGCTCCCCGAGCCGCGCCGACGCGTCCGCCGCGTTCGCCGCGTTCTCCTGCACCCCGTCCGCCTTTTTGCGCCGCCGGCTCGCGTCTCCTACGCCGCCCGCGCCGCCGTCTTCCCCACCTCCGGCCGAGCCCGGTGAGCACATCCCCTTTTTCCCTCTCTTCTCCCTCTCCCTCTCCCGGCCGCGCCGCTCCTCCCTGCGTGCGCGCCGCCTTCGCCGCTCTCCGCCACCCTTGCGCCGCCGCCTCCGGCCACCGGTCGCGCCGTCGGCCGCCGCGCGCCATGGCCGAGCCGCCCGAGCTCGGGGCCGTGCAGCCCCGGCCGCCTGCCGCCCGTGCGCCCTGGGCCGTTAGATCGGCCACTCGGGCCGATCTCGACCGTTCCCCTCCGTCCCGCGTGGCCGCCCACATGGCTGCCCCGTGGCTGCCGCGTCGGCGCCACGTGTGCGCCACGTGGTGCACCGCCGCCGCCACGGTCCCGTGGACCGAGTCCACGGTGGACCGGACGCCGCCGCCGCTGACGCCAGCCCTGGGATTAATTGCGCAATAAATTAATTAAGTTTTTTTCTGTTTTAGTAAAAACATAGATAACTTCAAAAATTCATAACTAATTCATCCGAGCTCCGTTTAAGTCCATTCAAATTTCATTAAATTCATAAAAATGCAGAGAATCCATTAAAAATACTTTTGTGCTTTGTTTCAGTAGACTTATTGCGTGTATTGTTGTTTGCTTTGTTTGTCGCGTAGATTCCGAAACCTCCGACGCGCCCGTTTATTTCGAGATCGTCGCAGAGGTAGCCTCAGCTCAGGAGCAAGGCAAGTCATGCTTCACATTGATCATATTGTACCTAAACTTACAAATGTCTTATTTTTCCGTAAACACTGCATTATTTCGCAATGTCGTTTCACGTGGGATTATACCTATGGTGCTCAGCCTATTATATTGATTATCTTGTACCTTTGATAGCTTGGGTAATTAATTCATTGTTCGCTGATTTTAGGGGTGCTTAGCCATGCTTAGCTAACCTAGCTTACTAAAGGGGATCACCTTGAATAATTAATTAATGTAGTCCCTATGGTGACACTTTGGTTTAGGAGCCACCATGGTAATAATATTTAACTAAAATATGCTAATGGTGGGCTGTGGGTGCATGGTTTTGATGGAAGCACCCATGGCAATTAAGGACCGGTTCGCGGGAAACCCTGGAAGAAATACCGTGCGTACCACAAGCCAACGTGGGCAACGGCTGGACTTGTAGTGTAGCTGTCTCTGGCCGACGTACCAGAATAGGGTGGGCGTGATGGAGTTGGGTCGGCGGGGGACATACCCGTTGATCGGCTGCCGGATTCACCGTGGCACGAGAGGGGGCTGCCTACCTTGGACATAAAGGTGGGGGCGAAACCTGTGGTGTGGTACGGCTAGTTAGAGGAGGTTATGTGAAGGGTCCTGTCACAGTGTCTATACGGGTACTTTCCAGTATCGCGACGCATGGTTGACATGATGTTGAGGCTGTGTCTTGTGGGTACAGATGTACACCTCTGATCAGAGTAGAACTATTCGAATAGCCATGCCCGTGGTTATGGGCAATCAACCAGATTCACCGTGATTAGTCTCACTTTCATAATAACTTGAATTATTGGAATTGGTTTAGTTCAGGTGGATGGTTTGGGCCTGTCGCAACGTGGTGTAGCGTTGGACAGTGATGGTTAATATTGATCAATTAATTCAACGTTTTACTACTGTTTTCAACTACTGTTTCTTTTAAATGCTTACTTTATGCAAATAAACCCCTGCCTTCCTTTGGAATATCTTGCATCATGCCTCCTTTTCCGGCATGACTTGTTGAGTACCGTGGGTAGTACTCAGCCTTGCTTAATTTTTCCCCACACCAGAAGAGGAGTATGCGTCCGATGGAGGTTTCTCAGAGGAGTAGGTTTCGTCCGCCGTCAAGGATGCCTGTGGAATGGTGCCAGCCCGCTGCAAGAGTCCCGTTCTAGTTTAGTTCGTCTTTTCGTCTTTCCGCTGTATTTCTGTAAGACTTTTACTGTGTTTGTAAGACGTGGATCTGTATGTCAACATTGTCGTCTGTGTACCCTGGCTGGTCCTGGACAGGGGTTTTAATACACATTCAGCTTCAGAAATTCTGGTACTGAATTTCCGGGCGTGACAATAGGCACGTCGCTGCCCCTTCGCTGACACCCATTAAAACCCCCTGACAACCATTAACCACATCAAAACAAATAAGCAGGCAGCAACAGAGAGAAGCTATAGACACAGAAGCGAGTTTGTCCACCGACCGCGCCGTCCACCGTCCCTTCTCCATGGCAACCTCATCATGCTCCCTGTCCAGTGCTCCCTTCACCACGCCAAGAGAGCTCAAGGACGGCAGCCCACGCCGAAAGCAAACGTCGAGTCCACACCGTGCAACACCAGCCACCGTCCTCACTCTCCTGTGCTGCCATGCCAATGGCGTCAGCCGAACAGGGCAGTCGGCCCCACTGGGCCGAGCCACCTTCGTCGCCATCCGTCGGCTACGACGGCTACAAAATCCGCCATCTTTCACCCATTGTCACGCTCTTCCTTCCCAAGCTCGACTGAGCCGACACCCAGCCCGAGCCTCCGGTGCCCTCCCCTTCTGCCCGGCGCCGCGCCTGGCCGCACCAACCGTCCCACGCGCCCCAGCCGCTACGGTGCTGCTGCCCGCCGCCTCCCGGCCGTGTCGCCGCCGCTCTGCTCGCCAGGCCGGCGCCCCTCCCCCAACCACCGGCACCCTCCTCTCCTCTCAGGATGAAGCAGTAGAGGAGGTAAAGAAAGAGAGAGAGAAAAGATAAGAAGGAAAGAGAGAAGATGGAGAAGGGAAAAGAAAAGAAAAAAATAAAATAAAAATAAAAGAGGTGGGACCAGTCGGTGGGCCCTACTATCTTGGCTCTCTCTCCCGCGGGCCCTTGACCGAAGACTTTGAAAAAGTCTACATCACCTCCCTCTTCGTTGTCAAGCTAAGCCCATGAAATTCTCTATAAAGTCTACATCACCTCCCTCTACTTCATTAGGTCGCCCGGCTTGATAATCTATCCAGAAGTCCGTATCACCTTCCTCTTGTTTCCTCGAGCCAAGCCCAAGAATCAATCCACATAAAAGTCTATTGTACGTCCTCCAACAAATTTTAGGCCGAGCCCACCAGCCCTCTTCTCCCTAAAGTTCAATTTGTATCCCTCTACACCTCAAGCTAATCCCTAGAAGTCTATATGGAATCCCTCCCTCATCTCTGGGCTAAAGCCTAAGCCCTCCCCAAGATAAAGTCCAATATGTCTCCCTTTCACTTCACAGCCAAGGAATATTCTTGGGAATATTCTTTTTCAATTTAATAAATCCTTTTTCCCACATTTCAGAAAATCGACTAATCTTTCAAAATTCGAATCTCCCCAACCGTAAGTCCGATTGACTCCGTTCAACTTCCATATTTTTTCTAAAAATGAGATCTATACAATGAGACAATTAGTTTATAACAGTTATTATCTGCTTTATATGATTTTGGATGTTTCTCTCTTTTCGATCGCGTAGTGGACATTTCAGAGATGCAACGCACGCGGATTTTCTTGAAGATTTGAAGACCAACAATAAGGCAAGCCACTCTTCGATCATATTGCTCCTAGTTTATAAAATGTGTTGTTTGCAAGATTGCATGCTTAGTGTACACAATTAATTTGATCGGCCATCAGTCTACGAGCACACGACCGACGAACCAACCTATGTAGTTGCATTACTTTCTATAGGACCTTATTAAACTTAACCCTTGTCGCTCCACCACAGTAGTACCTCGATACTTGTGCTCTTTGGGCGCAGGTGTCCTTTTGCACTATTTGATTATATCAAGTTTATACATGATTATCGATGTGGAAAACCTTGGGTTGTGAAAGGTTTATAAAACCCGACTCGGAGAATCGGTGACTTTGAAAATAAAAAGGTTTTATGGGAGAAAACTTGCAATATGGATCCTCTCCTATGTGGTTTGGTTTCGTAGTCGCGCATAAGGACCGATTCCTTTGGGTTTTACATCCGAGCATCTCACAGTACGACCACATGGGTAGAATAGGATGCCTCTAGATGAGTAACTAGCTGAAACATAGGTGTCTAGCATGTTGGCAGGTGAGGAGCACTGGTATGGTGGAGTTTACGGTAATCTTCTGCAGTGGGGATGTGTCGGGTGTCCATACGATGGGGCCTGAGTAGATGAGGGCCTGAAATTTGGCCTGATGCTTGGTGGAGAGATTCCACTCATCTGTGTGACATGAGACATTTATGGTTTGGTTAGGGAAAGACTTTATCCTGAACTTCCGGTACCGGCCAGGACCGATGTAAGTTTCGTGTCTTGTGGGAAAAGAGTACAGTCTCTGCAGAGGTTTAACTGAACTGTTCAAACAGCCGTGCCCATGGTCAAGGGCGAATGTGAGGTGATTACCATAGCGTAGATTTATTTTTAAAACTTATTTAATAAATTGGTTCGTGGGATGGGAACCGTTACTAGAGTCCCTCTTTGTGACGGACGGCCAGCCTTCGTGGTTGGGAATAGGCTTGTGTGACCTAGGGTGTCGTCTGGCACCATAGGGCCAAGAGGGCCGGTTTAGGGGCCGAGATGGCTGAGTTTGGGTTGGCAGGTCGAGAGGACCGGACCCGGAGTTGTTAACCTTGAGACTTGGTTAACGGATGATTGTTGGAGAGAATGTTGGTTTATGTTTTGAAAGTGAAAAAAAGCTAAAAAAGGAGAAAGTGTTATAAATGCTAAAATTTGGCTTTTCCGCTCGGGTTGTTGCAAAGCAACTCGTGTTTGGATTGATGTGAGACGCCTCTTTCCGAAGGAAAAGTTTATTTTTGAAACCTACACTTAGACCTTTGAAAAGTGTTTTAAAATGCTTTGCCAAACAAACTCAGCCTTTCTTTGAAGCTTGCATGTACACATTTTCTAGTGGCTTACTGGGTACGAAAGTACTTAATCCCCCATTGTTGTTGTTTTTCTTCCCTTGGCTTAAGTTTAGGAAGAAGATGAAGGTTGGAATTTCGTCCCTAAACCCAAACTACTGCCAGTGGATTTGGTGTCCTAGCTTCGCTAAGTTTCGTTGCTACTGACTCTGATTGAAGTTTGTAACTCAGGGATTATCCAAAGATGCAATGTAAAGGTATATTGTATTTATTTAAATCTTGCATTGATTCATCATGTTACCGCTGGTACCAGCATTGTTATCCTGGGACTGGTACCTGTTTTGTGGTTCTGTGAGAAAGCGGTTCGCCGTTCTCCTGCGGCATGCCCTCGTCAGTGCCATTTGTACAGTGGCGCAGGAGCGGGGTGTGACAACTAGGTGACCGGTCAGACCGGGAGGTGCTCGCCGGTCAGACTAGCGATGTTTGGGCGATCTAACCAGGTGGCCTGACGGTCAGACCGGTAGACTCTAGGTTGGAGTCAATTTCGGATTGCTTTCGTGGAATTTCTAGATTGCTTCATGTTTATAACTTATAGATGATTTCTATTCGTATGTGATACTATTATGTACTGATATGAGTCAAGTTGGTGCGAACTTGTACTCAGATATGGAGTTTCTTTGTTGTTCATGTGCAGGTGTTGCTTGATACCATGGAAGTATAGTCGTTGATGGATCGGGACTAGGCTTGGGAGAAGTTAAGGTCCAGATGATCGAGGATATCACACGGGATGCTCAGGCTAAAAAAGAATGCACGTGGCGGTGAAGGTTTTCATATGACATACACGTGGTGTTGTGTGTGTATGGGAAGAGAAGTCAAATTTAGATTGGAGTCCAAGTTTGGGAAGTGTGGAGTTTGGAGTTGTATGGGGATGTTGTTTCCTAAGTTTAGTAGGTTTCCTATGTGATTAGGAGTCCTAGTTCTAGTAGGATTCATGGCTAGGGGCAACCATATTGTGGATATAAATAGTAGAGGAGTTGAGGCTAGAAGTGAGAGACTTTTTAGGAGAGAAAAGTTAAGGTTTGCTTTGTGGTTTCAATCCTAGTTCGAGTGTTGAGAGAGTAGCTAGTGCTTTAGATGCACTTTATAAACACATATTGATACAATAAAGTTGATCTACTTTCAAGAATTTCGTCGATACGTGTTTTCTGGATCCCAACGGTCAAACCGGCATCTGGCGAGCGGTCTAACCGGCAGGATCATGGCGGTCTAACCGGCAGCAAGCAGCCGGTCAGACTGGCGGCGGCAAGCAGCAGCAAGCGAGGAGGTGGCGATCTGACCGGCCGGACAACACCGGTCAGACCGACGGCGAAGGTGCGGTCCGACCGGTGTGCACATGATGGTCATACTGGTTACGCCGACAATCTCTATCAGGTTTGACGGTTCTTTTAATTTTGCAAAAAGATTTGGTTTTTGGTGTTCCTAGCATTCACCCTTCTCTAGTAGGCTTGATTTTTCTATTTGATCCTACAACTTCCACTTACACTAGATCATGTGCCTTCTGGGGTACCAAGAGCAGTCGGAGGAGATGAGCCTATCAACTGGTTGAAAAGGATCGGAAGATCTAAGTGGCCGTGCATGCAACAGTAAACCACGTTCAATTTGCAACTCAATACTCGGTGAAAGAAAAAACGTGAGCTTCTGTAGCCGGCCTCATGCAGCTATAGAACAAAATTAATGTTCCCGATTCTATGTCAATTCTTCAGTTACTGAATTTTTCTAGCGGGCCTTTTCTTTCTATTTTTCCTTGTTTCCATTTCTCATGAAATATATAAGCCTCTAGGATTATCCAAACTGACATCCTAGCAGAGCGATTCTATAGCTGTCATCATCTGCTAGTTTCTACAGTATATATATTCCATATGTATCTACAACAAAAATGGAAGTGCTCTGCTTCCTTCTCTCTTTGGCTGAGAACTTCATGATAGCACTGCAGACCTGTTCGTTCCTTTAAGGCTTTTCTAGGTGACTTCTTGGTAGAATTGAGTCTTAAAAAAAGTTAGAAATTGAAGATATGCTGTTGCTGATTTTTTTTCCCTGTGGCATGTAGCACTGTCATGAAACTGTTGTTATGTAAGCTTGTATAAATGTACTAAATTAATTATATACAGTTATAAGATCATATATGCATGGAAGTAGCCCGGTCTTTTGCTGTGTCGTCATTGACATCTTGATCGGTAATACTGACAATTTATCATTTTTCAACTTTGCTAGTGTCATTAGTCTGCATGACTTTAGCATTGAAATGATAATGCATGACGAGCTTGCGGGTGTTGTGAAACATTATTATGACTTATGTATAAGATTTTTATGTAGCAGTAAATTAATTTGACAATTTTATGTATGGCTCTTCAGTTAGACAGAGATCAAATAAAAAAAAGGCTTTGCATGCATGTTCTCACGCTTTACCTGAAGTTTTTCGAGAAGAGGCTCCAGGAGCCCGGGTTTTACTGAAAGCTTAAGAGGTTTGATACAATGCTGGGGATACCAGCTTATAGATTACAGCACCAGAACCAAAAACAATGTAGGTGATCTAGAATAAAGTCTATAGGATAAGCATTCTCTCCTAGGAAACTAGAAAGGACCAAAACAGAAAAGAAACAAAAACATCAAAAGGCACACAGAGCTACCTTTCCTTAGGCATCGTAGTCTTGAGTCCCGTCTTGCTCATGTTCTCCTTGTTCTCGCGCATCAACCAGGGGCGTCTCCTCTTTGCATTTGCTGGATCCTGGCATTTTAGTGAGCCCCTCAAGTCTTCCACCTGCATTTCCAGCTTCTTTGGCACCAAACTCTTCCACTGTTGCAAAAATGATAACAATCTATAATGCAACTGCAAATATTAGTTAAAAGAGCACATTCCTAAAGGCCCAGTCTTTCCTAGTTCTCCAAATCGCCCAAGCCCCTGCTGCAAAAACAGCCAACCAAGCTGAAGCATTTTTATTAATTCCTAGGGTCACCCACTAGCATATTCATGTCACTGCAAGAATTTGGAACCCTATTCCATCCTAGACATCCCTCATCCAACACCAGACGAATTTTGCTAGTGGGCACTGAAAAATCAGGTGGTGCTTAGTTTCAATTTCCCCACATAGTTTGCAAAACTCTTGTCCTAGCCAATTCATCTTTTTCAGCTGAGCCGCAGCCTGAATATATATCCTGCCCTCGAAGACTAACCAAATGAAAATCCTAATTTTCAAGGATCAGGGGTTTTCCAAATCTCCAACAGTCATTTCTCTTTCACACCTCCGAATGTTAATTCTCTATAAAGTGATCTGGAGGAATACTTGTCATCTTTTTCAAGCTTCCACAACATTTTATCTCTGCCTTGGGTCAGGTTGACACTATCCAAAATTGTCATTAACTCCTCCCAAGTCTTTAAATCCTCCTTAGTCAAAGTCCTACTCAATGGGATTATCTAGTCCCCATCAATGTGACTTCCTTTCAATGTTGCCTTGGGGTTGGCCAGTGGCCACAATACTATACAAGTAAACTGAGTTTTTAATGGGGTTTCACCAAACCAAACATATTCCCAAATTCTGATCGAGCTTCCATCTCTTACTTGCGAAGCACTTCCCAATTTCATGAACTCTTTCACCTTGTGTACCCCTTCCGAAAATTGGGAAGCACCTCCATTTGGGCAGTACTTTCTTAACAGCTGACAACACATGTCTTCAGACTCGGACTTGGACTCAGAATTGAAATATGTATGCATGTTAGTCAAATAGAATCGATTTGCATGGACTTCTGTGCACACCTGCTCTAAAATCACATCATCCATACAGAAGCAATTAATTTAACATTAAAACCCATATAAATTATAGCCTCTTCATAAATATATACTCATTGAAAGGTCACTGTATGTTGATGTGCCATTAATATATGGCAGGGAACAGCAAAGTTTGAAGGCAGGAATACTGCTGAAATTTCTAGGTTCAGCCAAAGAAAAGTCACTTCTGAACATGGTCCTTGTTTCTTCATATCATATATGATACTTTTGTTATAAATTTTCTTAAAGGTAAATAAATATAATTTATAAACATAAAAATAATCCATCATACTTATAGGCAGTTACACAATCAAACGGGTCAATTATATGCATTAGTGAGCAGCATCAACATAAATTGCGAGATGTTCTTTTTAACGGCCCTAGCAAACTTTTACATTCACAACTCTATATATCTCTACTGAGCTTGTCTAATTGTGCAAATCAGAGCCTATATCCTCTGCAACAGAGCTGAATCCACTGATTACGTCTCATTGTGCCAGCAAATAAAGGCTATCCGCCATGTAATTCAGCATCATATGCATGTTGTAATAAGGACAACGTAGTAGATATACATATATAGTACTGATCAGTATATGCATCATGAAAAGAAGTACTTAATAAGGAAATTAATTTTGTTCTATATGCACAAATATAACTCTGGTGAAAAATTTATTGTCCAATTTAATATTTATGAAGTGATATCTCACCTGTATCTAACCATGCGTGCATATGTTTGATAGAAAAAAAAATTGTCTCCTATCAGCAGATGTAATGTTCAAGAAAAAAAAATTTCTAGCATGACAGGGATGCAAAAGAAAGATAAGCATTGTGATAACTGCTGCCATTAAGTTGTCAGTGATCTGCAGATCTATTCCAACGCGCGAAAAAAATTATGGATGCAAATTCAGCAAAGCACGCAGGAAAAATCTTATTTGAGCAAATATTCTTTCAGGATGAATTGTGTAGTAGAGACTAGAGAATAGTAAGGAATTGGAAAGATTAAAAAGCATGAAGGACAAAAAGGTACTGAATATATATGATCATGTATTTTCTAGAAACTGCAGCTACTATATCATATCTTATTAGGACGTCATGTTAAAAATATATATATATCTGCCCTGGATCAAACAGGCATTAATTCATTACTAAGATCTGATAGATACAACAGTTACCTGAAGTTAAATCAGATTTCAAGCAAGCCAATTTCCCTGCAAAATCAAGGAAATCATCATGTATATTCACACATGTATTCTGTATGACTAAAGGCAGCAGAAATCAATTTATGTGTAAAATGTCGAAACGGCAGCCGGTTCAGCTAACACGTAGCTTCTGGAATTGTGTGTGGATTCACAGTGAGCTTTGCCATAGGTAAAAACAATTCTGATCAGTTGCAAGCACAAAAGCTCACTGTTCTTTATTCTACCACACACAGGACATATATATGGACCTCACTGTTCTTTCTAGTCTTCTTTTTTTTTTGAAGTCTTACTAAACTTTTACTTCCTCTGAATTCCATAGAAAGATATGCTATATTCCAAAAGATCAAAGAAATCAAGGCACTGGGAAAACCTTATTGTTTTCCTCCAATTTTAAACCGGCCACAAATAAAACCGACATAACCATTCGGGTGCACAAACAGATTCGTTGCCAGTCTGGTGCAAACTGCAAAGGCAACGGTCGAAGAGATCGAGGTTGAAGCGCGGGCCAGCAGGAGGAGGCCGTCGGCGCCGCCATGGCCGAGGTGATGTTCGTCAACGACCTCATCACCGACCTCCACGGCGCCTTCGACGCCAGGAGAGCCCAGCTGCTGGCCGCCCAGCACGCCATGCGGCAGATCTTGGCCGAGATCACGGCCGCGGTGCGCTCGTCGGCGGTGGTCACCGAGGAGAGCCTCGCCCGGGCCACCGCCGCGCTGGCCTCGCTGCTCCCAAGGCTGGGACAAGCACAGGAGAGGGAGGCAGAGCAGGAGATGGCGATGGCGAGGATGATGACGTCCTTCCTCACGCTGTTGACTATTCTGGCACCTCGGCGTCGCCAAGTCCCAAGTGGATGCCGCGGACGCGGCGCTCGAGGCCATGCCGGACATGCCCGGCAGCTGGATGAATGACTTTCAGGTCGTCCGTGACGGGACAACGCATTTCGAAGAGAGTATGGCGTACCTAGGGCATCTAGATTCAACTGTATCAGTACTTGTCGCTATAAATTTATCTCGACTTTGAAATGTATCGGACAAAATCAGCGGACGATAATAATAATCCTTTCTTGAAAATATCTCTTGAAGAGAATATGTTGCAATATTACAAACTATATAGGATCGATGTTTGTGAAAAATTAAAATGCTGTAAGCATCGTATATCCATTTAAACAAAATATTGAACCACCTGAGGCTACCGTTGTTGACCACGTTTCCTGTTAAAAGATTTATGTGTAAAGTCGTAACCTCAAATTTATTATATTGTAGCTATAATAAAAAAAATTCTGATAGTTTTAAGAGTATAAATTAGTCAGAATTTGTCTTTTTTCTCTCTGTATATAATGAATTGAAGATGGGACTTTACCCATAGATGTAATAATATTAAAAGTATATGTACATTTTTTTATTTTTTATGATATATTTTAGTTTATGTGCACGATGAATACACGAGAAGGTTTATGCACATAGCATACGAAGCTTGCAAATTGGATCGTTATAATTAAGTGGTAGTTTCCTAAAGGGAGTATCCGGCCATTTAGTTTATTAGTATAGTAGAATATGAGTACTCTTGCCTTGCAACATGTTAGTATATGCTAGAAAGTTATGAATGTTCAAATACAAAAGGAGAAAGTATTCCCTCCAAGGTGTTTTTGTGTTTTAGTTTTGTTCCAAGTCAAATTTCCCAAGTTTACTTAAAAATATACCAACATCTATAATATCAAATTAATTTTATTAAAACCCACCATAAAATATGTCTTGGTAATGTATTTATTTTTCATGTAGAATGTTAATTAATTATTTTTCTGTAAACTTGGTCAAAGATAAACAAATTTGGTTTAGCACAAAACTAAAACACCTTATTATATGGAGCTGTGGGAGTATTTTTTGTCATGACTCATTGCCATAAGTGTTATTTTGTAGCAAACAATAGAACTTCACATTAGTACTAAAATTTTTCATATTTCTTCGCACTGCACTTGTCACCATGCCGAGTATCGATCTTCACATTAGTACTAAAATTAGTGTTCAGCATACGCTCTCAGTTATTAAAACAAGAAAATAATCATCTCATGAGAAATCTAGTTATATTTTCTCACATGTTTGAGTCAAAACATCTTTTGGAGAAAACAGATAATATGTACATCCACAATCCCGTTAGTTTTCTACACTGGAAGATCTTCTCCTCATTTGAGAAAATGGAACCGGTTGCCAATCTTGAGCCTGTACCTTATACTGCGGCTGCCGTATAGTAAATAGTACATGTTATATTATATTAGTAGATCCAATTGTAGCTTTTGCTGTGTACAACTTCTCCACAATATAGTTGAGAACATAATAACACTAGTAGGAAAACGATTTTCGCAGGACCATCCCACTCAATTTCATAAATTATTAAAAAAAAGCCAATCACAAGAGGCCACAAACAGGTTTATGTAGGCAGCCAGCCATGCCGAACAGACGGTCTATCGGCTGTGGTAAGTTATGCCGTTCACCTACACTAATATTTTTTGGTGCTAAAAAAATAGATTTGGCATGGGAGCTGAGAAGGCGTGGCGTAATAGTGAAGGATGTGACCAATGTTTGGTAGTTCGTCTTTTGAAGAGGAAGTGACCAAAGTGCAAAAAAAACAGATGATAGTGGATGTTGTTTAAAACATGAAGTAATGACACATGTAAGACTGAACGACAACACCATAGGTGGGAATTTAAGAGTGCGCTGCCTAGAAAATATTGTCTACAAGGCTGGCCATCTTCACCGTGCCACCTGTAAATATACATGTTTTCTATGAGGTGTGTTAAGACAACCGCCTACGTGCATTATGTTATTATAGGTGGTCACTTGAGACAGCCATCTAGGTAAATTGAATAGTCGTCTCTTCTGACGTGGGTGCCATCAACGACCACCCGTGATATTTTGTTTATATGGGTGACTGTTGACCCCTTTACCCAGCTAAACTTAAAGCTCACGTTTCGTATTTTTATCCGCATGTGAAACTAAAGGCGAAATGCTTGTGGAAATATCTGTGACTGTCTCGGCCATCGTATCAATGCCTTGGTCTCCGTCTATCTCTGACAACAGGGCTCCACTGTACAGTTGATCATATAAGGAGGGTAATAATTAACGTACAAGCTAATTTGGTGTCAACCGTCGATTAAATTAAAAATCCTAAACTAAACCAATTTAATCGCTCGACTCTATACGGCAGGAAGGCCCCGAGAGTCGTCCATGAATGTTAGAAGGGTTCACAGGCTTATTTGCCGCCTGCCCGGTATCCCCGCATGTACCGCCCACTCCTCAGAGGCTCATAGCGCCGCCTCGTCCTTTTTTTATTATTCGACGAATGAATTTGTATTTATGTATATACCTGTGTAAATATTTTATTCGTGCGGTGTGATGCGCAATTTTTTCTGTCTATTTCATAATATAAAAAATTATACTCTCTTTTTTTAGAAATTAAGGAAGTAGAAAAAAACATGTGATAATAAAAAGGTGATATAGGTAAGATAATAAAGTAGTAGTATAAAAGATAGGTGAGGATATAAAGATAGGGGGAATAAACTTGTACAAAAGTAGATAGGTGAGGATATAAAATAGTATAAAAGTTGATAGGTACAACATAAAGTCTCAGGGTTACAAAATCTCTTATATTTTGCAATAAATTTGAAGGGCAAAATACTTATATTATAGGACGGAAGGAGTATTTATGCAGTCTATGTAGAACATGAAAAAATTTATTATTCATGTATTATCATGCTGTAAAGTATTTCCTTTGATTTGTTTGTCTAAGTAAATTGAAACCTAATACAAATAGACGCGTTCGTAGAAAATCGATCACCAACTAAATACATGAGTTGTTAGTAAAAAATATTAACCGATTGATGTGGGGAGGTGAATGTCCCATATAGGATGTAACAGGTAGGAAATCTTTTATTGTGTGTATGCAGCCAATATAACTTGAATAAATATTTAAATATAGTACTGAATGATAGAGTGGGAACGTGGGCAATGGGTTGTAGGGAAGTCGCAAATGAAAAACAAAGTGGTGAGGGCAGGATACGGGAAAACGAAAAATGGAGGAGCGGTATTAAGGTCTTTAGATTTAGCTAGCTCTATCTCTACCTCTCCTTCGAAGGTGGAGCTCAACCAAACGGTTTCAACTTCACCCATAAAAAAATAGAGTAAACTATAGTAAGAGAAAAAGTAAACTGGAGAGGTGAAACAGGGTTTAGGTCGTTCCATAATTTCACTTCAGACTCTACTCTTGGAGTTAGATTGAGGACTTGAAACTCTGCCAAATTAAATAGGCCGTCCTAAGTAGTTCTTGTAGTTGGATTGAGGAGTTGAAACTCTGCCGAATTAAATAGGCCGTCCTAAGTAGTGTAGTGTGCAGTGTGCTTTAGCGTTATTATATTAGAACAATCCTTGTACCGTTGGTAATAACAGAGGAAAAAAAGTTGCTAGAGCGCTAAAAAATAACAAACTGAATTTGATTGACCACATCAGAATTGTGCTATATATACTTACATACGAGAAATCACGTACCCATGGAAAGTAAATTAAAAATTCATCCATCAGATTGTAATTGTCAGTGCATTGTTGTGCCACAGAGATGAAAACACAGAGCACTTGGCTATTACTAGCATTAACTAGCAGCGTAGCCCGTGCAATTGTGCGACTAGAAAAAAAATATGATGATGTAAAATTATCAATATTTTTTTGAAAAATAGAATTGTTGACTCGTTGCTAGTTATGTAATCAATCGTATCATATTGTAAATATATAGGCATATCTCTTGGATAGAGAGAGCTTATATCAATTCAATAATATGTTTGCTAAGAGAAATAATAAATAAAGTGACTGCAACAATTTTTCTTTTTCGACTTCAAAATGATCAAACATCTCCGACAGACTCGCTATCCTACACCATTAAATTATGGTTTTATAAAAAAACTTCCTTCATTTTTATCGTTTTTACAAATCCCGCTCGCCACCACCATCCCTTTGCTAGCTCATCTGCATCATGTCCTTCCTATTCATTTTCATTGCCACCCCTTAGCTCACCCTCCAATACCAACAGTCGCTTCCCTGTTCTTTTATCGCCCGTCAAGTCTGCCCTGCCATATGTCATCTTTATAATCGTCGACACCTTATAAAATCAAACCTTATTATCATTGAGATTTCTTTTTAGAATTTTTAGAATTCGCCACCTCCACTTTACTCCTTTGTTTTCCTTGGCTCGCTTTCCCATGAACACCACAACCTCCCTACTCCTATGTCGCCTACCCGCTTGTCAGCCTGCGTCATCTCTCTTCTTTGTTGTTGTCGACGCCTAAAAAATCAAAATTTATTGTCGCCATGATTACATTAGAAGACCCGCCAGCTGTTATCGCCACATGTCCCGTGCCTTACTCGTTCTCCGTCCATTGGGTCGTCCTCTCGCAACTCCTACTATTCGTCACTTGAGCAGCTCACACTCCCGTAGCCCCAATAAGACTAATTTATGAGAACTTTTTCTAAAGCCCGATGTGTCTTTCTTTACTTGTCAATCCTAGATTTTGTCATTTTGGTAATCAAAATAGAACACATCGGTACCTCTTGTTTAGATATAAAAATAGAGATGCAATTCTTCTCAAAATCTTCATGTATTTATTTTTCTTAGTCTATGATCTTATAATCTATTCATCATATAATATAGCCTTTTTCTATTTTCTTTAACTAATGTAAGAAAGGTTTTTCGGCTTTATTTGATGGGGTAGGTGTGCCTGTGATTCTCACCTAGGCATTTGTTTTCCATGATTGTTTTCATGTACAAGTTAATATGGCTGGCATGGCTGAACACATTTGATGCTAAGCCTTTCTTTGTGATAATTATATGTAGTTCAGCCTTTTGAGTAATGTCAATTCTACTATAGGAGTATTTAATCAACGTATAGATAACAGCAAGTATGCTGCGTACTACATTATTTAGGACCTATTTAATAAAACTTCAACTCCTCAATCTCACTTCAAGAGTGGAGTCTAGAGTAGAATTGTAGAGCGCTAGAACCCCTAACAAACAAGAGACTTAATGAGTATGGCTACTCCACTTTGTTCGTTTTCTCGTTTTTGCTCTCTCCCCTTGTTTTTTTCGTTTTTCTGTTTCCCTATTGCCGCGCACCCCATTGCCCACGTTCCCACAATCCATCTCTCTCTCGTTCAGTACACTAGTAAAATATTTACTATATTGGCTGCATACACACAGTAAAAGATTTACTACACGTTACATCCCATAGGAGACATTCAACTCCCCACATCAATTGGTTATTTGTTTTATTGACAACTCATCTATTTAGTTTGTAATTTTCTACGAACACGTCTATTTGTATTCTAATTAGGTTTTCATTTTTCGAGAAAAAATAGTTTACTCCATAACAATACACGAATATTTTTTGTTTCTGTTCCTCTTTACAAAGAAAATTACACGAATACTCTCTCAGAAGATTTTGTCCTTTAGTTTTGTTGCAAAAATATATGGGATTTTGGAATCCCAAGACAATCATTTATGTTCTACTTACCAACTTTTATATTACTTTATTCCTCACCTACCCACATTTATATAAGTTTATTTCTCCCTCTACCATCTTTTATGCTACTTTATTCCCTCGCCTATCACTTTTACAATCACATGCCCTTTTGCTACTTTCTTAGTTTTTTTTTTCAAAGAATAGGTATAATCACTTATATCATAGGATGGAGGGAGTAAAAAATTTATGCACCAAACGGAAAAAATAAAAAAATTACACAGGTATATACATAAACGAAGATTCATTCATTGAAATTAAAAAAGGGCGAGGCCGCATTTTGAGCCTCGATCTAAAGACTGGGTGGTACATGCGAGGATACTGCATGGGCACATGCGGCAAAGCCTTTGAACCCTTCTAACATGGACTCTCGCCTCTTGGGGCCTTCATGCCATACAGCGACTCGAGTGATTACATTGGTTTAGTTTAGGATTTTTAATTAATCAACAGTTAACACCAAATTAGCTAGTACAATGATTATTACCCTCCTAATATAATCAATCGTACAATGGAGCCCTGTTGTTAGAGACAAACTGATCGAGACCAAGGCATCGCGGCATCGCCATGGTCGACACAGTCGCAAAGCATGAACCACTAGTAGAAAAAATGATTTTCGTAGGTGCATTCATGCTTAATTTCATAGGTGGAGAAGAATGCGAAACTTCTACTTTAAGTTTACTGGGATACGTGGATTGGGTTGTGTGGGGGAAGGGGGTTGAGGGGATCTGTTGGGCGGGCACTAAGTGGCTCCTGAGAATCATTTCAATTTACTTAAGTGACCGCCCATAATAACATGATGTGTGTAGATGGTTGCCTTAAGCCGCCACATGGAAAAATATATATATATTTACATGGGTGGCGCTATGACGATGGCCGGTCGTGTAGACAATATTTTCTTAAATGCCCTTGTCGTTTCGTCTTCCTCGAGCCACTACTTCAAGTCTTCAATGACATCCATTACCATTAGCTTCCATGTGGACTACGGTCACTTCCTCCTCAGAAGACGAATTATCGGATGTCGGTCATGTCCTCAGCTCCCACACTACATCTTTTTTGAGCACCGAAAAATATTTGTGAAAATCGATTTTTGCAGGCGAATGCCTTAGGAAGCCTGCCTGTGAAAATTGATTTTCATATTAGATTTTCAAAGAGTTGCAGGTGGCATGGCTGGACACCTGCTAAACACATGTTTTGGCCACTTGTGATTGGCTTTTTCGTAGTAGCGTGTGAAATAAATTAAGGGGAGGGACCTGCAAAAATTCGTTTTTCTACTAGTGTTATGTTCTTAACTATGTTGTGGACAAGTTCAAAAGGTACAATTGGATCTAAGATAACATGTACCATTTAGCATATGGTACCCGCCGTATAAGGTGTACAAATTAAGATAGGCAACTGGTTCCATTTTCTGAAATGAGGACAAGAACCTCAGAAAACAAAGCATACCGATCTTCATGGGTAGGAAACTAACGGGATTATGGTGATGTTCATATTATTGTTATTCTGCAAGATGTTTGGACTCAAATATGTGAGTAAATCTAGATTTTTAATGAGATGATCATTTTTAATGACTGAGAGCATACGCTAGCTAGTGACAACTACGTATTTTAGATACTCGACATGGTGACATTTGCATGCATGCAGTGCGAAGAAATACGAAAAAATTTAGTACTGATGTGAAGTTACATTTACCAGTGTGGGCTACAGTCACTACCAGAAACCCGAGCTAGCTAGCTTGACGGGACCATTTTTCATGACGGCCCGCATGCACAGTCAAGAAATATAGAAAATCCCTGTGAGTATTATAACAGCAACAGGAAAAAAGGATTTTCCAATGTCGGCCTGAGCATTACTCCATAATATAATTGGCGTTTCAATTATAGCTTTAGTATGATTTAATAATGCAGAAATTAAGAATTACTAAGTATCGAGTTGTAGTCAGCATTTAGTTATAAATTATAGATATTATATGATTGATAATTCTGAAATTCGTAATTAGTGAATGTTGAGTTGTACTTCCTCTATTTCATATTATAAAT
Organism: Oryza officinalis; assembly: GCA_008326285.1. NCBI lineage: Eukaryota > Viridiplantae > Streptophyta > Magnoliopsida > Poales > Poaceae > Oryza > Oryza officinalis. Next base: position 29,039,323 of record BDMV01000012.1, read on the forward strand.
CATTTTGGGTTTTGAATAGATATTCATGCATGGATTTATATAGGCGCTCATATATGTATTTAAATTTATATGGATGTTATTGAATCTAGACAAAGGGTGAGGCCAAAACATATTATAATGTGGAACAACGGTAATACTTATATTGGAGTACTTATACTAGTAATTTCCCATGATTTAGTAATTTTGAAACTATTCGTATTAAATTTTCTCACGGGTCACATGTTGATTTAATATATAGCCATAGTCAAAATTTTAATTTTGGAACTTAAGCTGATTTTGGTTTTATTTATCATAATCTATTTCCTAGCAAGTAATACAGATTTAATTGTTTTAGATATAAATTATTTTTTCCTTCATCAATTATTTTATGTCTTATTAAGCGTAGTTCAACCAATCGGAACTGAAGAAATATTGGATTAATTGTACTTAATTTGGAGGCCCAATTTTAGCTTTTTCGTGAGTAATTAACAACTCTTTTAATCTACACTATCATAATTATGAAAGTAGCCAATATATTGAATAGATGATTAAAATTTAATATAGATAATATTAATAAATAACCCGTTATTGAGGACTAGTAATTATAATCAAGATGCCTCGCAGCCCGACCGCAGCAATTAACCCATAAACAGTACGTGTCAGCTATTTTTAACTTTTGCAAACGATTTTGTAACACCGTTTCCCGTTAGGTGTCCATGTATCTGCTAGGTTTGAAATTTCTAATGCTAAATGAACCTTGAATTGCAACATGTATCTGTTAGGCTTGTCAGGAATGTCATCTTGGAAAATAATCCTTTTTTCATCCTCACACGATTATAGTTCGATCTTCAACTAAATCCTCATTTGCTAATTAAGTAAAGGGTAAAAGATTGTTATATCTTTCACCATCCGAAGTTGTAAAATTAAATCATTTCAAAAAATCAGGTTAGATGTACAATTTCTGATAATCTAATCAGGTTTGAAGTTGAAACTTCGTTCTCTTCTTTAATTTGTGGACTAGCCATGCTTATTTTTTAAGAGACTCAGAGCGGATCATTATTATTCATCCACGGATTTTGTTCCATACATTTATCAAACTCAAACTCAAGATAAATCCCTAGTGACAAGAAATCGACAAATGAGCACGGATACAGTTGGATCTAGACGCGCTAGCAATCAAGCTATGCCATGTACTCGCGGAGCGCCCTCACACTCTGTTCGAAACGCGCTGTCCCGTCGCAGACGACCTGAAAGTCATCCATCCAGCTGCCGGTCAGGTCCGGGATGGCCTCGAGCGCCGCGTCGGCGCCATCCACTCGGGCCTTGGCGACCTCGAGATGCCAGAACATCACGAGGAAAGACGGCATCATCCTCGCCATCGCCATCTCCTGCGCCGCCTCCCTCTCCTGTTCTTGTTCCAGCCTCGGGAGCAGCGCCGCCAGCGCGGCGGCGGCCCGGGCGTGGCTCTCCTCGGTGATCACCGGCGGCGAGCGCGCCGCGGCCGTGATCTCCGCGAAGATCTGCCGCTTGGCCTGCTGGGCCGCCAGCAGCTGGGCCCTTCTGGCGTCCAAGGCGTCGTGGAGTTCGTTGATGAGGTTGTTGACGGAAACCACATCGGCGATGGCGGCGCTGACGGCCTCCTCCTGCTGGGCGCGCTTCAGGAAGATCAGGTGGCGCTCGTACGCCGCCAGCGTCGGGCTCCCCTTGAGGAGGAGCTCCTCCAGGGTGTTCATGGCGGAGGCGACCTTGTCGGGGACGCCGGCGAGCAGGGACGGCTCCGGGCGGAGGCGGAACATGCCGTCGTAGTCGTCGCCGGCAGCGGCGCCGGCGATCTGGCTGTCGCAGGCTTGCTGGAAAGACTTCATGTCGAGAGCTCCGACGAGGTCACCGACGTAGGCAACCGTCGCCGGGTCGACCGCCGCCGCGTCCAGGCGAACCACGACCAACACGGGCGCCGCCATCGAGATCGATTCGACCTAGCTAGCTCGAAACAAAAAAATCAGCAAGATGAGATCGAATGGAATTCTGTGATCACTTCCCGTACGTCGAAGCAAAATCAAAGGCGATCGAGATGAACTTAAGTACCTAGCTAGCTCGCCGGCGGCGGCACGGTGGGGAGAGATGGGTGGCTAGGGTTTCGGTGGTTGGTTGGGGGAATGGGGAATGGAGCTCAGGGGCATTTAAAGCCGACACGGAAAGCGAGGGGGGGGCTGTCAGAGTGTCAGTGGTGACGCCAGCTAGGCCAGCGCGGGCCGTACGATCCCGCGTTGAGATTCGTGCTACGCGTACCTCGCGTCGTCTTCAACCTCGATCTCATCGCTCCATCTGGGTTTCTCGACCGTTGCCTTTGCAGTTTCTGCACCAGGCTGGCAAACGTCGGTTTCTGCACCCCGAATGAAAAGATCAGGGTTTGCCCGTTGCTTCCTCCTCCATCTGCGGCCATGTCGTAGCGGCCGCCGGCGGCGGCCGGGGCTCGCCGGCCGGACGGTGGAATGCGACTACGGTGACGCTGATGCATGCATGTATTGTCCGGCGATCTATCTGTGATTCCTTAATGGTGTCTCTATGTGTGGTTTTACTTTATCTCAGTTAATCATGGAGTTAGGGAACCACAAGAAACATATTATTGTATCGGTTTAATTTGTGGCCGGTTAATTTAAAATTAATTGGAGAAAAACATTAAGGTTTTCCCTCTGAATTAATTCCTTTGATCTTTTCGAATATGGCATATCTTTCTAAATGGTCAAAGAAGAATACAAAGAATGAATACAAACTGGACATGTCGAGAAGTCCTGGTTTATATATGGGCATCGAACACAAATTAGAAGAGTTGTCAAATATTTTGCAACATCAATTTCACTTCTGCTGTGGAAAAGTGATCACAACGCCATCTCATGTGATAGATAGTGAAAATATAAGAACAGAGAGTATACGTACCTTTCTGACTTGAGCTTAGATCGTACCTTAGACTAATTTTCACGACTAGCTAACTTTATTCATGACAAATATATGTACGGTTTCACTTTCACCCTATGTCAGTTCCCCCGTGCCGTACGATCCCGCATTAAGATTCGTGCTACACGTACTGCCCATCGTCTTCAACCTCGATGTCTTCGGCGGCAGCAACCGAGGCTCGCCGGACGGCTGAATGTGACGGGGTGAATTAACCACAAGAAATAAATACATATGTCACTACTACAGAAATCGTTTTTCTGTACGAGGCCCCTATTTGGTTCCAGGCGGGTCGTAAGTTGCGCCGCCTGAAAAAACCGGTCCACCGGGGCTGGGTCGTCACTGCCGGCACGTGATAACTCATTATCCTGTGCGGGCGGCTTAAGCGGCCTTCAAACGATAATGGGCGTATTATCCTGTGCGGGCCTCTTAAGGCCCCGCACGCAAGGTTGGATGCGGGGCCTTAAGAGGCCCGCACGCGATAATCGTCCATTGTTGCGTGCAGTCAGCTTAAGATGCCCGCACGGGATAATAGATTATCCAACCGCACGCGATGATGCATGCATTTTCGCGTGCAGGTTATTAAGTCGCACGCACGGGATGATGTGTCATCTATAAAGCTGCCCGCGGGAACTGAAATTTTTCTATGTCCGAAGGTTTCCAAAAACACGCTACCAGGCTGCCCAAATCGACGACGCATTCCCCTCTGCCCTTCTCCACGCCGTCGATGTCGCCTTCCTCCCTCCATGCCGACAACCTCGACGCCGTTGACCCCGTCGCCTTCCGCTCTCCTCCACGGCCACCTCCCTCGCCACCGACCCCCTCCTCACTCGGCCCAGGCGCCAATGCCGCCACCTTTCTCCCTCGACGCCGTCGACGCCGTCGACGCCGCTGCCTTCCTCTCTCCACGCCGACGACCTCGACGCTGCGGCCTTTCGCCCTCCTCCATGGCTGCCTCCCTCGCCAACGACCTCACTGCCGCCGCCTCTTGGAGAACACCAACGCCGCCACCGCCTTCCTGCCTCCTGATCCTCCCGCCGCCTCCTAGTATGTGTGATTTTTTTTGGTTTTCGATATAATGTGAAATTATTTTGATGTATGTTTGGATGATTATAGGTGAATTTTGGATTATTATATGTGAATTTTGATGACTATATGTGCTTTTGAAAATGATGTGATGATTATATGTGAAATTTTGATGTATATATATGCATTTTGTAGATGAATTTACTTATATTTGTGATGAATGTTTTGAGATGGACTTTGTGATGAATTAATTTGTAAGTTTGATGAATTTGATGAATATTGAGATGCAAATTTTCAACGGACACATCAACAAGTGGTGGAGGACGTGCAAAGAAACGACGTGGTGAGAGGAGCAGGAACCAATTGCTGAAGGAGACCTACTACATTGCTGCTCTGAACGAAGATGGGAAGCCCGTGGAGCCGAAACACATGATGACCAAGTTTAGCAGCGCATGCGGGACGATGGCAAGACTTCATGGGCCGCTGAACGTGGATGAGTGGAAGGACATGAACCCACACATCAAGAAGTTAATGTGGGACGAGCTGCAGAAGTACCTTGTGTATCTGCTTGGATCAGAGGTCATTGGGCGCAAGTTTGCGTTGAGTACAATGTCCCATCGGTGGCGACAGTGGAAGTCTGACATGAACACTTATTATGTTCAGAAGAACAAGTCTCCATTGCAAAAATACGGCAATATCCCGCCAACCGAATGGGACAAGTTTGTGGCCAAGATGACAACACCTGAAGCTCTGGCAAGGAGGAAGAAGATATCAGACTTGGCGAAGAAAAACATATATCCACACCGATTGGGGTCAAGTGGATACGACAGTCATGTGGACTAATGGTGAGCTACGGAGGAAAAGTTTGCAGCTCAAGGCAAACCGTTGTTGGTCCAGCCCCTAAATCCACGAACCAGAAATTAGGTATGGGCACGAAGTACGGGGCAAGTGACGGATGAGGGTGAGATGCTTTTCGAGTCTCCTGACATCGAGCATGTGACCACGTCTCTCCAACAGATCACCAAGAAGGAGAAGACAGGGGAGTTCATCGCCAGAAGGGAGCATGTCGAGCTCACCGTTGCTTTGGGAACTGCTGAACACTCTGGGAGGATAAGAGAAAAATCTTCATTGACGAGTTGGAAGGTAGGCTTTCCAAAGGAATCCAAAAGTTGTGTGAAGAAGTCACCGAACAAGTAACCCAACAAGTCACCCAACAGTTCTATAGGCTTGCCGCACAACATCCCAAGCCTTCCCAAACTTACTTCCACAAGCTGAGCAGATGGTGCAGATCCCGAGCAGTGTCAGGTTGGTGGAAACAACACCCTACCTGATCGATCTTATTACCGGTCCGACACTGTGCAGCCTTGTCGTTCCGATAGGCAGAGCCGAGAAAACGAAGGAGGTTGGGTCCGAATTAACGATACCAGGGAGACAGTTCCATAACAACCCAATTTCGGAAGACTACACAAGGGTACAAGTGAGAAGGGTTAATACCGATCAAGTGTCGTTAGAGCTGGACATCCCAACACCAGAAGGGATAGAACTACTCGGAGATGCGGTGAACCAGTTCATCCTTTGGCATCATCGAGACATCATCCTCACGAGACAGACAACGTCGATGACCCCAGCTCCATCGGTGCCATAGATGGCTACCCCTCCGGCACCGCCATCCCCACCTAATTCCCCAACCCTACCAAGATCTCCTATCCCACCAAGATCTCTGTCCCCAAAAAGAGTACCTTCTCCACCTGCAGAGCCAGCCGTACCAGATTCCCCAACTCCGCTACCTCGGCAGCCGTCTTCTACTCATCAGTCGCCTCCAACTCCACAATCTGCTCTCATGCAACCTGTGCCACCTCCCCAGGAAGATGCATCTATCCAAAAGCCATGTACTTCGCAAGCCCGCAAGCTCATACCACCAATGGTTTCCACGTACAAACCGAAGGAAATGGCAGAGTATGAGGCGAGGATAGTTTTCAAGTCATTCAAGGAACATGGTTTGCCAAAGCCAAGCCCACCTGAACTACAAGCAGATGCACAAAAAAAGCATACTAGGTCATGCAGACAAAATGCAATCTTGGGATTCTACAGAAGTGCTAAAGATATACGAATATGGCAAGCCGTTCTTGCCGTTCCACGTCATGCTCGAACTCCCATGGCCAATGAGGTTGCTGCATGACTGGTATCTAAGAGCAACTGAGAAGGGTCTCGGGATGATTAGTGTCAAGGTCTCGGATAACGCTTTCGTCGAGGGACCCAACGGGAACTTCATCATCACTTTCAAGTACCTACACGCCTTCTTTAAGATGGATAAAATGGATATCAATCTCATCGGCGTGTGGTGCCTCTAAGTTTTTGCTCTTGTTTGTTGTTAGCAAATATGTGCTAATAAATTATAAGTCATTTAACTTGCATAATTCCTTAGGTCACAATGGGTAGACGCCCAAATAACGGGGGCCTCAATAGGCTACGCCAACCCGGCGAGGGTTTGCATGATGGCCCACACTATGAGGCTAAATCTGGATGGTCCGGAACTAAAGGATAATACGCCGGAGGAAAGACAAGCATATGTCGACAGGTTGCACAAGGAAAAGAGGGTCGAGGTGGCAACTTACTTGTGGCAAGCTATGCTTACGCACACGGACAAACGAGTCTTGATGGTCCCATATCTCCTAACGTAAGCAACATCCCCTTCGTTCCGTTCATATATTATCATAGCACATCAAAATATCTACTAGATGTCTTATGTAATTCATAAACCGTGTTTGCAGCGATCACTACATACTATTCCTCGTATATCCAAGGGACCACTTGGTCGTAGTTCTTGATCCGGCCCACTACGAAGAGCAGAAGTTTATGGAGTTCCTTGTCTTGCTGAATTTGTAAGTTTGAAACAAACCCCCTGCATACCATACTACTTAGATATAATTTTAAAGTTAGCTCAAACAAATATTTTTTCTTTGTAGAGGACACGACTATTACAAAAGACATGGCAGGTTCGTAAAGGATCAGAAGAGAACAAAGCTTCTCGTAAAGGCACACTGGCCGGTATGTGATCATATATTCGTTAACTTAATGATGCGATTGTTAGTTTTTAATACTGATGTGTCTACTATTCTTACGCAGTGTTACAAGCAACCCTCCGGCACTAGCCTATGCGGATATTACGTGTGCGAGATGCTCAGAATCTGTACTAGTGTGTCCCCGTTTTATTTGTGGCCTGTTTAAATTAAGTGGAGGAAAACAATAAGGTTTTCCATGTTCCTTCATTTCTTTGATCTTTTCGAATATGGCATATCTTTCTATAGAATTCAGAGGAAGTAAAAGTTTAAAAAGACTTCAAAAAAGAAGACTTTAAAGAACAGCGCGAGGTCCAGATATATGTCCTGTGTGTGGTAGAATAAAGAACAGTGAGCTTTTGTGCTTGCAACTGATCAGAATTGTTTTTTTAACCTATGGCATAGCTCACTGTGGATCCACACACAATTCCAGAAGGTAAGTGTTAGCTGAACCGGCTGCCGTTTCGACATTTTACATAAATTGATCTGCATTTAGTCATACAGAATACATGTGTGAATATATATACATGACGATGTCCTTCATTTTTCAGGGAAATTGGCTTGCTTTAAATCTGATTTAACTTCAGGTAACTGGTGTATCTATGTTAGTAATGAATTAATGCCTGTTTGGTCCAGGGCATCTATACAATTTTTAACATGACGTCCTAATAATAATAAGATTTGATATAGTAGCTGCAGTTTCTAGAAAATATATAATCATATATATTCAGTACCTTTTTGACCTTCCTGCTTTTGAATCTTTCCAATTCCTTACTATTCTCTACTATACAATTCATCCTGAAACAATATTTTCTCAAATAAGATTTCCTTCATGCTTTGCTGAATTTGCATCCATAATTTTTTCAGCGCGTTGGAGTAGATCTGCAGATCACTGACAACTTAATGGCAGCAGTTATCACAATGCATATCTTTCTTTTGCATCCCTGTCATGCTAGAAAAAAATTTCATGAACAATACATCTGCTGATAGGAGACATTTTCTTTTCTATCAAACTTATGCATGCATGGTTATTTACAGGTGAGATATCACTTCATAAATATTAAACTTGGACAATAAAGTTCAATTTCACCAGAGTTATATTTATGCATATAGAAAAAAGTTAATTTCCTTAATGAAGAACTTCTTTTCATGATGCATATACTGATCATCAGTACTTTGTATCTACTACGTTGTCCTTATTACAACGTACATTGATATGCTGAATTACGTGGTAGATATATACCCTTTATTTGCAGGCACAATATAGACGAGCTGTGTACTGGTATCAATTTAGGTGATGCACTTAATTCCTAGATATATATATATATATAGTTCACATTATGTAAAAATGTAAAAAATAACAACAACCTCTCGCAATTTATGTATTGATGCAGCTCCCTAATGCATATACTTGACCTCTTTGATTGTGTAACTGCCCTATATGTATGATGTATTATTTTTCTGTTCATAAATTATATTTATTTTACCTTTCAGAAAATTTATAACAAAAGTATCATATGATATGAAGAAGAAACAAGGACCATGTTCAGAAGGGACATTTCTTTGGCTGCACGTACCAAGAAATTTCAGCAGCATTCCTGCCTTCAAACTTTGCTGTTCCCTGCTATATATTGATGGCACATCAACATACAGTAACCTTCCAATGAATTCAGTACGAACTTTATATATATGTATGAAGAGGCTATAATTTCTATGGGTTTTAAGTATAATTGCTTCTGTATGGATGATGTGATTTTAGAGCAGGTGTGCACAGAAGTTTATGCAAATTGATTCTATTTGACTAACACGCGTACATATATCTGAAATAAATTTACTTTTATTTTGCTACATCAATTTCACTTCTGCTGACATAAGTAACAACGCCCTCATGCGATAGATACTGAAAATGTAAACAGAGAGGATACCCTTCTGACTTGAGCTAAGAGTAGCCATGGAGACTAATTTTGATGGTTAACTAACTTGATTCTGTAATCTGTACATCACCTTGATGAAGCCAAGGATTTGTAGTGATATATGCATTTGACCCAGTTATATTCCTTCCCAATATTTCAAATTAACTTCAGGCAAAGCGTTGGAAATTAATAATCTGAGGGTACTCTGGCGGCTTCTACATGGCTTAAATCAGCAGTTATTTGATTTGGGTGAACCAGGAGACAGGGGATTTCTACGACAGCATGACTCTGGAGACAAAAAGTGACAGAAAACTGTGGATGGTACTGAATATTTATGGCCCTGTACAGAGAATGACAGAAAGGAAAGTTTCCTGAGTGAGATATAGAATAAGCTACTGAAATACTGAATGCAATGCCCTGTGATGCTGGGAGGTGATTAATTTTAAAATGATTAGAAAATCAGTAGGAACTTCCACAAGAGATGGGCTCAAGCTTTCAATTTGTTCTTAACTGACACAGAGATGAGGGAACTACATGTAAGATCGAATCCCACTAACCAAGCCAATCAGAGGAGGGGTGAATGGTTGTAACACCAAAAACCAAAAACATTAAGCGGAAATTAAAGTTACCCTCTTTTCGATGTAGATCATCGCCGTCGCCGCTGCTGTCAAAACGCCGCCGCCGGTCTGACCGCCCGAGCACTCTGGTCTGACCGGTGTGGTGTCGCCGGTTGGACTGCTGCCTCTCGCCGGTTAGACCGCCCGTAATACTTTGGTCTAACCGTCGAGATCCAGAACAACGTCGGTAGAAAAGCACTTGAAGATGTAGATCAAATCTCACGACTTTATTGCATCAATTAGTGTTTACAAAGTGCAACCACAGCACTCCTCTCCACAATTTCGACTAATATCAAAACCCTAACTCAAAGCTCTAAAAGCTTGATCTAAAACTTCATATATCTGACACCGCGAGACAACACCCTGCCTCTCTATTTATACCCTCATCATGGCTGCCCTAGCCACGAATCCTACTCATACAAGAAGTCCTAATCCCATAGGAAACCTCCCATACAAGCAACAAACTCAACACTATCCAAATTTGGACTCCTACCAAATTTGACTCCGCTTCCCATACGCATACAACACCACGTGTACGCCATATGGAAACCTTCACCTCCACATGCATTGTTCTCTAGCCTGAGCATCCCGCGTGATATCCTCGACCATCTGGACCTCAACTTCTCTCAAGCCTAGTCCCGATCCATCACCGGCTATACTTTCATGGCCTCAAGCAACACCTACACATGAACAACAAAGAAACTCCATATCCGAGTGCAAGTTATCCCCAACTTGACTCACATTAGCATAACACCAGTATCCACACGTATAGAAACCAACTCAAAGTCAAATCCATGAAGGAAACATCCAAATCCGAAACCGATTCAGCCTCTGCCGACTCTGCCAGTCAGACCGCGCGATGGCCGGTCTAACCGCTCGCACACCTCCGGTCTGACCCGCCGCCTTAGCCCGGTCTGACCGGTACACAACCGTCAGCACAAACACTATTCACCGTCTGAAAACATATCTTCGTATTTTCACAAACACTTACCTTTGACAATTGTTCATCACCAAGATCATCACATGATCCAACACTACATAGAGCTGATAATAAATTCACCTGAACGAACAAGAAATTGTCCCCCACAAGGGAGGTTCTGGATAGAGTTTTAGTCGCTTCTTCATGGGATAGCATTTATCCTTTGACAACAGTTCAGAGTCTAACAAGAGTTGGCTCAAACCATAACCTAATTGTAGTAACAGTTAGCAGCCAGTTGAACCTTCACAAAAGACAATTCAGGTTTGATGCATCATGGCTGCATAAGGAAGATTTAGAGATAAAGTAATTGAGAAATGGCCAAGAAGGCAAAAATGAAACATCTTGGACCATTGGAAGTGCCAAAGTTCTATCTTAAGTAGATTGATGAAATGGAGTCTAAACATGGAGAGTGAAAGAAGGAAGAAAAAAACTCAAGATCCAGGAGGAAATTGAAGAGATAGATAGGAGGGTAGACACTACAGAGATTTCTAGGAAAAGTGGACAAAGAGATATGCTCTTGAGGGAGAGGTAGTGAAAATATATCATGACAAAGAGAGATATTGGTGAAAAAGAAGTGGGAACAATGGATCCTAGAAGGAGGCACTAATACTTCCTTTTTCCATAGGGTGGCTAGTGGAAGGAAAAGGAGGACTTGCTTCTAACTTTCGAGAGTGGAGGAAGAGAGATTACTGACAAAGACGAGTTGAAAACAACACATATATATGAATTCTATAAAAGCCTTTTTGAAACTTCAGATCCACCAAAGATACACCTCAGCCAGCCGATGTGGAGAGCTCAGGGGAGAGTTGACATGCAAGATAATGAAGAGTTGACAAAACCTTTTACTATGGATGAGATAGAGGTTGCTTTGAGAGAGATGAAGACAAATACTGCTCCTGGCCGAGATGGATTTTCTGTAAGTTTCTACAAAGTTTTTTGGCCCTAGATTAAAGAACGGATTAAAGAGATGATGGATTTTTTTCTTCAGAGGTAAACTTGACCTCAGCAGGTTGAATTATGGTTGATAGTTCTAATCCCAAAACATTTAATTTAAGATGTTAACACACTAAAACATTTAATACCTATTTGTTTGCTTAATGTCTGCTTTAAGCTTGTTACAAAGATTCTGACCAAGAGGCTGACTTTGATACCTCACAAAGTGATAGATCCAACCCAGACAGCTTTTATTCCATGAAGAAATATCTTGGATGGGGTAGTAATACTACATGAGACACTGTATGAATTATTGACTACTCACCAATTTGGGATTATTCTGAAGCTGGACTTTGAAAAAGCCTATGACAAAGTCAACAGGGGGGTTGCTAGAAGAGATGTTACAGAGAAAAGGGTTTCAAGATACATGGATCAGATGGATGATGAAAGCAGTGGAAAATGGTAGAGTTGCTATAAACATCAATGGTCAACAGGAGTAGTTTTTTAAACCACATAGAGGGTTAAGGTAGGGTGACCCACTGTCCTCATTACTGTTTAACATTGTGGGTGATGTCCTTTCAGAGATGATTAAGCTAGCAAGAGATATTGGTCATTTAGTGGGATTGACTATTAATTTGGTTCCAGGAGATTTAACACATCTATAGTATACTGATGATACGGTGTTTTTCATGGCCAATATTGACACGAATATGATAACAATAAAATTTTTGCGACACTATTTTGAAGAAATGTTGGGTCTCAAGATCAATTATCAAAAAAGTGAGGTTCTTGTGGTAGGGGCTGACCAAGAGGAATCTGTTAGAGTTGCTAATTTACTAAATTGTCAAGTGGGTACTTTACCCATGAAGTACCTGGGCTTACTAGTGAGTAATGAGAAATTGAGTGCTGCAGACTTGGGGGTGATTCCAAGCAAGCAGGAAAAGAGATTAGCAACATGGCTGTGTAACCATCTGTCTTTTGGAGAGAGAGCTATTCTGATTAATTCATGCTTGAGTAGTATACCTGCATATCCTATGGGGCTTTAACTTCTACCTGAGTTGATACACCACAAGATGGATACAATTAGTACAATACCCCTCGAGACTGCATCGTTAATATCTAGTTATCTCCCATGTTGGAACACCATAGAGACAAGGTCCCTAACTCTCATGACAGGATGGGTGCTATGAAGTCGATGTCATGCATGGGAACTACATTCGTTGATTTCAGTCTGCGGTGATAATGCTAAACACAATCCATTTGATAAATTCCTTTGAACTTCAAGAGTATTGCTTTAACATGTTTGAGTTATCCTAGAATTTTGTATGGGAATAATAACCTGTTTTATTTATCAATAATTATTTGTATTGTGTGATGTACAATTTCTGCATGCTAATGCTACCCTTGCAAATTATCATGTTTATGTTTTTTTATTTAGATAAAATATGTATCATGTTTGTGTTTTTGGTTTAGATAACACGAAATGTATATCTCTTTTTTATGTTTTTTTAGATAATGGAAAAAGTGTTTATCCTATTTATGTTTTTTAGATAATGGGAAAAAGTGTATCTCCTATTTAAGGTTGTTTTTCAGATAATGGGAAATTGTATCTCCTGGTTATGTATGTATAAACATCTTTGTCAGCAAATGGAAAAGCCTATGGTATACATAACAAATGTAGAGAAACAGGATTACAAGAATAAATGAGTAGTCGACTCCAATAATCCTTTTTATTAAGCCAAATCGACCGATCACAACCATAGGTTGAAATTCATTATCATTTCAGGATTACAAACTGCAATATATAGTGATCTGCTATGCTATGAATTCACACAGAACATGTGTGTACTCTCTTTGAAGTGCTCCATTCACTTGCAGGTGGTATTGGTATCTTCGACCGAGTCAGCTGCTGGCCGCCCAGCGTGCCAAGCGTCAGATCATCGGCACCGTGGTGTGCCCGCCGGTGGTCAGCAAGGAGAGCCTCATCCCAGCAGCTGGATCAACGACATGCAGGTCGTCTGCGACAGGGCAGCTAGCTTCGAGGAGATCATGTGAGCGTGCTTGGCGAATACATGGCGTAGCTAGCGTGTCTGGATTCAACTGTAGTTATGCTTGTTTGTCGATTCCTTGTCATATAGATTTATCTTGACTTGAAATGTATCGACATAGGTGGACGAATAATAATAATAATCCTTTATTGAAAAATAAGCATTAGCATGCATTGGTCCATGGTTCTAGCATAGCATGCGTTGCAATGGTCTAGAGCAAGATAAAGCCCTGTTCTCTCCATTGGCCCAGGTAGGGACTGCATCCCTTTCCTTCTGTCGACATATGTATTTTTTGGTTGGTATTTTAGGAATACAAATACTATTTTTAATTTACTGAAATTAAGCAGATGAAAATACGGAAATTCTGAGTAATTATACATATATCACACATCACATTGGCAACAAGGACAGAAGTATCAATAGAAGATAATATGTTGTGTAACAAACCCAAATTGTAAAAACTTTTCATTTATATTTATTGTGGTGAGAATTTATTTTAGTTGTTTTGATTTTTTATGCATCATTGCATTTTGTGTACATGAATTAAGTTTGAGAACAACAACAACAACAACAACAACAACAACAACAACAAATCCAATTAGTTATAGCTCAGTTTTGCATCTAAAAAAAAGGGTGAAAACACCCAAAATTAATTTAAATAGAAATAAAAACAGGGAACATGTTTGAATTTTCAAAAATAAACTACACATGAGAAAAGTCTCAAAAATTCACCAAATGGAGTTCTTGACCATACTAAGCTCCAGTAAAATTTGTCAAAATTTTGAGCACTATAGCATACCCGAAAAATTCCCTAAACTCTCAGCCATTCTCCAAAATTTCAAGAAAAATCCCTCTCTCCCTCTCCCTCTACCTCTACCTCTCCCTTTCTCTCCCTTGCAGGCATTTCGTCGAACTCATGGGATGCTGCCAGAGCACGCGCACACAGAGCCGCCCTAGCTGCCTCTACCCGTGATTCCTGCTGACCAAGCTGAGGCAAGGCTGCACAAAGCCGACGTCGTCTCTACCCGATGCTTGGCGCGCCTAGGCGCTGACCTCGCAGCGCACCATGGCCAACCCAATGCCGCCGGTCTCTGCCTCTCTTTGCCCGCGTAGCGACGCAACGGCACGACGACCCGACCACACCTGCAAAGCCGCACAAAAGTCGACGATGCCTTGCCCAAGGCCCTGCCACGACCGCCGCTGACCTCGCCGCTCTCGCCGCCCAACCATCGTTGCTCCTCTGCTCGAAGCAACAACGCGACACGACGCTGCTCCGCCCGACCAGCGCTGCCTCCCCTCTGCAAAGACATGTTTCCCGCTGCGCCAAAGCTTGTAAAGCCGACGTCCCCAGCCTTTCGGGATTCCCACCGACCCGGCTGCGCTCGATAGACGTCGAGCACGTGTCGACCTTCCTAGCCAAAGGACAAACCTAGAAGTCCACTAGATCGACCGGAACGGCCACGCCACTGTCGTGCCCCGCATCAGCCGAATAGACCGCCACCACCACCCCGCGCCCATCAAGCCGTCGCTTCGGTGAGCTCCCTCCCCTTTCCATGCATCAGCACACTCCCAGGACCCCCCTAACCCCATTTCCACGATCAATTTTAGTACCACTTCACATGAGAGCCGCCGCCACCATTGCCATCATCGGCTGTCTCGGGACCTCGCCGCCGCACAGCTCCAAGCCGCCTTCGCCCGAATCGAGCACAGGGTAAGCATCCTTGTAGTCTCTAGATGCCCTCCTAGCTAGGAATGGAACCGTCATTCGCCGTAGCCCACCGTCCGCCGCCATCCCGAACTGCTGCCGTCCTCGACCATGGTGCCCACCGCTGTCGGCCATCGCCGGCTACGCCGTCGCCTCCTGGAGGAGCGCGAGGACCCCCCCTAGCCTCC
This sequence comes from Oryza officinalis, assembly GCA_008326285.1. Classification (NCBI taxonomy): domain Eukaryota; kingdom Viridiplantae; phylum Streptophyta; class Magnoliopsida; order Poales; family Poaceae; genus Oryza; species Oryza officinalis. Next base: position 29,054,722 of record BDMV01000012.1, read on the forward strand.
TCGACCCTCGCCCGAGCCAGTCCCGCCGCCAGTCACCGCCGGCGCATGCGAGCCGAGTCGCCCCAACGCTCCTCCCCGTCTGTTCTTTCCTGAGAAAGAAGACGAAGACCTCTTCGTAATTAACCAAAACTCTAGGGTTCAAAATATAAAATTCTGACACATTTACATGTGGGACCTAGACTTATTTGTAAATATAGAAACTATAGGGTTCGGGTTATAAATTACCGAGGCATTGACATGTGGACCCCTGTTTAAAACGAATGCCTAAAATGAAAATGCGACTTCCTGTTAGGAAAGTGTATTCTTCAAAGCACGCTTTCGTTATTTAATAAAGAAAATTAATAAATCCGAGAAAATGGTTTCGGCATATTATATTTGTACTGAAAAATGCTAAAACTTTAGAAAAATCTTAACTCCGATTGAGGTGAACCAAATTTTGTTAGTTTCATAAAAAATTTCTCCTTAATACTGTGCACTCAAACTTAGCACCACTATTACGAAAAATTTCACTAATTCAAATTTGAATAGTTACTTTTTGTATTTACCGTATTTTAAATTTTAGAAACGCAATAACTTGCACATACGACATCATATTTAGGCGTTTCTTTCTCCTAAATTTATATTAAATCACCTTCTATGCACTGAACATGTTCATGCACCATGCATCATATTTTATCTTGGAGATTTATTGGATGTTCATTTGAATGTACATTTAAATTTAAATAGAGGACGAATCGGTTGTTGCCATTGACGAGAGTGTGCAGGACCAAGAGATAATTGGGGAACCAACTGAGCAAGGCCTGTCCTATGCAATTCCTCCTTCGAACATGTTGAAAATCCTATATTTTCGCAAATGCGTTAGTATTTATAAATTGCATGCAATGTTTTATTTAAAAAAATGGGTATTGGTAGTAATGACCTATTTGTTACATTACCTACCTTGATACATTGATTATCCCTACTATTGAAGCACTAGGGTGGGTATATATACATGCTGTTCAAGCACCATGTGGGTATATTCGAGCTATTATTATAGTTACTTACTTAGACATGCTTAGAAAATTTCTGATGATTACATATTACATGATATTCACTCTTTACAAATGGGATATTTGAAATGTTGTACAGAGGAGTTGCCTCTGTTTCTTTGTGAAAATTGAAAAGTGAAAATAATGTTTTCAGACTTAGGCGATAAGTGGGGTGCATATGGTAATAGTTGCGCACCGATAGGAGGAGTGTTTGCCCGAGTTAATTAAGGACTAAACTATGTGTCACCAACTAAGATTTACAGTGTGATCACATGTGTTGGTTATGGGGTAACCTTAGCTTATTATGTTGTAGTAGGGACTAGTCTGAGAAATGGTTCATAGGACCTACCCATGTGACCCTCTATGGGAATGAATGTGTTCGTCACATGGCATGGACGTCTGAGCATATCCAATATAACAGATAGTGCCTCGTTGAGGGAACGGATGTGTTCGCCTCGCGGCTTTAGGATTAGGTTGGGGCCCACCTTTCGTAGCGGCATTGGTTCATGGCCAATGTATAGAAACACTCTTCATGCTCATGCAAGGTTAATCTTTGAGCAATGTAGTGGCTTTGTCATAGGCTAGGAAAACGGGTACCACTTTGGTATCGCATGCTATGGCTGACATGATTGCTAGCTCGTGTCATGTGGGTATAGTGCACAAACTCTACAAAGTCTAAACTAATCGATTAGCCGTGCTCACGGTCATGAGCGATTTGGTGAAACGATACAAGTATAGTGTTGGTGGTTTATTAAATAATTTGTGAAATGGGTACGGTGAATAATGATGATGATTTTGCCTGGTGTGGACTGAGAATGAAATGCTTACTTGCTACTATGGAGAGCACAAGAATGATACTATGATAATACTTATAATGCTATTATTATGGTTTACTTCTTATTTAAAATTTCGTTGCAATCTATTATTATTTATTATTGTAAAACAAAATTTGCTTTATGCTGAAAATGAGCCACAAATATAGCCACCTTTGATCTCAGCTTATAATAGTCCTAGGTTTTCCAAGGTTTGGGTAGGACCTGTCAATACCTAGTGTATTGACCCACCTCTTATTGTTATTTTTAGAGTTGGATGCAAGATGTGAGGTGCCTAGTGATGATTACTTTGCATCGGGTACTGGAGTTTTCGAGGATGGTTCTTTCTAGGGTGATTCCTAGTCGGTTGCCTGTGTGGTTTGGTAGATGGGCACACCGAAGAACTTATGTATCTTGTTTTCGCTGTGTTTTAAACTCTTTTATTTGGTCGGTCGGCCTAGCTACTCTGTATGACTCTTGCACCGTTAAGTTATGAGAACCATTTTATCCATTAATATGTTATGTATGTTGTATGGATGTGATAACAATGTTGTGGATGCGTGTACTAGCCACTGATCATGGGACTAGTACAGTGTATGCTCCAGGTATTTTGGAATTCCATCCCCAGGTACCGACATGTTGCAATGTTACAAATTATATAGGATCAATCTTTGTGATAAAATAAAACGCTATAAATACGCATCATATTCCTGGATAAATAAAATATCTAATCTTTTAGCAAACACCCACTTGCTTCTCCATTCTGCATTCCCTCCAAACCCCGTGGCCAGCCGAATCCACGAGCGGAAGCTCACCGACCTGATGATGAGGGTAGCGCTGGTGGAGGAGGAGGAGGCCCAGCTGGAGGCCATGCCGGCGCAGCTGCCTGGCCAAGTCAAAGACCTTCATCTCTTAGAGAGAGTCCTCGTGTGCCATGTGAATTCATAGAATTGTGTTAATTTCATGCATTAGTCCCTTATGTGTGCAGGGTTAACAATTTTGAAAAGCCAAAAAAATCGGGGTGACTCATAAATCTGAAATTGCGGAGAAGCAGTGAGAATGGTGTGATTTGACCTATGGTGGAAAGTAAACAATTGTCTGGCTACCCAGATAATTGTAATGTCATCAACTCATGTTTGTTTCCAAAAACATCTCTATGTTTTTTTTAAAAAAGAAATGAAGAATGTGTTTTCAATATGTTTGCAGGCCTTATGGATTTTAATTTGATATGGTTCAGCCAACAAAATAAATCACATCGCTATTAATCATGCATGCAATTTCCTCTTGTAATGATCAAGTTGAAAAGTGCATATTGTGTGCTGCAGTACTTTGGTTCTTGCTTCGATTTATATTATAGTCGAAAAGAAGCGATTTTATGTGCGCTCTTATAGATGGTTCAATATATACATACATACACTACACTGGATAAGGTCACCTGTGACGGGCCCAAACCCTCACCTTTGACGGGTTTGGGCTTGATCAGTGATTAGTGGTCACTGGTGAATCCCGTCACCTTTGACGGGTGGCCGGCCGTCAGAGGTGACACACATCTTTGACGGGCAAATAAATAGACGTCCGTCAGAGGTGTTGGTCTCCGCTAGCTTAGGACTAGTTAAAACCCGTCACAGGTGTCTCATCTCTGACGGACAGCTAAACAAAAGGCCGTCAGAGGTATTAGTCTCCGGTAGTTAGAATCCGTCACAGCTGGGCTACCTGTGACGGGCAAGAAAGTAAAGGCCCGTCACAGGAGAGTCAGCTCTGACGGCCATGGTTTACGAATCCGTCACAGGACGGTTACCTGTGACGTCTTTTTTTATGACCCATCACTGATGTGTTAAATCCCAAAAAAAATAAAAGCTAAATATTGGCTAGCCTCAGGATTGGCTAGCCATGCCCTCTGAAAAACAGAAACATCACAGATATATGCATAACCATATATGGTAATAACATCTCAAAATTGACATCATTCACATATGAAAGCCACAATCATGCACAACAAATTCACAGATACATGCCCATCAAATACCATAATTGTGCCTAGCAAATTCATACCCCCATTTAAGCCACAAATTTCGGACCTTGCTCATGAAACCACAAACATACCAAACTTTCTGATCGATTCATCTCCTTTTGAACCTCCACGACGACCTGTCATTTAAAAAATAGAGAAAACAATTGAATAGTACAACGTAAATCGTAGTTGATCAAATTTGATGACAATTTGGCAAACTCCCTTGAGTATTACACATATGAAAGTAAATTACATAGCATTCCGTACCGCAGAACCATAGAAACAACTGTTTTTATATCACAGAAAATTGGATAACTGTTTTGTCCACGACATCACAACTAGCCCAGTTCAATCGTCTATTAGACGTGAAAACGTCCTTTCTTGTTCATTATTTCGGCGAGAATGAAGACACACAGTTCGCCTCTGATAGCAGGGGGGTTGATGGGTGAAACCTTCCAGCCAGCTCTACCTTTCTGTTCAATAATACAGAAGTTAGCACGTTTATAAGATTAATATTTGGTATTGAAATGTTCGAATTTGCCATTAGCAACAACCTCAGGGTCGAAATTTTTGACCTCTCTTAAAAGTGTTGACATATTGTGGCACACGTGGAAACCGCACTAGTCCCCGATCTGTTATGCGCATGCGAAATTGGTGTCATGATAAAGTTGGTCCTTGCCCTCCTTGTACCTACCACCCTTTTTCACATATGGGCCCCAAGCCATATTTAAGGCCTTGGTGATTTCAGTGAAATTATAATCCTTTGCCTTACTTGAGTTAAGGTAGTAGACCCTACTCCATTTAGGTACGATGACTAGGAGAACCCAATGTCGCCTACGCGGTGGTTATGTAGCATTAGTAATAAGAAACTTAGCTTCAACAACAATGTACACGAAATGAGTATTGTCTTCTTACTCTTGATTGTGCGTGCACATGATGTACTCCTTGTCTTGGTGGGCCCATAAGCACCGGTTCACGTAGTCAACCAATTCATTGAAGTTATTTTGTAGATTGACCTCATTGACCATCGATGGATCAAGGAACCCAACCTGATTACCAAGGCGACGACCCTCGATCCAACACAACCTTAAAACAGTTACGTATTAGCACTAATTTAGACGATAGTCCATTAATATCACAAGGAGGAAGGTTTGCACTTACAAGGAGTAGCATTTTAGAAGTCCTGTGTCTAACTTCCGAATCCTGAATAGATCGAAGAGGTCATCAAAGCCTACAGTTACATATGCAGGCGACGATAGGAAGAGCTGTGGTCGTGATGTCCAACTATAAAAAAAAGGATTCGTTGTTACAAAACATTTGCTTAATACAAACGAAAATTAACGAGGTTAATTAGCGAACTCACCAGCTCCTGATAGACGTTGGCGTCACTTTGATTCTCAAATGTGATGGAGCCGTCAGGGTTGACCTTACCCCTAGCCCTCGCCCAGTTGCGAGCTCTTCGTTCAGGGATGTCGGCGAATGGGGCAGGGACATTCGCTGCTGCAGCGGCTGCATCCTCTTGGGCCCATATTTGCTCCTTGCCGATGTACCCAGCCGTGCCCAGTCGATGCGGGTGCTCATTCCGCTGTTGCAGTAGGCGATGTGCCTCGCTTGACTGCCTAAAATCTTTGCTATTCTTCAGCTCGCAAAATTGCTCCCACACCGTCTCCGTTATTTGGGGGTACTCAACGAACGGAGTACGATTGCCGGGTGGGATGACATACTCCGTGAAGAGTTTCCACTTCCAATTCTTCCAGGCTTTGCCCATCTTATGGAATGCCTTCCGCTTAAGCCTTTCCTTTGCTTCATCCGGAAATGTGAACCATTTCTCCATAGCCGTCCAAGCTCACTCCATCTCAGCTTCTGGGACCATGCCGATATTTTTGTGGAGGATGCCGAAATTCTCACGTGCTGCCAGCCCGCAGCAGTTAGACCATCTTCCTATGACAGTCCTCGGCGCCGTGGGCCTACCACTTGCGTCAACCTGTCTTATAACCTGCACTGTGGTCGGCCATCTATTTTGTGTCCGAGGATTTCTACTTGACCAAGATGCACTTGTCCCGGCCGAAGGCGACGGTTGTTGTTCTTGAGGCACTTCTGCAGCTAAGACAGGAGGAGCATTTGATAAGGGGTGGTAGCTACAAATTTTGTTGTCATCTATTGAAAAGTTATCATATAAATTACCACGAGATTCGGGTTGTTCGGCTGCCGTCGTCGACGGATGACCTGCGGAAACCGTGGCTGGGTCTGCTTCTACCTGTATCCTCGCAGGCGTCGTTGAGGACGGGGATGCGTCGGGCGTTGTCATCGACTAAATAATTTGAATACGCTTATAAATTTCCTATCATTTCACTAATTTCACTAATTTGAAGGGATGTGAACTATTATATCTATGAGGGATGTGGAATATATATGCGAACTACATGTATGCAGGTGACGGACATACTATATATATGTACGCTCGTCTAGTATTATAGTAAATTAACAAATTAAACGGCCATTGCTATATTAGAAAACAGACGGGCCATATATATACACAACCACTGTCACATTGATGTCATATTACACCATCATCAATATTCAAATTAAACATGGAAGAACTCTAGTAAAAAACTTTTTTGCAACACATACTTAACTCTAGTACAATTAATTAATTGCATGCATTTTGCTACCAATTTATTGGAACCCTATATAAATGCTAAATGTTCTATATAAATCTGAACCCTATATAAATGTTCATAAGTGCTAAATGAACATACATGCAAGAACCCTATATAAATCTGAATAAGTTCTATATAAACCATTTGAACAACCATCAAATACGTGAGTACCTAATCCAATCTCAGAAACTACCACATCACAGATTTGAGCCAATTTATCAATATACAAGAACCCTAGAAAAAAATGGATGAAAGGGGAAGACGAGTTCTCACTGTGTAGCAAAGGGGGGGGGGGAAAGGGCTTCTTCTTCGGGCTGCATAGAGGAGGAGGTCGGCAGCGGTGGAGGAGGGCGAGGGGGTGGAGGTCGAGTTCGGCGGCGGCGGCGGTGGAAGTCGAGTTCGGTGGTGGAGGCGGTGGAGGACGAGTTCGGCGGTGGCGGCGGTGAAGGTCGAGTTCGGTGGCGGAAGCGGTGGAGGAGGGCGAGGGTGGTGGAGGGCTTGTTCGGCGGCAGCGGTGGAGGACGAGTTCGGCGGCGGCGGCGGTGGAGGTCGAGTTCGGCGGTGGAGGTCAAGTTCGGCAGCGAGGCGGTGTACTGTGGTGTGGGAGAAAGTGGATCTAGAAAAGGAACCAACTGTGGTGTTACCCTAGTCAACCACACCTGTGACGGGCTCCAACTAAAACGCCGTCACAGGTGATGAGACCTGTGACGGCCATTTAGTTGGAGCCCGTCACAAGTGATGACACCTGTGATAGGCTCTAACTAAAATGGCCGTCACAAGTGATGACACCTGTGACGGGCTCTAACTAAAATGGCCGTCACAGGTGTTGACACCTGTGACGGGCTCCAACTAAATGGCCGTCACAGGTGATATCACCAGTGACGGCCTCCAACTATATCTAAGTTAGAGCCCGCCATTGATGAGGTTGACTGGATTTGACCTTTTGACTCCAGTATATCTTCACCATGCTTTACTTCACCTCATTATTTTATTTTACTTAATTATTTTATTTCACTTATAGTAGTTATTTTGCTTAATATTTCATTTGACTTACACGAACTATTTCATAAGCAATACACTAATGATCATTGCAAACATATTACCGTCATACATATACCAGACAAAATGGACATAAATTACAAAAATAATCCTTCCTCGTGGTCGACGCGTGCATGTTGAACCTCATCTTCTTCTTCCTCCAATTCTATAGGTATTTCCTGACCTATGCCGTGCACGTGCTGGTTGTAATCATCTTCGTCTGAAATGTTGTCCAATCCAACAATTCTCCTTTTCCCTTCACGAACTACATGTAGCTTCTTGTTACACGGGTCAATTATGTAGAATACTTGAACAACTTGTTTGGCGAGAACGAACGGTTCATCCTTGTACGCGTTATTAGCCAGATTGACAATGGTGAAACCTTCATTATCAACTTTTACATTACGAAGATCGACCCATCGACAACGAAACAACGGCACTTTGAACTTCAAGTAATCCAGCTCCAATATTTGCTCAACTCTGCCATAGTACTGATCACGCCGACCACCGTCGCTACCGTCCTCAATGTGTAACCCACTATTCTGCACTGTGCATTTGCTGTCTTGCTTGATCGTGTGAAAGGTGTACCCATTTATGTCATATCCTTGCCAGGTGGTGGCACTCCATTCAGGACCCTGTCACAACCACTTCAGTGTTTCACTTGACAAGTTCGGCATGTTGGCAATTCGGTTCTTGAACCACTCGTTGAAAGAAGACATGTGCTTTTTTCTGACCCAACTCTCTGATCGCCCTGGGTTGTCCTGTCGGAGAAATCGTAGGTGTTCATCAAAGTACGGCACTACCTCAGTCATATGCTGGAGTACCGTGAAATGAGCTTTATCATACACCTTACGATCCATCCTTACAATTTTCCTTCCAACAGTGCCCACACCATCAAGCCTCCCTTCGTGATGAGATCGTGGTAATCCAACTGAAGAGGTATATGACATATAGTCCACACAAAACTCGATGACCTCTTCGGTGGTGTAACTCTCAATGATGCTCCCCTTGGGGTGGGATCGGTTACGTACGAAACCCTTCAGGATCCCCATGTACCTTTCGCAAGGATACATCTACGTCATGAAAGCAGGACCACAACACTTTGTTTGTCTAACAAGGTGCACGGGAAGATGTTCCATTATATCAAAGTAAGTAGGAGGAAAGTACATCTCAAGATGACATATGGTTCTCGCAATTTCTGCCTGTAGTTCATCTAGTCCCTCGGGATCAATGATCTTCTAGCCGATTGCATGGAAGAAGGAGCACAATCGCATTATCGTGTGTCGCACCTTAGGAGGCAAAATATTCCATATTGCAACGGGCAACAGCTGTGTGATAAGGACGTGGCAATCATGCGACTTCATCCCTATCAATTTAAGGTCTTCCAGTGAAACAAACTTACTAATTCTTGATGAGTACCCAGATGAAACCTTTATACCACTCAGACAAGTTAGCAAATCCATCTTCTCATCTTTCGAGAGAGTGTAGCAGGCTGGAGGAAGGTACACACTGCCGGACTCCGTGGTTATGGGATGTAGCTCTGAACGAACACCCATGTCTTCCAGATCTCGCCGGGCGTTGAGACCATCCTTTGTACTACCAGGGTTAAGCAGTAATCCCATTAAACTCTCGCATACATTCTTCTCAATATGCATCAAATCTATGCAGTGGCGAACCTCAAGATCCTTCCAGTATGGTAGTCTCCAAAATATTGACTTCTTCCACATGCTTTTCTCTTTTGTCTTTCCATCTTTCCTCATTTTTCCAAACTCGTTGGTTATTCCCATCACTAAGTTGTGCACCTCTGTCCCTGTTAGCTCTGCCGGGGGACTAGCTGTATCTCTGTGTCCATTGAAGTTCTTTGTCATATTCCTATAAGGGTGATACCTTGGGAGAAATCTTCTGTGACCCATGTAGACCATCTTGTGTGAATGCTTTAACCATTTGCTCCTTGTTTCCTCCATACACTTCGAACATGCCCATCTTCCTTTGACAGTTTGGCCAGAAAGGTTGCCAAGGGCCGGATAATCGTTGATGGTACAAAACAACATCGCGCGAAGGTTGAAATACTCTCGTGCATATGCATCCCATGTTCGTGTGCCCTCATTCCATAGCCTCTCAAAGTCATCGATTATCAGTTCAAGGAACACATCGATATCATTGCCAGGTTGTCTCGGTCCTTGAATTAGCATGGCAAGCATAATATACTTTCTTTTGAAGCACAACCAGGGAGAAAAGTTATAGTTCACAATAAGAACTGGTCATGTACTATGACGACTGCTCAAATCACCAAATGGATTAATGTCATCCGTACACATGGCAAAACGCATGTTTCTTGGGTCATTTGAGAATTCGCGGTAAATCCTATCGATTGTCCGCCACTGTACTGAATCTGCTGGGTGCCTAAGCTTACTATCGACTTTTCGTTCTTCGGCATGCCAGCGCACTAGCTTAGCTTGTTCCGGATTCGCAAAAATTCTCTTCATGTGCTCCGCAATTAGGAGATACCACACCACCTTTGCGGGGCCTCCCCTCTTTGACTTACTTCCTTCACCTTCACTTATTGCTCGTTTGTATCTAGAAGCCCCACAGACAGGGCAAACATCCAAGTCAGCGTATTGCTTGTAATACAAAATACAGTCGTTTCGACAAGCATGAATTCTTCTCACCTCCAGGCCCAACGGACATAAGACTTGCTTTGCTTCATATGTCATATGCGGTAATTTGTTCCCCTCTGGCAACAGGTCCTTTAACAGCTCAAGAAGTTCTGTAAAACTCTTGTCGGACCAACCATTACTTGCCTTAAGCTTCATGAGTTCCAACACGCATGACAATTTGCTGTGCTTCGACTTACATCCATCATACAAAGGCATAGGACATTCTTCCACCAACTTACTAAATTTCTCAAAATCTTTGTCGTTGTCATCTGCGTCTTCAACATCATGCAACATTTCAGACAAACTTTGAGTGTCAAAATCTATGGTCTCTCCACCTAACGGAGAAGGTACAAACATGCCTTCTCGAGCTGCAGCGGCGTTCACTACATCCTGATCCGGCACTTCTTCAGCTGCGACATCAGGTGCCTCTTGCTCTCCATGCTTGCTCCAATATGTATATTTCTCCATGAAACCTCTCCTTATCAAATGAGAATGCACATCTGAACTATCATGGAACATCTGTTCATTCTTACAGTCGTTACATGGACACAATATGTGCATGGCCATCCTGCTTTTTCTGTCATTGTCCGCAAATGTGACGAATTCAGTGACCCCCTCCCTATACTCTTTAGACGAACGATGAACATGGTACATCCAACTACGATTCATCTGCAATCAACGACGTAGGAATAAAACTATATGATGATCAATTGGGAATGAAGGGAGAATAATTTATTTTTTACCTTTAATTTCAGCACAAATTCGTCCCCCTTGCCCTCCCAACCGAATTGTGAACAGTGTACTGGTCGGGATGGAAAGCAGTTGGCAGTTGGGTGGTATTTATAAAGATCCAACTCACCTCAAACGGGTTAAATAAATACAGCCCGTCAAAGGTGTCGGCCAATTACCTGTGACGGGTTATAACTCTCTGGCCGTCACAGGTGGGTTGATACCTGTGACGGCCAGGGAGTAATAACCCGTCACTGGTATTTCTGTGACGGCTTACGGCTTCGATCCGTCACAGGTGAGGTGATACCTGTGACGGGCCGCGGCCGGATGTCTCACCGATGACGGCAAACATAAGGACCCGTCAAAGGTGATGGTCATCTGTGACCAATCCATAGGCCCGTCACTGGTATGCCGTCACAGATGTAGGGTTCTGGTGTAGTGATACATACACACATACATGTGCTGTCCTTCCTTCACCATGTTCGAACTCGCACCTTGACGTTGCCAAGACCCAACCTGAGTCGAAGCCATTGAGGAGGTCATCTCAGACCTGCCCACTGCCGAGCACAAAGACGTGCATCTCAAGCGTTTCAAAGAGAGTGAACAAGTCCATGGCGTCGTGTCATGAGTGCTATATACTGCTGTATGTGTTGACATGACAATGAACTATCTGCGAACATATGCTTGTGAGATCGGTCGATTCGGCTTAATAAAAACAATAGATGAACTCGACTATGGTTATCGATTCTAATCTTGTTTGTCTCCAATTAATATCTATGTTATGTTATGCCATAGGGTTTTAGTTTTGCTTCAAAACAATTTTGTACATGCATAAACAGGAGATACATTTTTCCAGTATACACTTTTTCCATTATCTAAAAAAAACAGGAGATACATTTTGTTTCCATCATATAATTATAAGAAAAACATGAACACGCAAAGGATATACTTTTCCATAATCCAAGAAAACATAAACATGAATTACTACAAAACCTCTCATAATTATTAGCTCATAAGTGACGGTTCATTTAAAACCGACAACTATGGACATTTTTTCCACCTCCGTACGATAGAAAAAAAAATAAAACTGGCACGTCTAAGCACTATAGGTACTGGTTCAAGAGAAAAAACCAACATTAATACTATAGGTATCTTTTTAAAAAGAACTGGCACCTATAATATATTGTAGGTGGTGATTAATTAAAAAAGGACACTTATAATATATTATACATTTCGATTTTTTAAAAACCAGTACCCATAAAACTGAGCCGAGCCACCTAGCCAACCTTATCCATCGACCCGCACCCACCTACCCAGACACCCACCCGTCCTTATCTTCTACTCTCTCCCTCTCGTCCCCATCGTCTCTCCCTCTCGCACTCGTCTCGCCCTCCATCGCCTGCTCATGCCAGCAATGCACTTGCATCGTGCCTGCGCCGCCACCTCCATTTGACCCTCCCTTCTCCTACCTCTCCACGCTAGCTCTCTGCCACCGACGGTCCACTCGCTACGTGGCCGCCATCGCCGTATGCGCCCTCTCACCCCTCGCCCTCCGTTTTCGCCGCACCTCAACTCCATGTGCCACCACCAGCGTTGACGCCTCCTACCTCCACCTCCCACTCTATTCGCAGCCCCTCCTCCCCCTCTGCCTCCTCATCCTACTCTCCATGGCGGCGTCCTCGCCTCCTCGCCAATTCCTCGCTGCCTCCAAGCTCTCACTACCCAGCTACGCCGCATCCGACCGCTTGGAGGTCAGGGGCCACTGGATCTGGCCTCCTTGAAGTCAGGGCTCGTCGGATCCAACAACTTCCGACCTCACCACTGTGGATCACCTCGCACGCGCCTGGGGGCTGGTGCAGTCTGGCTAGAAGGAGATGATGGCAACGGTGGCTCGAAGGAGATGAGCAGCAAGGGAATTGACGGCAGCGGCGGCAAATTCACTGGTATGGTGATTCCGATAAGTTGAACATGTAATGGTCGGCCATGGCAAAAGATCCACTAGAATTGTTCTGACCTATGATGTGATTAGCTTGTTCTTGTCTTCTTGGTCTGTGTTCTTGATCCATTATGTTCTTGCTGATTTGCAATGTGGATTGGAAAATTGCAGATGGGGCTGGCAATCAGATCTGGCCTACAATACAATCGTTTTTTTATTTTTTTAAGATTATAGGTACCGGTTCTGTCTGTAGAACCGGCACCTATGTGAATGGGTAAAGGTACACCCAAATTGGTATCAGTTGGAAAGCCGGCACCTATAATGGATTCTCAACCGGTACCTTTGGGATGCTCTGTAGTAGTGAGTATGATTTCAAATGGTAGCATTCTTACATAGAAAATGTACAGTACACAATACCTATACAGTTAATCAATAAAAATTGTTGATGGGTGCAATTCTGTTATTTTTGTGTGGTTATAGGTTCTAAAACACTCACAATGACCTATTATTAAGCATCTATGGCATACGCTACTAGAAATCCTCGTGTTCCCTACAGTTTAATCATTTCCCTACTGATGTATATGGAGGGCAAGGGAGACAAAAATATACCTAGCATAACATTTCAGAAACGTAGGGAAAATACTGTTTACTACGGTTTTACGGTGTTATGTAAGGAGCAAACAGCAGGAGGGCTCACCATGCTTGGGGTATTCTCTGCCGATTGGGCGAAAATGCGGTAGGGAACATGATGAGTTCTAATAGTTCTAGGAACATATGCGAAACGATTGAGATGCTTGCAGAGTGACTCATGATATATATATCCATTAAAAAGGAAATATTATTTCTTCTCTCTTTGCCTGAATCATATATTTATTTTTTTACTGTTGTACATTTAGTAAACATTAATGGCTGTGTTCGGCACAGTGGACTCCCCATACGCTACAGTACTTTTTCCGCGCACGTTTTTTCAAACTGTTACACGGTGTATTTTTTTGCAAAAAGTTTCTATACAAAAGTTGCTTAAAAAATCAAATTAATTCATTTTTGAAAAAAAAATTAGCTAATACTTAATTAATCACGCGCTAATGACCGCTTCGTTTTCCGTGTTTACACTGCCGAACACAGCTACATGTTCATTCCGTACGTTTAGGCTTTTATGGCTGGCTTGAAGTTTGAATCTGTCAATCTGTTTCTGAAGATGATGTTGCCAATTTTTCACTGTGACCTTCTAGCACTGTGACAGCAAAATCTAGAATGATAGCACTCATGTTTAAATTTAGATATGTGCTTACAATAATCGAAAAGAAATTGCATACGTTTTATTCATACACATCTCTGCTCTGAAAGCGCTCAAAATATCCATACAAAAGCAAGGTTAATTGAACTAAAAACCTCCCTCCAGCTTGTTTATTTTCGATTCATATATGTATGCTTCGTTTAATTTTTTTTTTGAAAGAATATGCTTTTGATCAATATGTCGTGGTCGTGGGGAATTTAATTTTGTTCGGAAGAAATGCTTATGCTATGATACCACTTGTGTCTGCGTTATATGTATATGGTTTTGTCTGAGGCTCTGAGCAGTGCCATGCTTGAAAGATCTACAGTAAAGAAAATGTAGGCAATAATGTGAAGCTGCAAAGACGCATGTGCGATACTAAAAATTTAGACAAGCTAAACCACGCTCACGCGTTATGGTTAGCTCACACGGTATACCGTATATGTCTTGCAGTCGTTTTACGTTTGAGATTCACAGTTTTTCTATATGGAGATGTATTATTAGTTCATCTAGTTAATTTGGATTTATGGTGTTGCCTATGTTCACCATATTATTTAGCAAGTAATGTTTGATTCGTAGGGTGGATTATCCTTGTGGAGAATACTGGTTTATCTTGGATCTATTTGTCTTGATGCTACAAAGTTTTGTAATTTTTCTTCATGCACTAGAAAGTTAGTAGATGGCGTTTGACTTAGAAATGTTGTTGATGGAATTCAGTAACATCACATTATTTACCAAAAGCTATTTACAATTTATTTGTAGTGATGACAAGAAAATTTTGTTTTGGGAAAATGTTTCTTTCTCACATTTCAATTGTACTTAATGCAGTTACTTGGACACATTGTTTCGGGATATGAGACGATGGATTATTCTATATGTGAAACCGCTTTAAATTTGATTTATTATAAAAAATATAAGGGAAAACCTTCATAATACTTTTTAGTACCTTGGGACCAAAACTTTCAGATTTTAAATTTTGGGTATGTTACAATCTAATAGAGAAACATAAACATGCATGAGATACATTTTTCCATTATCGAATAAAACATAAACAGGATAATGTCAAAAGGTAGCATTATTAGATGGAAAAAGTACTGTACATAATACCTATATATACAGTTAATCAACAAAAAATGTTGATGATTTTATTATTTTTGTGTGGTTATAGGTTCTAATTAAAAGACTCACAATTACCTGTTATTAAGCCTCTAGCCCCCTACGCTACTAGAAATCCTAGCCTTCCCTACAGTAAATCATTTCTCCCTACGTACAGATGTATCTGGAGGCCAACCAAAATAAAAATATCCCTAGCGTATCATTTCAGAAACATAGGGAAAAATCAGTGATTACAATTTCGGTTCGAAATTACATCGTCTGGAAATTTTGGATTTTCTTATTCTTTTATGAATTTGGTCAAAGTTTATTCAGATCCAGTCAAAATTTTCAAATAATTCCATGCCAAAAAGTGCCAAAAATTCCAAAATTTTGTAAATTTCGGTAGAAATTTCCAAAATTTTGACCGAATTAATCAAAAGCGCAAACTGGAAAAAATATTGTTCACTACTTACAGGTGTACAATATATAAAAGGAGCAAACATCAGGAGGGCTCACCATGCTTACGGCATTCTCTGCCGACGGGCAGAAAACGCAATAGGGAACATGGTGAGCTCTAGTAGTGCTAGGAGCATATATAAGCGGATCGATTGAGATGCATCCTTGTCATATCCTTTTATATCCCGTGGATATATACATATCCATCAAAAAGGGAAGTGTTCTTTAATTCTTCACTCTTTGCCTGAACTATATATAGGAGTGGACAAAAAAAACTTGAAGCTTATGGTTCGAATCGATTCATAGCAAACTTGGCTCGAACTTGTAGTCTCAATGAATGAATGATGTTGAGCTAGCCCTTTAGCTTGTGAGCTTAACGAGCTAGCTCGAGGTGCCGTTTAACTCGTTTAACTTGTTAGTACAACATATCATTATATCTTCATTATATACTTAGTGCTTGGTCTTTTAATTACATCAAAACTATTTAAATAATCTTTATTAGTTATTATTTATTATTATGATAATATATGATAATAAAATGATAAATTCAAAACTATTAATATGATATAAATTAGATATAGCTCGTTAAAAAGCCTAACAAGCTTAACGAGAGCCAGCTCGCAAGCCGAGCTGAGTTGAGTCTTTTAGCTTGTTAAAGTCAACGAGCCGAACCGAGCTACTCATTAAGATAACAAGTACAAACAAGCCAAGCTGGTTCCTTTATCTACCCCTCATCATATATATTTATTTTTGTACAGTCCATACATTATGGACATTTAGTAAACATTTTAGTGTTCATTTTGGCTGGCTTGAAGTTGAATCTGTCAATCTGTTTCTGAAGGAAGATGTTGTTGCTGTTTTTCCACTGTAGCCCTTTAGCATTGTGGCAGCAAAATCTAGTACTTTTTCTATCCTAAAATATAAATAATTTTGATCAGATGTGACACATCCTAATACTATTTTTTTTTACCGTGCCGTGAAGTGTAATTTTTACATTCAGTCAAAATCTATTTTGGAACGAAGGGGTATGTAACTCAACAGTTAATTTGAAAGAAATCAACCAGGCTGCTGAAATGAATTTCCAGGTGCTGCCAGGAAAAAAAACAACTTCTGAGCTTGATCCATGTTTTTTTAATCCACATATAAGTTAAACTTATTTTCAAGGGCGAACTAGCTTACTATGGCTACAGTAGAAACAGAAAATTCAATCGGTTGGCTAGCTAGTGCTGAGTTAAGGCACTGACTTGTGGGCCCCCAGAGATGTGGGGCCCACATGTCGACAACATGAGGCATTCAGCTTGCGTTTCTTTCCGTTTTTGCTCAGACCGTCTGCTTCAAATTAACCCTCCCTCTCTCGTCCCTCAACCCAACCAAAATTCCCCATCCCCCCCAAACCCTAGCAGCCGCCACACACCCCTAAATCATCGCCGGCCGCCGCTTCTCGTCGTCACCGCCGGCCGGCGCCGTCGCCGGCGGCAAGGTACGCGCAGCTGACCAAGCTAAGCCTCATATATATATATGCATCCGATCATGGCTTTCCTTCCGTTTGATTGAATTGTGTGTGTATATATATATCTCTTTCTCAGCTTGCTAGATCTCGAGTACTTCTCCGACGATGGCGGAGGAAGACATCGAACCGGCGGCGATGGTGTACATCCGCTGTCTCGTCGAGGTGTTCAGGACAACAAGCTTCGACGAAGCCTGCTACGACCAGAACTACAAGGAGAACGACGCCGACATCTTCCGCCACCGCCCGGAGCCCTCCGCCGTCCCCGCCAACGTTGGCGGGGCGCTCGACACCATCGAGGAGATCCTCCGGAAGGGGAGCCCTACGCTCGCCGCCGACGAGCGCCTCGACATCCGGTACAAGCGAACCCTGCAGGAGGAGACTGTCGGCGCCGTCGAGGCGGCCGTCCGTTCCAAGGACGAGCAGGTCGCCGGCGAACGCAGCACCGTCGACGCCAAGAAGCTCCGCCTCCAGGACGTCCGCGCCGCCATGGCGCAGTACCGCGACCACCACGCCGCCCTGATGATGACGGCCGCGCCGGCGGACGGAGAGGTGGAGGCCACCGTCGCCGTCATGTCGCAGCTCGAGCGGCTCCACCGGGCGGAGGAGGAGGAGGCCGCGCTGGCGGCGGCCGTGGACGGCTTCGCCGGCTTGCTCGAGCAGCTCGCCGCCGCCAAGGCGAGACTGGAGGAGGAGAAGGCCAGGCTCGACGCTATCCCGAAGCTCTACGGCGGCCGCCGCGAAGACTACATCATCGTCTTCCTCGCTGAGGATCGCTTCAACAAGAGTGTTCGTGTGTTGCGAACATTCATAGCTCAGTACGATGCATGAGAGATAGTATATCCATACAAAACAAAAATGATACAAGCAATTTGAAGCAGCAAAGATGTGTATTTTTTTATCCGGGCAATCAGAAGAGATATTGTTTGTTATGAACTCTAGCTTGTTTGTTTTCGATTCATATGTATGCTTTGTTTATTTTTTTAAAAAAGAATATACTTTTGATATGTCGAGGGGAATTTGATTTCGTTCAGAAGAAATGCTTATGCCATGATACAACTTGTGTCTGAGTTATATGTATATATATGGTTTTGTCTGAAGCTATGAGCAGTGCCATGCACGAGAGATTTGTAGTAAAAAAATATGTATGCAATGTGAAGCAGCAAAGATGCATGATGATGATATATATGCCCTATAGTAAAAATGATATGCATTTTTTTTTGCCAGGCAATTAGAAGAGATACTGCGATTAGTGCACCGGCGTCAAATATTCTTCACTGGATATGAAATAGTAATTAATTTGTTCTGCTTCGATATGCATTATTATTGATTCTTAGTTATGCAGACTGTGTATGCAAAGCGTCGTCACTGTGTGTGGATGAGGAGCACAAAAACAGCTGAATGAAAGCACGCGGATACCAAACAAAATTTTCATAGTCGCCTGCCGATCCGAATTAGCAAGGTAAAGCACGCAGATGAGTTTGGAACAACTTCAGAGATCGAAAAGCGATAGAATTATCAGTCAATTAAAAAAATACACACAACAATTAATGCTCTTTTTTACAACAAAATATTAGCTAGCGCGAATGGGTCGCGTGTCACCTGGTATATATCCCTTAATCAGATCGGTGGTCATTGATGTGCCTGAAATTTTACTAAATTTGATGCGATCAAAATGTAATTGGTTGGGCCGTATATATATAGCACAGTCTGAATATGTACTGCAGAAGATCTTCTCATGCCACCAGCCTGAATTCTGCCCTAAATTTGGACAGCAGGCTGATCCAGCAAATCAGTTTTGCCATAATAGATTTCTCGAATTTAACTTCAAATTTGTGCAGAAGTACCTCATCTCTTGTAATAAACTAGGCATGCCACAGCTTTAGGATTTTTTGCAGTGTTATTTACAAGCTGTTTAAACTAGCAAAAGGAAATCAAGAGTTATTGTGTTCCCTTGAAAAACAAATTGTTGATGGGGGTTTGAAAGACTCGCATGCAATTACATGATATTGAGCGTCTATGGGCAATGAAGCATCAGATAGATTTTCATGAATTGTCGGTGCAAGCTGCGAAGCAAAATTCGCAGCCAGAGTTTAGGTGATCCCTGTGATGTTGCCAGGGCTTCGTCTCACAGGACTTCCTCAGCAAATGGTAGAATATTATTCGCCCTCTTTGCTTGACTGTATAATTCCATATTTTTTTTCATAATTCTCCTGCAAGCATACATCTGAGAATTTTATGATCTCCGCAGCTAGGCAAATAGCGCAATGGTGATCGTACTAGACCATCGTTTCTTTGTCCTATTTGTATTTGTGTTCAATTGATCTTGAAATGCTAGCCATATTAATCCTGCTCGAATTTGGAATCGTCTTAATCCAAATAAATGAGATATGACTTGAGCAAAACAAACTATTGAGTTAAATAAAACAACTGCATTCAATTAATAGAAAAAAAATCAATGTGGTAATTTGTTGGGGAATCCTCAAACCCACACCTTTATGCGCGCCCCATGAATAATAATGATGGTCCAACTGAATTTTGTTGTTTACCTAGATGAGATGAAATCAGGCCCTACTTATGGATTGAAACTTACCCTATTTCATGCCCAAATCATCAATTCAAGCTGCATTATGTTAGCCTAATTAAACCAACACAATCTATTAACCACACCTCCAAGGATCGAAGAAATTAACTCAATTCATTTCCTATATATCTCAGCCCAAACTGAACCAGCCCGTTTCCTTTCAATGGGTTCAATCCATTCACAAAAAGTATTTCCACCAATTTTAGACATAATTAAATCATTTTGGTCTATTCACATACATCATGCTTTCTTGGTTCTGCATAACATGCCATCAAAAATAGATCTGGTGTTCTCTCTGAGGCAACCAGGAGTACCGATCCTCATTGGTCTTATCCACTGACATGCATGCCGCTAGGATAATCCTAGCATGCCGGTGGGATTATGCGCTGTTGTGATTATAACAATGCAGATGACTGGGAGATGGGTTACATTGTTGTGGTAGCGTAATCCTACGATCATCAACAATTTCCAGATGCCTCCTAACCCTACATGTGTCCATATGGATGCATAAAAGTTACCCTAGCTAAAAGCTTTCCATGGACCGGCGAAGGAAACTTCGGTAGCATCTGAAGTTCAGAAGCAAGTGAAGAAGATGGTGGGTTGGATGAGGTTATACAGTTCGTCTTTTATCTGTGAAGCTCATGGTATCGTCTTCATTTCATGCAAATGGAGAGAGTCAGGAAATCAACAACCATGTATACGATGATATTAAAGAAGCAAAATACTTACATGTTGGTATATATGCGCCTATCATTTACCAGTGCCAATGAACAAACTATCTTTGTACATAATGAACGAACTGTGCTTTCTCCATATCTACGAATTTAAACTCTCTGTACTTTGTTTGCATCAAATGATCAACTTGAAATAACATGGCAGCAACAGACCAGCCTTGGTCCAAGGCCCAGGTCAGCCAATTGCATTTTGGGACAACCTTGAATTTATATGGTGAAAACCTGCACTGCATAGTGGACTTTCAGTCCCAGGCCTCGGACTGAGGCCCATGGCCTGAGGCCTAGGTCCGCCCACAGCTGACCTGACCTATAATTTGCAGTTGTTTAACACCACATGCACAGGTTTACTATTTGTACTGTCAGACTAAGAGTAAAGAACTACTCTTTATTACACTATATTATTGGAATAGCTTCTTCTTTTTATTAATACTGTGGCCAACAAAATAGCTTCTTGGTAAAGTTTAACTGATTAAGTTGGTCACTTCCTTTTACATTCCATTGGTCGTGATTTCTAACAAAATTTCAAGTGCAGCTAAGTAACACACACTCTTTTCTTTCCTAATCCTTTGTCCACTATATGTAATTTTAACTAGTTCTACTAAACAGGCTTTTAAAGAAAGCAAGGAATCACCCCGCTGAAACTTGGTTATATTAATCAGTGTATTTTCACCTTCTGTATTACTTTCTACTTCTAAAGCCTCTGCTTGATAACTTTATTCCTTCTAATATATCCAGCAAATCTCTTCAATAAAAGAAAAAGAAAGAAATAAAGGTCTATTACACCGCTGGCCGTTATTTCGTACGTGTATGTAAATGGCAAAACTGATCCGTGACTGTGCTAAGATGGAGAACAGTGAGAACAATAGAAAAATCACCCAGGCCATGACCAATTTTGTTGCTACATTAATTATGCCATTAAACTGGAAGACAAAATGCAAATTCAGTCTAGACCTAGTAGTGGTCAAGCATATCTACGCTCCTCTTATCGTGGACTCACATACAACAAAGATTGGTTGTCATCACCCCATTCCCTGTGCCTCTCAAGCCCATGTATGCATAGCACGGTGTGTTTCGTGCATGATACACGTGCCAAATTAAATTTGCAGCTGAAAGTGGACCAAATGTCCATCTCAATGATGTTATAAGAGTGTACCAAGTGTCAGCACGATACATGTAATAAATTAAATTTCCCGTAAACCATAGATATATATAAACCAGGCTTGACAAATTGAATTTTCAGTAAATTTCCAACTATACGTGACATGATTGGTGCTCCACGTCCACGTACGCTTATATCCTCTAAAACGTAATTCCTTTTCAGAAAAGAAAAGTATGTGGAAACATTGAATATATATAGTGCAAACGTATATAATGATCGTAGTGTAATGCATTAACCCTCATGTGGTATATATAGATACATATATAGGAATGTTGAGACTTGGAGTACAAGTCTACAGGAAAGTTAGAGTAAGTTTAAAACCAATCTATCTCTGGGATTCTATCTTTGTCTCTCTAAAATTTCTATTCGAGTCTATCACTTCTAACAATTAATCCGTGGTAAAGTTTCATGGTGACAAGTTAGGGGGAAACTATTTAATATGGCAATCCTTATGTTAAGGTTAAGATGTGTATGCAATTGTAATATATATATCAGATCAAATTAAGCACCTTTAAATAAATAAACTGTCACTAGTTAAGTTGGTCTGCTCAATTAAGTGTAGAATTAATTTAACAAGATGGGAGAATCTGTAACTCAATTTGCACAACACCAATGCTATATATGTTTTCAAGTATCTCCCTGCACATAATAATCGCATCCTGTCCATTTTATGACATCTACTCTCCCATGAGCATTAGTATAACAGGTTGTGTCGCCTGCACAGATGTAGTAGTTAGGTACAGACAGCTCACGCTGCAGTAATTTCAGAAGTATGAACTGATGGCGAGCTAATGTGGCTGGTCTCTGTCCTGAATGATATTTTTTCAGAGCATGTTTAACACACCCCTGTCTTTCTGCATCAATATCTTCTGAACAAAGTCTTGCTCAAAATCAAAATATTGCCCAATTATCATATTGCACAACAGCAATTCACAGGGTATCTGGAAAACCACGGGTTTGCGTCATTGGCTTCGTCAATGAATTAATTGGGATATTCCGTCAATGTCAGGGAGCACAAAACGATCGAGTACGTTACACCGCGACATTGTTCTTTTTATATTCCATATCCATCCCAAGTCTACTCATGTCATCGTAAGAAAACTGATCTCAACATGCTTTGCCTCTGATGACTTTTACATTCGGTGTATGTTCTGCATTAGTAATTGAGAATAATGCCAATCAATATCTAGCTAGTAGCTGAAAATTTTATATGGTGAGCTCTTCATAAAGCAACATTTCAAATATCTGTGAACGGTGGTCTTATAACTCTACTACAATTCTTATAAAGGTCTACATGTGTCCTTTTATACAGTTTTATTTGAATATTAACTTTTTTTCTTTCATTAATTAGCGCATGGTGCACGACTTTCCTGGGTCCCTTTTAGTTGGTAGGTACTTCAAAAACTTTACTTTTTGGTTGGAATTTAGTTCAAAATTGAAATACACACGTAAACGTAAGTATCCAAAAGCACAACTAGTTTGAGTTCGAACTTCTCCCTAATTGCGCAGGGAATGCAAGATCGGAAATCCGTACCGACTCTTCTCCTCAGGCGGTTCACAAATTCTCACTGCAAAATCTGAATCCTATCCATATATATATCTCAGTTTGCTATACAAATTATGTCAGAGAACAAAGCACGAGATAAAGATAACATAAGCTGGCTAGCATGGGTGAATGCATCCAGGAAGAAGATAGAAGAAGTCGTAGGATACAGGTTGAGAATGCGTTTATTTCTCCTGGCCTAGCTATATACCAATTTACAATTTGTTTTTGCATCAAACAAACTTGAAATGACAGGTTAGATATAGAAACAGTTGATCTATCCATAAAATTGTTCAGTTTAGTTTAGCGACATGTACGTTTTACTAATTGTCAGAAAAAAAAACCCTGCCCTTGAGACAATTTTATTGGAAACACCTTTTATTTTTATTAGCACTGATGTTCCTAGATCCCCCGACAAAATTTGAAGTACCGGAACACTAAAAACAATCCTAATCCTAGCTAGTAGCTAAAATTTTAGTATGATTAGGTAATATAATAATCACCGAAGTAGGCGACTTTCCCATCAACTCCAGTAGCTAGAACTCCCGTAGTTGCTCCTCCGCTCATCGATTTCACATACAACAGGGTGCGTACGTCCATGCACTAAACAATGTGGTTTCCCCATCCCTAATGCCTCTCCAGCCCTGGTAATTAAGCATAGCACCGAGTTGTGAACGAATTACTTTGTCCAACTGTCCTCAGAGATATGAACATGTAATAGTTTACATCATGAAAACCCTCAGCCACTCCATTCCCTTTATATTGACCAGCCTCAGGCTGAAGAATATATTTTATCCTTCAGTAATTTTTCAAACATAGGCACATGGTTGTCCCAAGCTCCCTCTAAAAGTTATTTGACAGAAATGGGTTTTCTAGAAATACGATTGACCGTTCGTCTTATTAATTATCATTTATTTTTGTAATAGCTCGTTTTATCATGAAAGGCATGCACTTTAAGCACGATTTTTTTTTCATATTTGTACAAAATTGAATAAAATTAATGGTGAGATGTATGTTTGAAAGTGAACAGTGCATCTATTAAAATGCCACCAAACACGTGGCTTTATATGTTGACCCTCAATGCCACCAAAACCACACCATGGGACACGCTTATAGCTATACAAACCTTTAATCCAAATGTACTATTACGTATAGTTACTTCCTTGTTCACCTACCCATACCTCAGATCTCTACCAATAATTAAGAACACTTGAGGATCATATATTCGCATCATTCCTAGACACGCAAATAGCTTAATTTTTAGCCTCCTAACTCCACACAAATAACTGCACCATCAAATCACAAGCTAGTTAACTCTCACTACTACAAAAACGATTTTTCTATACGACGACCCCTATAGGTTGTAGACGGACCGTAATTGGTCGTGCCTGCAAAATCCGACCTCTATTTTTACATACGGCTTCTTAAGATGCCCGCATACAAAAATTAATTTTCGCAAACAAACTTCTTAACACACCCGCATGCAAAAAATAGTCTATTTTCGCATGCAGTCCTCTTAAGTGACTGCATGCGAAAATAGATTTTCACAGACGGGCCTCTTCAAGGTCTGCCTAGAAGTCTGACTTACCTCCTCATTTTCCTCATTTTCAAGTCATTATCCTTATCTCCTCTCCATCTCTCTCCTCTCCTCTCTCTCCCTCTCCCTCTCCTCTCCTCCTCGACGGGTGGCAGCAGCGGGCGATCGGGGAAGGCGGTGGGCGACAGCCGGCTCGCATTTGCCCCCCACCTCCTTCATATACCTCGCGATAATATGCATGTATGCTTTGAAGAACTTGAGGGTGAAATTGTACTGCATGGTATTCTTAATTCCATTGTCTAAATTTATCATATATATATATATATTGTAAGAGTAAGCATATATATATATTGTTGGCTTCTGAGCTGAGAAGGCCAAGGAACAAAATACTATCAGATTCTTTCCATTTGGAAATACCAGCTACTCTTGTTTTTTTTTCCTTAAATTTCCTTCAGTCTTTTGTCGGGATGCATGCTAGTTGCTATTGAACATACACAGTAGAAAATTTGTATGTATCCCAGCATCTTGCATTTGGAGGCATCGAGAAAACAAAGATGACAAGAAGATGGCAAGAAGATGACAAGAAAACATAGACAGTAGAGAACTGTGTATAGCTCTACATGTTGGATTTGGAGGTATCGGTAAAATGGAGACGGTAACAATCTGTAATTACCCACCGATTTGAGTACCTTGATCTCTTGCTTATGAGCTCAGCACTGAAACACTTTGAAGCGCATCATGAGTGGAATAGTAGATTGTTGTTGATGATGCTTTGAGCCTTTGATGCTTCATTAAGCATGATGTCACTCACTTGCTGTTACTGACAAAAGATGTCACTCATTTTACAATGACAAATATTACAGATTTATAGGGTAGTGGTTGTAAAAATATTATGGAATTTAGATAAATTTAGACAATGGAATTAAGAATACCATGCAGTACAATTTCACCCTCAAGTTCTTCAAAGCATACATGCATATTGTCGTCATCAAGTTCAGACTCAGTGGATTGTTGGTGCTACATCAAGCTTGGTAGCTACTGAGAGACACAACAAGATGAACTATTTATCACAAAAAAGTCACGTTTTCTAGCTAGGTGCAAATGACTGAAACCGTAGTTTAATTTTCCACTGATATGTAGCAGCATGTTTGTGGGTGTGCTGGCCCTTGTCGCCACGGCGCTCGGGATCTCACGTGCGGATGGTGTCCAGACCATCTTCTGGGATCGATATTTCTGTACCATCGGCCATCGCATGTGGCGTCCTTGCTAGGGATGAAAATTTCGGTTCAAAATTTTGGAAATTCAGGAAATTCGATCACCCCCCCCCCTCCAGCAAGCAAATATTTTAAGCGAAATTTTTGGATTGTTTAAATATTTGTGAATTTGGTCATAGTTTATTCAAATTTAGTACAGATGTGTTAAAATTTCAAAAAATTTTGTTCGAAATATCAAAATTTTTTTGAAATTTTGGAATTTTGGTGCTCACCGAAATTTTCTTGTTTTCCAAAAGGGAAAACCCTGGTCCTTGCATTTATCTGCTGTGATCGATACACATCAGTATGTGCTTACAGATTAGATGGTGGTCCAAATACAGTAGTTTCGGCAAAGAAGTTGCTTGTCCAATTCTGTACGTACTATAAAGAAATGGAGCACCAGATTCAATTCCAGAAATCATAAAATTAATTAGAAGAGAAGATATATATGCGAGAGGGTGCAGCCAACCAGCTCTACAAGAACACATGGCATATGCACCAACACATGCTAGCCTACAGAGCAGCACACAGTACTTGCAGCCAGGCTTAGAACATGTGCATGAGTGGCGTCGGGAAAACGACCCAACTCCAATAGTCATTTGAAAGGATCTTGATGTCATCTAAAAAAGGCTGAATAGACGTTTAAAGCTTTTATGAAAAAGCGGAAGCTAGACTTTTTGAAACTTTCTGAATATTTTTTGGATATTTTTAAATATTTTTGAATATTTTCGAAAATCTCAAATTTACAAGCAAAGTAGCAAATTAAGCAAAAAGGGATAATGGCACATGAAGGACAAAGATTGCACAAATATCGAACTAAGCTACTAGCGGCTACAAATAACAAAGTTAGATGAATGAGAGAGAGATATCACCGGGATTCTTGTAAGACGATGTGTTCCTGAAATTTAAATCCTTGAGGGGTTATACTCTCCGTTGAGGAGCTCACAATGAGTCGGGTGTTTTTTAACCCTATCCTCGTGAAGTTGCACAAATGCACTCCTCTTTCCACTAAGGATATCTCTTCCTTTGCGAAGGTGAGATCCGACCTTCACAAACTCTCTCGGCACACCACAAACGAATCGGTGTCTCGAGGTTGACTCCTAGCCGTCTAGGTGTCCTCAACCGCCAAGAGTAACAAATGCAACAAGTATTTCTTGGGAATGAATAGAGTGCTCAACAAATCTTCACGAAGTTAACACCAAGCACTCAAACAAACTCAAATCAACCACTCACACACACACGAAATCCAAACTAGCTTGTAGATCGGTGGAGAGGAAGAAGTGAGAAGGCAAGTCTCAAAAGTGAATCTCAAGCTTGTGGGAAGAGGAGTACGTCTATTTATAGCCACACTCTCAGATCTGCCCGTTGGGGGCAAAGATTTCGTTTTTCCAAAAATTTCCGAAGTGTTTACGAAAACATCCGAAAATCACCAGAGAGAAAAACAGCTTTCAGAACTTGCTACGATACCTTTCGAGTTTTCTAATATACCTTTGGATTTTTCCGAACAGTGCAAAATTTCAGCACAACCAAAATAGAAAATGGGGCAAAATATCATTCCAAAAAATTCCAAAAATATTTCAGAAAAATCAAAAAAACACCCGTACCAAAAACTCTTCCCTAGACATTAAGGCCATATCCCACTTAATAGTACAACTTTCCTACCAACTTAAGAGCAAATAGAAAAGCTATACCAATACGAATAGCTTTACGTCATCTTCTTTCTTTGCCTTGATCAATGTTAATATGGAATTTGGCTTGATGTTCATCAATGAATCACATGCTCTTGATCTTCAATATTTCATCTTGTTCTTCTTCTTCACCAACGGTAGATCCTCAGCAACTTATGACATCCTATGGCCTCGATCGCTTCATTGGTATTTGGCCAAGCACTTGCTCCTTCACCACTACATCGGGTCCTTCGGCGCCAAGCCTATGCTTGCCCTTCTCCCATGAATGGTCAATCGCGTAGCCAAGTCTTGACAATCCTTCACCACATCTTGCCATATTCCGTCACTTGAAACTTTGCATCACAATGAAACCTCGTTGTATTGCATATTCTTCTTCATTATCTTCGTCGATTCTTCATCGGACTAATCTCTTGCTTATACACTCAATAAGCACATTAGTCCCTTAATCATTTGTCATCAATTAAGCAAAACCCACTAGGGGCATGGATGCTCTTTCACCATTGATCAGCATTGGTGATATCAAGGGACCAAGTAATTTTGAAACACAAGTTCGATATATACACGAAGTCAATGACATCTGCTTGTGTGTAGCTTCGAATTTGTTATTTATGTGTTGTAGACTTGTAGTATGCATTGAGTATGATGGCGGACGCCAAATATAGTGCTCGGAGTTTAGCTTGTTCATCTTGCCGCATGACTATCAGAAGTTGGAGATCCAAAGATTGAGAAACGCCGCAGTGGAGATGGTGGCTTAAATGTTTTGCGTACAACAATCAATGGAGGATGCCTTAGGTCTGCAAAATTCAGGGCATGATGGATGTTTTTTCCCTCTACTGTGTGTGCTCATATGAACATTTTAATTTGTTGGCAGAATTTGCAATTTCATAGATGGATTTCAGCAAACCCAAGATGTGTGATTTGAGAAAATTTCGTGTCACAGCACAACCATGTCAGACATCAGTGGTGTAGTGATGGCCATCCTTTTTTTTTCTTGTACTACTAAAGTGTAGCAACTGAAAATAGAAAAGGGTTTCAACCTTTCTGGCCAAAAACAAAAAAAAAAGCTTCCCTGGTTATGCTATATTAATCTCATTTGAGCTTCATGATGTATAGTGCAGTATCTCCAAATCTCCAATTGCTAACTGTTTGCGGTCTGTTAAAAACAGAGGAAAGGCAAAAATTTAAATGAAAAACAATCCTTCTAGTTGCACGTTTATGGGTCTATAGTATTTTTCTTCTTCCAGTTCCTTTTGAAGTCAGCACATTGATTGCAATGGGTGTGGCTACACTGATACAGGAACAACTTTCCTCCTCCTTAGGACTTCAAAGTTGCTTCCATGACTGCCTCTAACTTATTGATTTCTACAATTCCTACTCAAACACCTAATGTCAGGCCAGTGGCAGAGCCAGGAGTTTGTGAAGCCTGGGCGGGCCTAACTTAAACTACTATACTGAAACATGTTCATATTTTCGTACGTAGAGTAATCATAACTGACATAAATTTTTTTATATAAAACATGATCCAAAATGCATGTAAATATATATGGACGAAAGAAAGGATAAAACAACGATCGAGTATGCTGAAGCTTAATTTGAGTGAAACGTACCACTAATACATTTTTTTAGAGTGAGGTAGGCAGGCCATAGGCAGCCGAGGACCAAGGTCCACTTGCCTGCCTCAGCCTGCATGCTTCGCTGTACTTAACTCTAACATACAAATCCTGCATGCTTGTCATATTTAACTTTAACATGCAAATCTTGCCCAGAAATTAATCGATCGCAGCGAAGGATTAGTGCTATGTGACAGGAAACATCGCCATGAAGCCCGGGAAGCCGCCCGTGCTGTCCGGGAGGTGAATCCACCACTGTGTGAGGCTATCCATCCAATATCTTAGCACTGTACTACCAAAAGTTCATGATGATGGGATGTAGCAGGACCTCCATTCCATCTCCATTTTCTTGGTACCCCCAATTCCAATAAGCTGAGATACACAAGCATAATGTTGTTCCATCCTAATCACGACATGCATACACTCTCTGCTGCATCGGACATCCACTACTAGGAAAAGCATTATCGTAAGCGGCCGAAAACGGTCTTCGCAGGCGGGGAGGCCGTCCGCCTCAAAGAAAACGACTGTGAAGATCGATGATCTTCGCAGGCGGGGAGGCCGTCTGCCTACGAAGATGATTTTCGCAAGCGGACGTTGGCTAGTCCAGTCCGCCTGCGAAAATATGAATCTGCCGCCTGAAAAAAACAAATATCCGCCTGCGAAGATAGATAGAAATTTTTGAAATTTAATAATAATTTGCCTGTAATTTTAATAATAAATTGCCCGTTAATAGAAATTCTTACAGGTAGATTATTATGTACATATATTGAAAGATTATCAAGCATTTGCTACTGAGAAATTTACATATATTGCATAACTCAAAAGTGTTGCCAAAATATATATGTTACAATATTTTTTTACATTGTGACTTCAAATATGCCATCTAGTTACGTTATGGCATAGCAGTGTTCCACTCTCGAAGATTTTTGAATTCGTCACTTGTTGCTAGAGCACCCTCTGGGTCGAAGAAATCTCCTTTCATATGACAGCACTCACGGTGGATGAAGTGACACAGGTCACGCTGGACATTTGTGATGCCTGTATCGTCAAAGCTTGTTCGACGTTCTAATCTTGGCAACTGCATGCATTGAAGATAAACAATATATTAGTACCATAAATATGTGAAGCTGTCTAGTACATGGTATAGAGATTTATATCCTCTACGTTAGTCCTGTGCCTCCCATTAACCCTAAGGAATTCGCATGCGTAATACCCGCAAAGGACAGTTCCTCTAGGTTGCTTGTGACACTTCAGGACATATCGTAGAAAAAAATAGTTAAAATTTTCAATTAGTGAAACAATTGAAATACATTAAGTGAGTGTAGTATTACCGGCCAATAGGTGCATACTAGCAGCTTCTCCCTTGTTCAGGTCTGTTCTCCACCCTTGAACTTGTAGTATTGGTACGCACTGTATGGATGTCGTACCGTTTCACATTAAGGAGGATATTTATTTATAATACATTCATATAAAAATGCAAGAGTCATAATCACTTACTACTGTAAGATTGTTAGAAATTCTTTGTATTGCTGGTGTCTGTAATCGAGAGGGTCCAACACTACCACAGTTCCGTCTTTAGGGTGGATGAGTAGACAGATATAATGATCGCTACATATTAACAACAGTATAGTTAGTTAGTACCAGCTAAAATAAGACATATGTGTAGAAGATAAATGTACCGGACTTACTTAAAATTATAAGCGGCCATGACGACTCTCTTGTTTTAAAAGTGCAAGAAGGCTCGTCCAATGTACTATGCGACAGTAATCAATTTCTCCTTATGCAAGCCCTTCTTGTATTCAGCTATCTCTTTTGGAGTCTTGCCCTTCAGCTGGTCTGACCCTGGTGCTAGCTTGACGGTATGCTGTGTTTGACAGATCCGAGTTGGATCCAAGAAGCCGATAGGTTCTTTTCTCTTCTTAGCATCCATGTATTGCATCCTACAGAAAAAGTTTGTTAGTAACAATCACATGGATTTGTATTGTACATATTTTTCATGTAATTAATTAAAACTCATACTCACATGCACCAAACAGCGACATAGTTGACGTCCATCTTATCCCGACGATATACGGCGTGGAGATCTGAGAAATCTAGCCATACGTAACCTTCGGCGCCGAAACAATCTGCCAGTGATCGAGCTGTTATATTGCCCAAGCCTTTCTTGCTGGCTTCCATGTAGAAGGTATGTAATCTTCTCATCTCCCATGGTCCTTCGTTTAGTGCCCAGTCCGGCAAGAGTGCTTTCCCGTGTTCGTACTTTTCCGGGCAATCATCAGTTGGCCAGTATGTTGGCCCGGCTAGTTCAGCGGCCTTCTGGGGGTCATCATCTCTGAGTTTGGCACGTTCCTTACCCCCTCTGAAGACGGTTACCATGAACTTCTCCTTGTTCTCATCTTTGGACTTGGAGTCGTGGCTCCTAAGCACTCTAGGTACCTCGGCGTCTTTCACAGGAGAAGGGTCTTCATATATTTCAGGCTCTGTACCGTCCCATTCCAATCCTGGGACTTCTTCTATATCTGTCCCGACTGATGCCACTATTTGCACCTCTGGTTCTGCCACTGTAATCTCCATGGGCACCTTCGGCACTTCAATTTCCGGTGGCACTTCCGGCACTGGATTTTCCTTATGCATCTCGGGTTCCTCCGCCTTATCAGCCACCTTCCTCTTAGGTTTTCGCGTGGCGTCGGTGCCCAATCCAAAGGATATGTCATTCTTGTGCCAGAGAATTACAAGATCGACCGCTTCCCCAAGTACGGATACACCATCTGCAGTAGGGAAGTCTATGTCGTAGGACTCAAACCCTTCTTGGACCACTTGCGGTTGCACTTTGGCATACGCATCGGGTATGAACTCTTCATTATATGTTCTCCCAGGGATAGCAATGGCGGTAGCGGCCTCAAGAGTTTTCCCGGTGCGTCCAATGGGAACGTGCAATCTGCAGGGTGTATTCTCCTTGAGGTCATCGAAGGGATAATCTGGCTCAGGTTCTTTGGTTTTGAGGGGAGGCAAAAGCATGTGCTTGATGCAGAAATCCATCATTGGCCTTTCAAAATCCGCAGCCCCTTCGTCTCTAAGTTTATCCTTGTACGCTTCACGCTTCTTGTGGGGGTCATGTTTGAACCCTTCCTTCCAACTCATCTTGGACGACATACCTCGAACCCTACCCCCATGCTCAGGATTACCCAGCGCCGTACTTAGCACATCTTTCTCCCTGTTAGGCTTGAAAAATCCTTTCTTCTGTGAACTAGATAAATTCTCTATTTTATCGGCAACGCCCTGCAGCTCTGGATCTTCAAACAATACTTTGCATTCATCCGTGATCTTTGGAGTTCTAGCTCTTACCCAGTTCCTTGATCTCTGTGTCCATTCCTGCATTGGTACCGGAAGCCCCGCCTTTCTCATGTCCTCCTCCTCTTTTGTCCACTGCTCCACCTTTGGTGCGTATCCCGCGGAGCCTAAGCGATGAGGAAATTTGTTCTTCTTGGCCAACTCTGAAAACTTATGGCTTCTTTCAATTTCTTTCGGGGATTTCTTCAACTTCAGAAAGTCGCTCCACTGATTCGAGGTTATGTTGACATACGTCGAAAACGGTGTACGTCCCGTCTTCACAAATTTCTTGTTCAAGGTGGTTTTCCAACCACGCCAAGACTTGGCCATTGTTTGCAGTGCACAATTCCTCACTGCTGCCTCTGATCCATCCGGGAACTGGAAGATTTTCTTCAAGTCTTTCCATAGGACTTCCTTATCCCCATTCGATACATGATCCCAGTCCTTGACCGTGATGGGGATCTTTTCCCTTACTATTATGCCACACTGTGAATTGAATTTTGCACGTGCCGTCTTAGGGGCGAGCAGCTCTCCTTTTGGCGAAACATGGGTAACAACATGGAACCCCTCATCCTTTCTATTCACGCTTCTCTCGCCCCTTCTTTTCTTCGCTTTTGCTGACCGTTCACTTTTCTTTGAGCCGGTTGTGTTAGCTGGGGCCTCATCATCTTTCGACGGATCTTTATTCTTCGGCTCCCGTTGTGATCGTCGGGGCGCCGTTTCCTACGAGAAGGTATATATTAAAGTTTCGAATTAGCTCGGGCTAATAGTTATCACGGTGAACAGTTTACATATTGAATTTACTTACCCCTTTTTTAGGGGGTATGTAGTCCTTGTCGCCTTATTCACCCGCGCCCTTTCTCCTTCTCTTCGGGCTTGGGCATGGATCGCTTGGCGACGAGTACTCATCGTCGCTGTCGGAACTATCTTCCGGTGGGACCGTTGGTTCCGGAGCAACCACAATTGCAAGGGACGGCTCTTCCTCCCCTGAGCCCTTCTCTTCGGTCCCTTTAGTACTATCGGCCATCGTTTCAAACTTCTAACATAAAAAATAAACTGTATATGAACACTCTGCGAAACTGTGTATTAAAAACTTGTGTACATAATTGCATAAAGTTATAATAAAAACTTGAGTACATAATTGTAAAATGTTATTAATTAGTACAAACTAATTTGCTAAATTAGTACAAACTAATTTGCTAAATTAGTACCAACTAATTTGCTAAATTAGTACAAACTAATTTGCTAAAAAATTAATAAGGTGACCACATCCTCCACATGTTATAAAAACAATTTGAACATACCCTCCCAAATGTTATTAAATTTTTTTGACAAATTCACATATCCTGCAAAATTGAACATACCCTCTCAATTTCATTCACATATCACACATATTCCCAAATTTACATTCACAATCAACATATAACCACTTATTCACATATCACCCACCCCTCATTCCCATTCACACCCACATGCACACACATATAAACCCCCTCACAGCCACATGCACACACATAAAAAACAAACACCCACATGCACACGTCCGTGAACGACGAACGGCCGACGATGAGGTTCGGCCGTGGACGACGAAGGACGGGCCGACGACGAGGTTCAGCCGTGGACGACGGCCGGCCGAAGACGTCGTTCGGCCGAGGACGTCTTAGCTCGTGGACGACGACCAGCTGATGAAGCCGTTCGGCCGTGAGACCGCGACTGCGAGCGAGAGAGAGAGGTGGCGGCGGCGGCTGTGGAGGGACCGGCGGCGCGGTGGAGCTGCCGGCGGCATGACGGTCGACGGCGGTGGAGGGGCCGGCGGCGGTGGAGCTCTAGAGGCGTTAAGTGGAGCTCGTGCGCGCGCGGTGGTGGAGCTCGCGCGCGGTGGACGGTCGGCGGCGGCGGCGTCGGAGGCGGTCGGTGGAGCTCGGCGGTGGAGCGAACAGCGGCGGCGATGCGGCCGGCGGCGGTGGAGCGGAGGACGACGATCGGCTGCGGTGGATCGAGCGGAGGACGACGGCCGGGGCGAGCTCCAAGGTCGGCGGCGCGCGGAGGACGACGGTCGGCGGCGGCGGAGGACGACGGTCGGAGGGCGTTGGTCGCAGGCGGGCGGCGGCGAAGGATGGCGGCGAAAAAATTTGGCAGCCTGACGGCGCCAAAAATTCTAGGGTTCTCGCCTGGACTTAGAAGTTTTGGCGCAGCGGGCGAGACCTTATATAGGGAATCGATCTTCGCAAGCGGGCGGTCCGCCTGCGAAGACTATCTTCGCAGGCGGACCGCCCGCTTGCGAAGATCGTTTTTACTATCTTTGCAGGCGGACCGTCCGCCTGCGAAGATGTAAACCCTAATCGGCATAACAGGCTTCGCAAGCGGTCCGTCCGCCTGCGAAGATTGTTACAAAGGTGAATATATTTATTTCAAACTATTTTTTAATTTATTTTTGTAATTTGTAAATATCTACAGTAGTGGTAATAAAAATGGTAATTGTGCATACAAATATACAAACCTTAATATTATTACTTTTCAAACATTAATATGACTACTTTAAATTTTTTAAAAAATTTTCAAACAATGGTGTTCTTTTGCTTGAATGAAAATTGGAAACTTGCTTATCTGAAAAATTGGAGTCATCCTGACTGCAAAGTCCAATATAAATAATTAATACCAAATTGCAGTCAGGAAACTTTCCATATCTCTAAAAAAATGAACATAAAATATTTGCACTATTAATACCAAATGTGCAGCGTTTATTAAAAAAACCCTTCGCTATTCAAAACTAACTGAAGGTTAATTGTAAATTAATAAAAAAAAGTTTATTTTATTTTTTACACAAACATGCCAAATTAGTATATTAGAAAAATCTAACAAAATCTTATCATCGATATATTACAAACTAATATAATTATTTTTTTGATTGCACCAAATAAATAGACATTAAAAATTTTATTCTCTCTCATATATATCTTTGCAGGCGGGCCATATAAGCGGCGCCTACGAAGATAGATCTTCGCAGGCGTCGCTTATATGGTCCGCCTGCAAAGATCGATCTTCGCAAGCGGACCGCCCCCTCCACCCCGGGTATCGTCTTCGCCGGCGGGATTTTGGCACCGAAGGCCATACCCGCCTGCGAAAATTTAACCCCTACAACGCCAAAAATGAGTTTTCTAGTAGTGATCATAGAAAGGACAACTGAAGCAAACTAACCCGGGCTCAATCTTATTCAGATGGATTAACAAGCAGGTGTCTTAAGGGCAGGGATCAACAATTTGAGATGATGGGAAAACCTTGGAAAGAACAGGAGTAACCCTTTGTTAACTTATATTCATGACACGGTATATTCACAGCTCATATCCAATATATATAGGTGCACTTAGAGGTGGAGGGCCTCACACAGTAGGGTGGGCCACCTGCCCAACCCCCCTCCCTTCTTCTTATCAAATATTAAATTCAGGCTTACGTCTCTGTTGGCATGCAGGTCAGTGAAATTTAGGGTTTCTTCTTGTCAGTGGCACCTAATCAGCTCACTTCTTCTCAATTGTCCGTGGGTAAATTTTTTCAAATCAAGCCTTATTTCTTATTTTCCATATTGTCCACAAGACAGCCAAGACACCCATCATAATCAAATTCCCTACACCTTTTCCAAAACCCAAAGTCCAAGGACCAAATATATTACAAACATTTCTATCAAGTTTCAGGTTCAGAGCACACTCAATCACACTCCAAATCAAATGTGCCATAGGACATTCTAGGAACAAGTGTTGTATGGTTTCACTCTTCTCACAAAATTGGCATTTCTTGGTCCCTTTCCTCCAATCCCTCTTAAAGAGATTGTCTTTTGTGAGAATGCTATTTTTCAGAGTTAGCCATAAAAACACCTTTACCTAGGTGATATTTTGATTTTCCACATTTTCTTATAAGGGTAGTGCAAGTTTTGTAGCTTCATAGCCCTGTGAAAGGATTTAACAGTGAACATTCCATTCTTTGTCAATTTCCATATTAGCCTGTCTCTCTCATTTGTTAAGCTCGGTTTGTCAAATCCATTGCAAATATGTCCTATTTTTTCTTCCTTCATCATGCAGGCACCTTCTGAACTTTATTTCCCCTAAACCTTTTTGCTTAATTTTTGCAAGTGTCACATTTTTTTGTCAAGGTTATATTATACAACTCAGGAGCATATTCTGCTAGGGGTTTGCCCCCCACCTAGCTATCCTTCCAATAGGGTGTTTTCCCCATTCTCCACTTTCCTATCACATAACTTCAGAAACAATATTTAACTTCAGAAACAATATTGTTGTTTGCACTGAGTGTTTCTTAAAACAAGGGTTATTAACATCATGTTTTGATGAGGAATTTTAGATTAATAGGATACCTAGGTAATGTTTTAGAAGAAGATAAACTAGATAGTATGGAAACATCAACAACTAGGTTGATTTCATCGTCTCAAGATGCGTTTTCAAAGTGTCTCAGGGCTGAGCTTTGATGCAAGATCAAGCAAGTCATGACGATGGCTAATTGCATCTTCGTGTCATCTTCGTTTTCCTTATGCCTCATGGGATTCACAATTTTTCACTGTGTATGTTTCACTATCAAGTAGCATGCATCCAGACAGAAGACTGAAGAAAAATTGAAAAACAACTGGGGAAGCTGGTACATATATCAAAATGGGGAATCTAATATGTATTGTGTTCCAGTGTTCCCTACCCTTCTCATGTCATCACAAGCGAATACATATAAGCTGACTCACGCATACAACACTGGTAATATGACGAACATGCGAACAATATAACTCAAGTAGCTAGCTAGTGGCAATCCATTTTGCAAGCATTTTTCAGCGCCCAAATCAGGGTTATGTAGTACAATGTTTTAGGAAGTAATCTGAATATCTTTTTCTAATTCAAGTTCCAGAATAGTATGTGGCAAGTACAGGCTAATACCCATTAAGATTACACGTTAACACCAAATTCTCATGCATGAGCTGCAAGTTGCCAATTATGTTAGTTTGCTCTAGACCTCTAGTTCACGACAGCAGGGACAATTTATCTCATAATTAATGACTTTCTCTTAATTAGTCTATCTGCTTGTGAAACAATTAGTTCTATTGAAGAAGACATTCTGCTACTCTTCAGTTTCTACATCATCGTTACAACAGAGGTACACATGGGCAATGTTGTTCCATCCTAAGCAGACATGCATACAATGTCTGCAGCAATTTGACATCCTAGAGAAGGATTAGGTCACCAGACAAACTGACGCAAATCTATAGGGGCTGAAGCATATATTAAAATGGATTAGCAGGTAACCATTAGGGAAGAAATTCAGATTGAAACTAAATTGCATAATCCTGCATGGAAATAAATTTTTCAAGAGGATTTGGTGTTGCACAGATATATGCATGATTTATAAGCCTCGGATGAGAAAGGTGGATCAAGAGGATTTATAAGTCATTTTTGCAGTCATTTGCACCTAACACAAATGAATTTCTGTACACATCCCACGAATTGGCCCTATTTGGACTGTTGAAACATGTTGATCAGCAACTGGAAATTAATATAAATACCACAGTATTTCAAATATCAAGGGAATTAGCAGTTTTGTAACACACTTGGCCTTTCGAGGAAAAAGATAGAGTTTCAACCACACCGTTATTCAGGTTAAGTCCACTAAATTTTTTATGTCATTAATATGTAGGGTACCACTTGAATGGCTCCCCCTAAGTGGTATCCATAACTGAAATTTTAGCAAAACTCAATTACATCTTGGTTGAAATTTAAGAGCAAAGTCCAAGTAGCAGATAAGTAGAGTATCCAAAAGAACAACAATGTTGTGTTGAAATTTCCCCAAAATTACAATTCATGCATCTCTTTATTTGTAATTTCCTCGAGGCAACCCAAATAGAAATGTAGATGATTAGATTGCACCACAAAAACTCTCTTACCAAGGCATTCAGCTCATTGATTCTTAAGCAAGTTACCAACGAGCATGTGACAAAACTCTCCCATCTCTCCTGAGCCTGTGACAAAACAAGGAACAAGAGATTCAAGGGACTTGCATAGTGCTCAGCAATCTCTGATAGGTATGAAAAGGAATTAATTCTAGGTCATGATCAATGCAGTAAATGAAATGATCTCCACCTACCAGACATGGCTACCACTAAGAAGAGGGACTTGATGAATTGCGACGGAGTTTGACAGAAAAGTCTATGAAGAGGTGCCATGACTGCACGCCCAAGGACAAGTTCAAGGAACTCATATGCTGCCACCGCCACAACCACCACATGTAAGACCACAAAGGAATAGCAGTTGTGCCTCTGCGGGATTGGAGCCCGTGATAAAAGATGGCCCATATGCAGTTGACATGCTTGAGCAAGCAATACCATGCGCCCTAAAAGTTGCAGTGACGCCATCATTTGCTGTGGAGGCATACCCTCTGCTGAATGCAGAGACCATTCACCATGCACAAGTACGTGATGGGTATCAGAGAGTGTCAGTGGATTGTGTGTTAGATCAGTGGGCCGACTATCCTTTAGATCCACCAACTAAATACTTAACAACTTTAGGGAAAGCAAGAGGTTCCTTTTTCCAATGGCCCAAAAAGCATATGATCATCGAAATGGTCCCTCGTCCATCAGATAAGCAACCTGAAGTACCTTCCGTACCAAGTTGTTCTCCAATTGCCCCTCGGGATGACCCGTCATGGGATTTGGGCATTGACTTGGACAATGAAGTTCCAATCCCACCATGACGTCCTTCAAAGATCGCAAAGGCTACAACAGCTC
Organism: Oryza officinalis; assembly: GCA_008326285.1. Classification (NCBI taxonomy): domain Eukaryota; kingdom Viridiplantae; phylum Streptophyta; class Magnoliopsida; order Poales; family Poaceae; genus Oryza; species Oryza officinalis. Next base: position 29,094,134 of record BDMV01000012.1, read on the forward strand.
CGTCGCAAAAGGTTTCAAGGAGAGCTTCAAAGGGAAAGGACAAAGTCAAAACCTTGGTAAAGCAAAGGATCGACAGTTATGGCCAGAGTTTATGAACGGTTCTCCGTTAGTCACCAACCATGTGTTGAATACGATGGGGGCTGCTTGCGAAAAGCTCCACGAGCATTACATTAATGTCTCCAACTGTGACCATGCCAACAGAGAAATATCGTTTATCAGTCAACATGGGATCGAACCATTTCAATCATATCATCGCCCTTTGATTGTGGGGTTCAATGACTTGTATGACTTGTACCATCTTGGCACGCTTGACACAGGACTTGTTAAAGTGTTCGAATTGTAAGTATTTCTTCTTTCAAACCTATTAATCAAACTTGCAAATATCATTTCTAGTTAAAAAAAAGGGATATTTTCAGGGGTATCTGGTTACGAGCAAGGAAGAGCAACCATTCGGTTGGTTTTCTTGACCCAGAAATGGTCCACCTAAGTAACGTTGATGCCAATATTAATAAAAATCCATGACTGTCTTATGGTGCATGATCTTTCACCAAGACAAGAAGTATATCATGTTTCCATGCAACCAAGGGTAAGTGAAAGCAGAAACTATGATTCTTGGAAAAATTTGGAAGGTCAAATAATTCAATCACACTGATTCATGGCAGGTACACCAAAATGGAACAAGCTCATTTACCTTGACTCCTTCCATAAAGGCAATCACACTTACCATCCTCTTAGTAATTTGATGCAAATGGCGTGGGATAGATACGTTCGTCAAGGAGGCGAGCACAAGACTGGTCATGACTACCTAGGGTTCATTGAGAAATTTAAATGCCTGCAACAGCCAAAACAGGGAATACATGTGCTTTCTATGTATTTCACCACACGAACAAGTTGACATTACAGGTGACAAATTCTAATCTTGAGGTTGGCGGGGAAAAATAACTAACGGCCATATATCATTCTAAATACGATTACTATAGACATATACTAATATGACTAAACTTGTGATTTACGTGAGCGACCATGGAAGATGGAGGGTATCAACCTCCATGCCCTTAGAGAATAGTTGGCAGAGTTCATCATTTTTAACGTTTTGAGCAGAAATAGAGCTTTCTCTGGCTATCCACGTGTGGCTCCAACTTAAACTGGAACTTTGGTATTGTGCCTCCAAGTTAAATTACACGTGTTTATGGCCTAGCAATGCGCAATGGTCTTGCTTTGGTACTGTCCACGTGTGACTCTAGACTTGTAATAATTCATCTCTAGCTTGCTATATATTTATATGAACCTAAGTACTATGAACTTTGTAATCTATTAAGTTATGTTTATATCTTTCCTCGCTACAACTTATAACAAATTTGGTTGTTGTTATTTTCCTCTAGTTTGTATCAATTCAATGGATGTCATATATTTGTGAAGTGCTTGAAATGAAATTTTGATGTTATATCTGAGAAATGGATATATGATATATGTGTGAATTGTATGAAATGTATGAAATAAAAATTTGATGTAATTTTGATGCAATGTGATATATTGGGGGTAATTGGGGTATAAATGTGAGCATATATGGGTGCTTTTCTATGCAGGGACATGGCTAGCAAATTTATATGAACCTAGACCACGTGTGACTCTAGACCATTGTTTCTGATATTTTTGTTATCTGTAACTGTTTAAGACCACATGCCGTTATAAATGAAAGCCTCATCTATAACAGCTGATGTTCCTGAGCCATTACAGATGATATCCTCATCTGTAACTGCTTATGTTCCTGATCCGTTACAAATAAGTATCATCTGTAACAGTAACCCAGCCATTACAGATGACACGCTACATCTGTATCTATTACATTGTAACGGGTGCCCGAGCTGTTACAAATAACATTCTTTAGTCGTTACTAGATAATTAGGTCTGTGCTAGTGCTAACACTAAGCAGAGTGCAAAGTCAGGGAACAATTAAATTTGCAATATAATGCCACAAGCCTAGTACATACATACCTAGGGGCCCAAAAGTATTACACGTAAAGCCCCATGAATTCTAAAATACATTTTTTTAGACAAAGATATTTTACTACCTAGCTTTTTGGAGGAAGCCAAACCAATAGGTTATGATTCTAAAATATGTGCCATATATACACTTGTAATGCACATCTTGTAAAATCTGCATTAGCTGAGCTCTTCTTGGAAAGGATGTTTATGCATAACAACTTACATTTGCATTCTCTCTTCATATAAATAGGTTACTGATGAACCTATGGTTAGAAAACACATGGGTTTATATAGTGGCCCCCAATCCAAACTCTATATGGGACAAAACCCACCGAAACCACACCACAGGACACATATATCTATTACACCCACTCGCTCCACACTATAGTTTACTTCTCTACTCATTCACCTATACATATCTAAGCTCATTACCAATAAAAACCCATGTCAGTTGGAGAACCAAACACAAGGTGAGAATAGCTAACATAAGGTATCATGGACGCCATGCACTCCCAGGAAAAAAAACAACCGATCATGGGAGAGGATGGGAATGAGAAGAACCAGGACAAAATGAGAGACGGCAATCGCAGCCTGCAGCGCTTGTTTTGGATTTGTTCGAAAGTTTAGGGTTTGTTGGTTTATAGTCAAGATTGGATAGGATATGACCATCCATATTTTTGTCCCTGTTTGCACACATCATAGCCTGTGGAACAGAACACGACAAAGAGTAGGCATAGTTGCATAGAACATGTACATGAGTGGCATCAAGAAACATGGTCCAGCTATACCTCTCCAACAGGCACATGAATATTCATTTCATTCTCTAGATTGAACTAGCTTAAATATCCCAGTCCTGTAGCCATTGATCGTTGTAGAGAATGTGTGGGATTGGGTAGTTTGGAAACACTTGTGTGGAAAGTATATGTTGATTCAATTGGCTCATTTGTGGATATTTCTTTGATGAAATTGTTACATATGCATCATAATATGTATTGAGCCAAGTAATGCTCAGCTTGTTCATCTTGGTAAGTAGGTATTAGTCTGCTTTCTATAATTTCTCTGTTGATCATCGGCCGAACTTTTGTGTGACTCTCATGAGGAAATAGAAAGATTGACAGAAACTAAGGGAGCTATACAATTCAAACAGGTGGTGGCTAAAATGTACAGCATATATACATCAATTGATGGTGGATGCATTAGGTTCCCAAAATTCAGGGATGTGAATGTTTTCGTTATCTGACTGCTGTGGTTTCTCGGATGGACACATCTTTTTTTTCCTTGTAAGACTAGAGTGTAGACAGTTGTGGTTTGTAAATTAAAATAGCAAAAATCAGAGAGGGTTTTAACTCAACATTTTATGTTCATGATGTACTGCATAGTAGCTCAAATAGCTTGTTACTATCAGCAGTCCATTAAAAAGGAGACAACTTAACCAGAAATAATAAGAAGAACAATCCTTTCAGTAGCATGTTTGTTATGGACTTTAGTTATTTTCTTCTTCTGTTTTCTTTCTGATTCAGCATATTGATTGGAGTGGATGTGTCTCAAAGAATAATTTCGATCTTGCTTAGCACTTCTAACATGCTGCCGTGACTGCTTCCAAATTCTTTATTTCCACATTTCCTACTGAAACATCCGATATTATATTGTAGTACGAAAAGTCAATGGAAGTGGCTCCGTTCCATCTCCATTTTCTTAGTGCTTCCAATTCCAGTAACCAGAGGAATAAAACCAGTTGGTATGGGCGAGGCGATGATATCGACATGTAAACGATGATGATTGTTCTCGGGAGTGTTACTTTGTTCTCGTTTTTAACTTGTCTGTAAAAGACCAAATTGTTGCAAAATCAACATGACACTTTTTTCACCTTTGTTTTCTTCTATTTTGTTTGTAATTTATAGTTCATGCAATGACCATATAATTTTATCAATCCATGAATATTTCACCAATAAAAGGCATTGCAACAAAGTAACTATATCTATAACAACTGATCACATTGGTACCAATCAGTGTGTTAAATATAGCAGATCATTCGTTACAATTGGTATATGTGTGTTATTATGACAGGCAAAGAGGACCTTGGACGTAATACCTGCTTAGAACATATAGTAAATTGCATGGTTAAAGAAGAACCACTAGATAAATTATATATTCCAAGTGAGACAAGTAAAAGCACTCATCCAATCAGTGTAGCAAAACAATATCAATGGAAAATTAAAGTACTGCTTTAAGTTATTTGTGTTAGAATAGGTGTCGAATGTCCTAGTGCTATTTGGTTATAGTTGGACTTGGGGTTTTAATAGGTGATAGGGGGTGGAGTTAGAGTCGTACTCTGTAACCCGACAACTCTCTTAAATAGAGAGGGAGACACCACAATGTAACCACGGCGACTAAAATATAGCGTAGACACGCAGGGAGATGATGGTGGCGAAGCCATGGACTCATAGCGGCTAGGTGCTATGTTGATTGGGGTTGAGCGCCCATAATCAGAGCCTCGGGGATTAGGCTTCGACTTAACTTTGTTAACAAATAACGTGTATTTATGCTATGGCTCATCCCTAGGTTTCTGTTTATGGGCACTCATCCCCAATCAACATAGCATATGCTATATTGTAGTCGCCACCATTGTAGCCCCTGGGATTGGGCTTTGGCTAAACCTCGTTAACAAATATCGTGTGTTCCTGCGTCATCATCTGGCATGTTTTGGGTTCTGCTATATCGACTAAGTTTTATAACAATTTGCACATAGCTAGTGCAAGTAACTCTTTGTGATAAATAGCTCACCCTGTTGATTCACTCCCTAGCTAGCAAGCTTGATATATGTAATGCCCGTTTTGTCGCGGCGTTAGCGGGAAAAACCTAATTCCTAAAAACTCTATTTGCGAAAGTTTGCTCTTCGGTTGAGTCTTGTCGTGTGCCAAGGTCTCGTGTTTCCCCTCTCTGTTCAATCCCGGAGAAAACCGCGAAGTCGGATTTCGAACCCGAGCCCTAAAACTCCCTCTCTTTCTTTCTCAGGTAATGTCCACTTTACCTCCCTCTGCCGCGAGCTGTCTTCCTTCTCGGCCTGCTTCTCTCCCTCTCCTTTCCTCGGGCCGCCGCCGGCCCAGTCGCTTCCCGACCCTTTTTCCTCCCTGGCCCAGCCACTCGCTCGGCCTCCTTCCCCCCTGGGCCGCGCTGCTCTCGGCCCGGTCCGCGCCCGCGCCCTCGTCCCGCCCCCGGTCACGTGCCCCGCACGCGCCAAGAGAGCGCCCCGCTCCTCTCTCTCTCCCTCGCCATTCTCCTCACTCTTTCCCCCCGTTCCGTCGCCGCCGACCGCCGCTCCCGGCCCCACCTGCGCGCGTGCCGCCAAGGGAGAGCGCGCGCTCTCCCATTTCTCCCCGCGCGCGCTCCTGCCCGAAGCGGCAAGGAGGCCGCCTCCCTTTTCCCTCTCCCCCTTTTGCTTTTTCCCCGGCTGCCAACCGGCCGACGTCACCGCCGTTGGCCGCTAGCGCCGTGCGCCGGTCCCCCGCCTCTCCCCTCCGCGAACCGCCTCTCGGCCGCGAACCGACCTCCGCGCCCCCTCCCCAAACCGACCTAGCGTCCCCTATAAAATCCCCTCTTCCCCGGCCGTCATTGCCGCCTCCACCCGAGCTCGCCCTCTTTTCTCCCCGCTGCCGCCGCCGCCCTCGTCGCCCGCCACCGCAGCCGAGGGCGCCCGAAGGAGCTCCGGGCGCCGTCTCCTTCCCCTCTCCCTCGGCCGGAGCCGCGCCGCGCCCGCGCTGTCGCCCTCTTCTCCGGCTTGCCGCCCCGCCGCGGTAATCTTCTTCTCCTCCCCGTCTCCCTCTTTCTCCTCGGTTTAAGCCTCCCGGTAGCACGTAGAACCCTTTCCCGGGCGCCGCCGTGGCAGCCGTTTCCCCCTCCGCCCCCTCTTCGCGTCGCCGTAGCCGCCGCCGTCGCGCGTCGTCGCCAGCTGCCGTCGGCCTCCCTCCGGCGAATCTGAGCCGACGCCTCACTCCCTCTCTCTCTCCTCTCCGTCCCGGTGTGTTCCCCTCCCCTCTCCGGCCTCGCACCGCGCCGCTCGAACCCCTCCGCCATCGCCGCCATCGCCCGGCGCCTCCTCTCCTCTTTCGCCCGGCCGGCCTCCGTGGCCGCCACGTAGGCGCCACGCGAGCGCCAACCGGCGCGCTCCCTTCTCCCGCCGGCCTCCGTGGCAGCCGCGTAGGCGCCACGTGAGCGCCGACGGCCTCCCTCCCCATCGGCCTCGCTCCCCCTTGTCCCATCGGCCCCCTCTCTCCGCTTGGCCCACTCGGCCTCTTTCCCTCTCCGGCCCATCGGCCTCCCGCCATCGGCCGCTAGGCCCATCAGCCCATCGGCCTCCCCATCGCGCACCGATCGGCCGAGGGCCAATCCTTTCGGACCGCCGGCCCATTAATTCGGCCGCGCCCATTCTATTCCATTGGGCCGCTCTTAGCCGCCCAAAATAAAGTTCAATTTCAGTCTCTCCTGTCTTTTCTTTTTTTCAAAGGAATTTTTAATTCCTTTTCCTTTAGCCAGAAAATCTTTAATCTTCGGAAATTCATATCTTCTCAACCGTTCGTCCGATTGACTCCATTCCACTTCCAAAATTCCTCAAAAATTGAGATCTACCCAATGGCACGCTTAGTGATCATTAATAGGGCTTCTTTTTATCGCTTTGTTGAGTCGTCTCGTTTCGCGTGTAGTCTCGGAGCCCGAAGACCCGCAGTGCGCGGATTTCGAGGAAGAAGCTCAAGATCTCGAGCAAGGCAAGTCACCTTTGATCAATTGAACCTATAATTTAAATTAAGTATTTTGATTCCGCAAACTATGCATTAATTAGGTTACACTTGGCACTTGGCCTCGGTTTGCAATACAACCGGCAGGCCCTACCCAATTGCTGCATTTACCTTCCATGACTATTGAATACCCTGACACCCTTGTCACCCCTCAGGTGAAATCTCGGTATTCGCACCTCGTGTACGAATATCGAGACTCCCCTCAAACCTTAAAATGATCAACTGGGTAAAACTTGAGTTTACAAAATGCTTGGAAAACCCGACACTTGGGTCGGTGCCTTGAAAACTAAAATGAGTTTCTAAAACTCGCGATATGGGAGACGTGCTGGAGGTACGGTCTGCTCGTTCTCGCTCTAAGGACCGATTCCTTGGGAATTACATCCGAGCATATGTCAAGTACGACCACATGGGTGATATGGGACGCCCCTGGCTGAGTAATTAGCTAGGCCAGGGAAATCTTGATGCCAAGGGACAAGTGGATTCGTTGGGGTGGTGTCGGGGAGGACCCCTGGGCTTCCTGGCACAGTATGGTCTGGGACCTAACCTGGTGTTGGTCCGTGGGACCCCTCCCGTTGGCATAAGATGACCCTGAGTCGGCTTTCGAAATGCCTTGTCGTGAAAGCCTCAGGGTCGCCAGATGTGACTGAGCGTCGCGGGCTGGGTGATTCGGGGTTAGTAACGTCGTGTGGGTAAAGTGTACCCCCTCTGCAGAGGTTAACAACTGTTCGAACAGCCGTGCCCGCGGTCATGGGCGGATGTGAGGTGATTCCTTAGCGTAGTTTTAATGAACACTTTGTGAACTGCTGTTGGCGTGAGTTTTTCCCTTCTGTGCTTGGTTTAAGGCTGCTGGAGCAGCCGGAGTCGGTGACGATTGGCAGGGAGCCTCTTGTACCGATGGGTGGACTTGTGGCTGTTGGAGCAGCCGGAGTCGGTGACGATTGGCAGGGAGCGTCTCGTACCAGCGTGTGTGAGCTGTGGCTGTTGGAGCAGCCGGTGTCGGTGAACGATTGGCAGGGAGCCTCTCGTGCCGACAAGAATCAATCAATACATTTTCACTGCTCTGGCCGAACGAGATGCACTTTCTCGTCCGTGTCGTTGAGAAGCACTCACTTAGATGTTTCTGAAAGTTTTAAACTAAAATCAATTGTGAAAAACAACTGGCTTTCCTCTGAAGCTTGCATTAAACACTTAATTCCCCTGACTTGCTGAGTACTCCCGTACTCACCCTTGCTCTATATAATTAAACCCCCCCAGTTCTCAAAGACGAAGAGGTGGACCCTGCTGATGAAGAGTTCTTCCGGGAGCAAGCTGTCTTCGAGCAGTAGTAGGGTTTCGGCCTTTCCCCAAGGCTTTGCTTGTGGCTTAGGGCTAGCCTCCGCCTTTTTCCGCTTCCGCCTTTTTGTACTGCTGTTGTGAACTCGGGTTCTGTCCGCAGTTCCAACCCTGGTTGTAATCCTACTCTTAATAAAGAGACCGCTGTTGTTGTGATAATCTATCTTCCTGTTGTACCAGCGCTATTTCCTGGGACTGGTACAGGCATACAGGTTAATTTGGATCGCCTTATACTGGCCTCCGTTCGGGGCTAGTTCGGGGCGTGATAATATAGCACCAACAATCTTTTGAGTCTGAACCCGATGACAACAATGTATGCTTTGAAAATCTTTTGGGAAAAATTGTACTGCACGATATTCTTGATACTCAGCTAGTTGTGATCCCCATTTTCTCGACACCTCCAAATCCAACAATTTGCCATCCCAAGAAAAGAGGTGTGTGCACTAGAACTTCATAGATGATACTTTCTCTTCCTAAAGAATCCAGAGAACCAAACCAAATTTGGGTAACAAGTTGGAACAAAAAAAGAGTGGCAAGTATGTACTTTTAAATTGCACTCTCTGAATCTTTGTTGCCATTTTTAACACCCATGCTACTATAAACAACTACAAGCTTGCTCGAGGAAGCACGTTTGATGCTATGTTGGAGTTGTGATGTATGACTTTATCTACTAGTTATGTGGACATTGGGCACAATTTTGCACATCGGGCACACATTCATTAGAAATTACTAATGTCGGGGATTATCATTGGCATCCGTCTATTGAGTGTGTCACTGCTATAGAAAGACTCATAGGTATCAGTTCGGAAGGCTACATAGGTGCCGGTTTTAGGGCCGACACCAATTGGTCGGCACTAATGACCCAATTCATTGGTGCCGGTTCTTGAACCGGCACCAATGTGACACTATAGATGCCGGTTCTAATTAGAACCAGCATCTATTGGGGTGCACCCGTTTTTAATTTTTGCAGGTGCTAAAAAGACCCAAAAAATATATTTGGTATTTTATTTGACACCTATAAAGTCACACTTCACTACCCACAAGTCCCATGATATTTTCAACCCATATTCATAAATATGCCTCAAGCAAGATTCAAACTCGAAACCTTTCTCTCCATCTAAAGCATCCTTACCATCTCACCTACAAACACTTGTCTTGGAAACAAATGCTATTGTTTTGAGACTATTGTTATCCGAACTTATAATCCATATTTAACACCATAGATGAGCTCAAATGAAATTTTTGTCAACTACAAAATTGTAGATCTCATCTAGATCTACAACTTTTATATATGTTTTATCTCCATCCGAGATCATATAGAAATTTTAAACATTTACTTATGCAAATAGATATTTAGGCATTGTTTCATTGTGTTTTGATTGCGTATTCAATCACACAGATTCTAGAATCCTTAGGATGAAGACACCATATGATATGTCATTTGGGAAGAATGAATTTATTATTCCACCGAAAGTGTTTGGCCTTACTTGTTTTGTTTGAGATCATAAATCCTCTATTGGAAAACTGGATCCTCGAACCGTCAAGTGCATCTTTATAGGCTATTCATCTAGCCATTTGTCCGAACAATGAATATTTGTTAGTATGGATGTTACTTTTAGGGAATCTGTCCCATTTCATGTAGAGATGACAAATGTGAGTTCTTTATTTATTGATCTTAATGATCTAACTAGTGATGATCATGGTCACCAATGTGTGTGTTAAGCCCCACAAGGTCCATATCCCCATATGCTTGTATATGTATCATGAAAGGTGAAAGAGAGAATTGCGAAGCTTCTACTTGAAGAACTCACTGAGTCAACAAATAGCCTTTAGCTATCTGCATTTTCCCAATACCTCCAATTCCAATACACAGAGATACACATTCACTCATCCTATCAAGATCAAGTATTTGTGTACTTATATCTAGCTATTGATGATGGCAGATTGTCCCTAGAGCAATATCTGAAGCAAAGATGAAGTGGTTAAGTTACTCTCATTTCTCCCGTTCTGATTTTGTTTTACATACTGTCCAACTTGTGTACAATGCATGTACTTCTGAGGCAAGAGGTACTCAATATGAAACCTGCCTCTTCAATATATCTGGAAAGAAGTTGCGCTTGGGAGGTGAAATTTTCATGACAGAACAAGAGGGCTTTGTACCCCTGATTGTGTATTTGTGCTTGGAAGGAAGTTGTTTCCTCATAAGTTCAAGTTTACTTGGCAGATGAGTGAAACTTCATGCATACCAATATACATTATTACTATCTGAAATTTGATTCGACTTTTCTGTCAATAGTGGAATAATAGTGATTTGCACATCGATCTATCTACTGTTTCGTTAATTTTGACCTTGCATAATTTGCTTGTGAGATAGGTATTTTACAAAAAAAAAATGTCTCGAAGCTAACGCATTACCTAAATAGAGAGATGGACACCCTTACTAGTCCTTGGGAAGGCTGACAAATGCAAAGGTAATCACACAGTTATCAGACATACCATGTTTTTCTTTTCTCAAACAAAGCTTGTGAAGTTGAAAAAATAACTGAAATTCAAATTTTCAAGAAAATAAGTCTAAATTCGTTGTCTTTTGTCAGTAACAGAAAGCGAGTGACGTCATATTTCTACAACCACTACCCTGCAATATTTGTCACTGTAAAGTGACATCTTTTGTCAGTAATAGAAAGTGAGAGACATCATACTTGATGAAGCATCACAGTATCATAAACAGCAGTCTACTCTTCTGCTCAGGATGTGCTTCAAAGTCACTACTACAGAAACAGCCTTTCCGTGCGGGCCGAAAGACACCTTTCCGTGCGGAAGGCCTGCCCGCACGCGCGAGAAGGTCTGGGAAAAGACCATTTTCGCGTGCGGGCGGCCCAACTGCACGGGAAGATCCATTATCCCGTGCGGGCCGCTTGAGCAGACCGCACGGGATAAGCGATCTTCCCGTGCGGTCGCATTAAGTGGACCGCACGGGATAATAAACCAACATATAAAATAATATTTTATATGCACATAAAATAATGGGTGGATCGCTTATTCCGTGCGGTCCACTTAACGCGACCGCACGGGATAAGCGATCTGCCCATTATTTTATGTGTATATAAAATATTATTTTATATGTTGGTTTATTATTTTATGTGAATATATTACCTTATCTCTCCCCTCTCTAGATCTCCGTCTCTCTTAGTAACAGTATACATACACATCGCACGTATTAAGAATTGAACGTAATTAATTATTTTTTCATGGAATTAAGATATTAAATTTGTACGCATGCATGACATATGTATATATATACGTATCATCGCGTCTCGCAATTTACAGAAGTTTAAAAAACCACATAAAATATATCCTTAATTAGAAATATTTGTACTAGCTACTATACATATGTTCTTTTTCCCACTCTCTAAGTCGTTTGAAGGTATCATCCGTCGCAAGCTGGCTCTCCGGATCGTAGAAATCGCCCAAATGGTTGCAGACATCGCGGCGGATGAAGCGGCAAATATCTGCACACAAGTTTAGTATGGTTCGATCATCGAACCGGTTCGCTACAACTGGAACGGACGGGATCTGTTTCAGAAGGAATATACATTGTTATAGTTAGGAAAGTTATACAAGATCTTATAATGTGTGAAAAGATATTTTCTCTCGACTTTCTTCTTCAAACTTTGTAGTGTATCTCCCGTTGAGTCTAAGCATCTCGCATATGTAATATCCGCATAAATTAGTCTGTGGTGGTTGCTTAAAACACTATGTTGAAAAAAATTGTATACATCAATATTTTGAGTGAAACAAGTATATGTAAGAAATGTCGGAACAAGAGACATGTAATTACCGGCCATCTTGTCTTCACGAGAAGCTTTTTCTTTTGTGGATTATTGATTGGTCCACCGTGGTCTACGTAATATCTGTGTGCTCTATAAAGACAAAACAATTGTTTGAGTCAATTATGTGTATTCGAGAGTACAATAGCCAACATTTAGTAAATGGTGCATAACAGGACTTACAAATTTAATATAACGAGAAACTCTGTAAATGTTTCCTCGCCATAGTGCGCCGGATCCAGCACTACGGCCAGGTGGTCCCGTGGATATACCAAAAAAAGTATGTAATGATCGCTGCAAAGAAGATATGTTAGTTGTATGTGATATCGTACTAAAACATAAGTACTACGGAAGAATCATACGTACCGCAGCGCGTAAGGGACGAAGAGAACAGTTTTGTCTTTGTGTGCAACCATCGCTCTGCCCAAGTACAGTGCTACGCTGACCATCTTTTTCTTGTGCATTTTTTCGACGACCTCTTTTTTCTCGGACATCGTTTTACCTTTGAGCTCAGCGGAATCTGCACGAATATTCACCGTGTGTTCCGTCCAGCAAACCCTTGTTGGGTTGATGTATCCTACTGGATGGCTGGCCTTTTCAGCGGCGTGGAATTGCATCCTAAGTAATAAAGCGGGTAATTTATCAGAAGTTAGTTAGCAAGTGAATTAATATATGACATTAATTACGAATGACTTACAGGCAAAATGCAGCAACGAGATTTATATCCATTTTGTCCAGCTTGAATAATGCGTGAAGGTCGTTGAAATCGATTACCAGCATCCCATTTGGGCCACTGGTGAAAGCGTTATCCGGGACCTTCACAGTAATCATGCCCAGGCCTTTTTTAGATGCCTTCAGATATCAGTCATGCATCAGCCTCATTTCCCAAGGCAGGCCTTCCATGAGCTTCGGGGGCAGGAACGGCTTCCCGTGCACGTACTTTGTTGGCACTTCGTCGGAAGTCCAGTTTTGCAGGTCCTCCATTTGATTTTTCACCGATTTTTGTGAATCCGACAAATGTGGAGTTTCATCCTGCTTCTTGTCAGTCGACGCTCTCCCCCTGAAAGCCTGGAATACTAACCTTTCCTCGTATACGGCCATTTTTTCCTTATCATAAGTTGACCTAATCATTGTCGGGATAAGCCGACGAGGTTCAAGCTTGGTCGGACTTGGAAGACTTGCGCTTCTCATAAGAGGCCTTTCAGGTAGCGCCAATGCAGACTGTGGTGTCGGAGGAGGTTGTTCTGCGTGGACTTCAGGGGCTGATAGATGTGCTGAACCTGGACCTAAAGGATTAGGGGAGGAGGGAGGTGGGGAGGCAGGCCTATTAGTTGGCGAATCTTGCCCTGGTGGAGAAGTTGGTGCAGGCACAGCAGCAATCTTTGGAGCCGGCGGGCGTGGGGTTGAAGGCGATGGACCGACCAGCAGTATATCTCGTCGATGCCATAGTATAAACTGATTCACCGCATCCCCAAGCAATTGTATCCCGTCCGGTGTTGGAATATCTATCTCTAAACTGGTATGCTCTGCATGCACCTTGGCCACTTGCACCCTTGCATATTCTTCAGGGATTGGCGTGTTCTAAATTTGGCGCCCTGGTATCGCAAGTCCTGTACCCACCTCCTTTCTCTTCCCGGCCCTTCCTATCGGCACGAGCAGGCTGCACGGCGTCGGGGCAGTTATGTTGTCTACTGGTAAGGTGCGGTGTCCACTGACCCGACACTGCTTGGCACCTGTACTGTGGGTTCTTCGGATTGATGGAACAAGTGCGGGAAGGCTTGACGATTTTGAGCAACAAGAGAGTAGAAATGTTGTTCAACTTGTTTTGCTATCCTCTCTTCCAATTTCTGTTTGTACCTGTCCCGTTTCTTGTAACCCTTAGCTTCCTCCGGAAACCCTTCCTTCCAGCTCGTCCTTGACGATAGGCCCCTTACTCGTCCGGAATGTTCAGGGTTGCCTAATGCAGCTGTTAGTTGATCATGTTCTCTCTTGGCAATGAATTCCCCTGTTTTCTCTTTTTCCGCGACGTCCTTAAGACTACTGGTCACACGCTCGATATCCGGATCCTCGAACTGGATCTCTCCCGCATTGGTGACTTGCCCTGTGCTCCGTGCCCAAACCCAGTTTTTGCTTCTTTCCTTTAGGGCATCTACAAGCAGGGGCTTGCCTTGGGCGGCAAACTTCTCTTCAGTTACTCGCCACTTCTCTACGTGGCCATCGTAGCCGCTCGAGCCCAACCGGTGCGGGTATTTGTTCCTTTTAGATAGAACGGACATCTTTTTCCTCCGCGCTAAGGCTTCCGGGCTTGTCATCTTTGCCACAAAGGTGTCCCATTCGGCGGGCATAATACCACCGTAGTCGGCGAATGGAGTCTTGTTCTATTGCACGTAGTGAGTGTTCAAGTCCGATTTCCACTGCCTCCACCGATGCGCCATCGTTTTTAGGGCAAATTCTTTTCCCATAGCCTCTGAACCAGGCGGATAGACAAGCCACTTCTGCAACTCGTTCCACATGAAGTTCTTCATGTTGTCATCCACCTGCTCCCAAGAATCTACATTCAAAGGGCCGTGCGTTCTGGCCACCACACCACAGGTGGTGCTGAATTTAGTCATTGCTACCTTGGGCTCTACTGGTTTTCCATCCTGGTTCAAAGAGGTGATGTAGTATGTCTCCTTGGGGGTTTGGGTCTTACTTCTCTTAGCACGTCTTCTCTTTTGACTGGACGTTTCTCCGGTGTCGGTTTCTACCGGACCGGACGTTGCCGTGTCCGTCTCGCATTCGGCTATTACGGCAGACTTGGCAGCCTTTCTTTTTGACTGGCGTCTTGTTTTCATCTGTTCATCCATCAGAAAAAGTTAAACGCGACCGAGAGGGAGACGGCTTAGTTTATAACACTACAACTCGACTTACTGCTTCCTCCATAGGGATGTAGTCGGGGTCTTCTTCAACCGGTGGTGCTGGCGTAACTTCGACATGGCACATCGGATTGCTTGGTGTCTGCCATGTGCCTTCGCTCGAAACCTCTTGCGTTGGTTCGACGTTGGGTGCATCGGAGGGAGCTTTCTCGGTCGACACTTGATCTACGGTTGGTCGTAACACAATTAATTTTATTTTCATCTTATTGTAACTAAAATACCAGGCAGAAGAAATATTATACATAATATTAGCATTTTTAGAGTATTAAAATTTGGGGCAAAATTTAAACATCACATATATTATACATATATTTACAAACCATGCAAATATTATGTATAATACAAATATTATGTATATTAAAAAATGCTAATATCATACATATATTAACAAATGCTAAATATATTAATGTAGATTATACATATATACATAAATAAACATCTAATTTACAAACATCACATATATTATACATATGTATAATACAAATATTATACATAATAATACGTTCACAGTTATTAATTCTCAATAAAAGGTGGACTCATAAGAAATTTTCCGCGAGGTTGAAGCTCTCACTAACTTCTATCTAAAATCTCTGTATGAATGTTCATTGGAATTTAAAATAAAATCAGAAGATTCAATCATTTGTTTCAAAGGCCTTCATAGAATTTGTTCCTATATGATTGATCTCCAAATTTTGTATGTTTTTCATATAAACCAAACTGACCCTAAGCAAATCAGCAGTAATAGCTAACCGATTTTGAGTTAGCACTAAGATTGTGTACTGTTGTGTACTAGTGGCATTCTATGTACACTTGGACTTATAACAACATGCGTGATCTGGACTTTCTGCAGTTTTTAACAACATACGCATTTCTTGGATACTAATTAAAATACACAGAAATCTAAATATTTTTAACCATTCAGAAGCTTGGGAATGGCATTTAACAATTCAAAATTCATAATCTAACTAATGGTGGGAACTAATGAAAAGAATTTTTTTTCCTTTTTAGACAATATAGCTATACAAATACTTATATTATAGAAAAGGAGGAGTATTTTGCATGAAAATTCATCGTTGTGTTTAGTTATTAGGAACACCCTGGCGAAGGATTGAACAATGGACGTGCCATCCGAACACATCCATCCATTCCATTCATCATGAACATATTTTTCAAAATTCTAAATGATACATTTCGTGCAAAAGTATTTTATATAGAAGTTTATTGAAAAATCAAATAATTTATTTTTTCAAATTTATAATAATTAATACTTAATTACTTATATGCATCTATCTAATCTAACATCGAAAATTCATCAAAAAAAATTGACATATATCCCTTGTAGGCATTTCGTCGAACAGTTGACATGCCATCCGAACACATCCATCCATTCCATTCATCTATCCATCACAACACATCCACCCATTCCATTCATCCATCCCACATCCATTCCATCTCATCTCACCTTGCGAGGAGGGACGTCGGCGTCGGTTGTGGGGGCCGGTGTGAGGCGTCGTCGGCTGCACGGCGTCGGCGGCCGGGGCGTCGTCGTCGGTGGGCGTCGTCGGCGGCGGCCGCGACGTCGTCGTCGGTGGGCGTCGGCGGCCGGGGTGTCGTCGTCGGTAGGCGTCGGCGGCCGGGGAGTCGTCGTCGGCGGGGCGTCGTCGTCGGTGGGCGGCAGCGCGCGCAGGGATGGGCGGCGCGGCGGGGACCGGCGGCGAGAGAGGGCTAGAGAGATGGGCGGCACAGATCTGGGTGGCGCGGGGGGCTTGAGGCCGGCGGGCGGGAGGGCGCCGAGAGAGAGAGAGATGGGCGGCGGCGCACGGCGGCTTAGAAATTTTTGGCAGCCTGGCGGCAGAGATCTGGACTCGTCGGGGACTTAGAAAATTTTAGGGATCCCGCGCAACTATATATAGGTGCCAATTATCCCGTGCGGGCAGCTTTAGAGCCCGCACGAAAAGATATCTTTCCGTGCGGGCCGCTTAAACCGCCCGCGCGGAAATATCTCTTTCCGTGCGGGCCGCTTAAACCGCCCGCACGGAAAGACATATTTCCGTGCGGGCTCTTAAGCCGCCCGCACGGGATAATTGGCGCCCTTATTTTAAAACTGTAAAACTAAAAAAGATATGAATGCTAAAATATTTATTAACATATTAATTATTGCATTTATTAATTGTCCCATGTAAAACTATAAAACTAACAAATATGAATGCACATGCTAACATATCAATGTAAAAAAATTCAATCAATATAAATTTGTCACATATTAATATATCAATTGCTCACATATTAATTTATTAACATATTAATCATCCACATAAATACCAGAAGTTCGATATAAAACCACACGTTCACTGGTAACACCATAAGCTTGATACATTCGCGTGCAAAAACATATTGTACAAAAAAAGAAACTAGCGTTTCACTATTTTTGGATTAACATCCTTCCGCACGGATGCAAACTTTGATTCGTCGAGGACACTCTCAATGCGTTTCATTCGCGTAGGAAGATCTGTGAATAACTCAATGGCGTCATACTGGTTATAATCGCGTGCGTCTTGAATGTTGTCAATTCCAATGATGTTTTGGTTGCCCGATACAATAATGTCCATCTTTTCATCGGAAGGATCCTTCACATAAAAAACCTGTGCAACACGCTCCGCAAGGACCCATGGATCATCCTTATGTCCAATTTTACTCCGTTCGGCACAAGTAAATCCAAATTTATCTACCATGATGTCTTTCACCCATTGGCATCTGAGAACAGGGATCTGAATGTTTAAACCGTAGTCAAGTTCCCATATTTCTTGTATGATCCCGTAGTAAGACTTGTTCTGCCCTGTTGCGTCCAACGCTACGACACGAACCCCACTGTTCTGCGCTGAGCTTTTCCTATCTTTGCTGTTTGTGTAAAAAGAATATCCTCCGATATCATACCCTTGCCATGAGGTCACAAGGCTTGTTGGGCCAGCTGCAAGTCTTTCTATCGTTTTTTCCTCGATTGATTCTCCACACGGTAGCTTTTGATCCTTCAGCCAATGGGGAAACGTGCGCTTCTGTTCTTTCGAAACCCAACCGTCGGATCGCCCAGGATTGCATGCTCTGATATCGGAAGTGTGTTGCTCAATGTAGGGCGCAACGATGGCGAGTTGTTGAAGAACACTGCTGTGTGCATCTGATACCATTTTGTAATCGTTGTCGTAGAAGCATTTTCTTCCCACAGTACCCTTCCCAGATAACCTTCCATCATGTCGAGGCACCGGTGTCCCAATGGGGTTGACATCGCTCATATAATCTAGGCAACACTCGACAACCTCCTCAGTTGTGTAACCCTCTATCATCGAGCCCTCTGGATGAGCACAATTACGGACATACCCTTTTAGAACGGCCATGTATCGCTCGTACGCCTACATTTGATGTAGGTATAGAGGACCAAGTTCAATAATTTGAGGGACAATGTAAACAATGAGATGTTCCATCATGTCCCAGTACGATGGAGGAAAAAACATCTCTAGCTGGCAAGCGGTCTCGACTGCGAATTTCTGAAGGGGTCCTAATTCTTCTGGATCAAAAACTTTCTGTGAAACTCGATTAAAAAAATAGCACAGCTTTGTTATCACTACCTTGGTGTGCACTGGTTTCACCGCCCTTATAGCGATAGGGAGGAATACCGTAAGCATCTTATGACAGTCGTGAGCGTTGTATCCAGAAATCGACAAATCTTTCATTGATACTAGTTTCCGGATATTCGATGAGAATCTAGTCGGCACTTTCAATCCACGAAGACATTGACACAAAACTTTTTTCTCTTCTGTGACATTGAGTAGCATGCCGGTGGAATCTCAATCTTACCATTCGTTAGCTCTATCGGGTGGAGATCTTTCCTTATGCCCAAATTGACCAGGTCGTTACGTGACTTCAACCCATCCTTTGTTTTACTTGGGATGTCAAGTAAAGTCCCGATGGTGCTGTCGAACACGTTCTTCTCGAGGTGCATGACATCGGCGGCATGGCGAATCTCCAGGTCTTTCCAGTACGTCAGGTGCTTGAAAAAGATTGAATGTTTCTTGAAGGGCAGCGTGTTTTCTACCACTTCTTTCTTCCTCTTGCCTAAAGCTGTCTTTCCCTTGCCGAACACGACCTTTATGTTTTTTGTCAACTTGAACACCGTGGAACCATCCTTTGCTTCGGGGGCAATACCTTCCTCAATAGTTTTGTCAAAAAAGGTAGCCATCGCATGATACCTATGCTTCTGTGGTAAGAAACGACGATGACGCATGTAAACTAACTTTTTTGACGAGGTCAGGTATATGTACGATGTGTTGTCCAGGCATATAAGACATCCGGTCTTTCCTTTAATCTGTCCTGAGAGAGAAAAATTTGCTGGTAGATCGTTTATAGTAACGAATATGATAGCACGCAGAGTAAAATGCTCCTGTCGGTACGCATCAAACAATCGTAGACCCTCTTACCACATTTCTTGTATATCCTCCATCAAAGGTTCAAGAAACACGTCTAGATCGATGCCAGGCTGTTTTGGCCCTTGTATAAGGATAGTCAACAAAATATACTTTCGCTTCTGACATAACCATGTCGGAAGGTTATACATGGTGAGCAGAACAGGCCAAGTGCTGTGCGAGCTGCTTAGGTCACCAAACGGATTCATTCCATCCGTGCTCAACGCAAACCTTACATTTCTCGGATCATTTGCAAATTCTGGATGCTTCGAATCAAAGTTTCTCCATTGTCGAGCATCGGCGGGGTGTCGAATCATACCATCTGTTTTCCGACCCTCTTCATGCCATCTCATCAACTCGGCGTCGGCGGGGTTCGAGAACAATCGCTTCATGCGATCTTTCACTGGCAAGTACCACATCACCATGGCCGGAATCTTTTTTCCTGGCTCAACCAATGTATTTGGTTCGGCAACAGCACTATCGGTGGCACTGTTATCCTTTTTGTACCTACTCGCCCCATAAGTTGGACACTTGTCCAAGTCAGCGTATTCATTGCGATAAAGTACACAGTGATTAATACATGCATAGATCTTTTCCACACCAAGTGATAATGGACATATCAGTTTCTTGGCTTGGTAGGTGTTAGCTGGCAACAAGTTAGGCTTAGGAAGTATAGCTCTAAGGAGACCTATCAAGTCATTAAAACTAGTATCAGACCAGCCGTGCCTGGCCTTCAATCTAAGAAGTTCTAGCACCGACCGCAACACTGTATACTGCATGTCACATCCCTTTGATTGATCGTACAAAAGATATTTCGTTGATTTCTGCAACGCCTCCCAATTATTTAAATCTTTTGCTTTCTCTGTTAGGACCTCTGGTTCAGCATGCCGCGACATATCCTCAAGATCAAGATCAATATCAACCTTTGCGGCGTCAAAACCAGTGCCGCCAAAATCACCAGTCATTTGACGAGACATGTCATCAATTATAAAATCCTCTGTCTGATCGAACCAAATATCACCAATCTCTACAGGAGGGGCGACTTCCCCGTGATAAATCCAAACTGTATATTTCACCACAAATCCACGCTGAATTATGTGTCCCAGGATTACATCCGGATCTTTCCACATCTTCTGATTCTTGCAATCCACGCATGGACAAAAAATATCCTTCCTACTTTCTCTCAAAGCGTGTGTCTTAGCCTTGTCAATAAATGTTGATGCTTCTCTCATGAACACCGGATGAGTTCTCCGTGTCTCATACATCCATGTCCGATCCATCTAAAAAATTCACAACATTAATTAATATTATATTGCCGGTGTTTTCTAAACAAACAAATTAAACTTAATTCATGCTTTTTAACTAAAACCTCATTCACAACAAATAATAATACGGAGACAATATTAGCTACCAAAAAATGGTTCAATCAAAAAAATAAAATATTTGACCTACAAATTACATACATATATAGCACAAAGTACCAATTCGCACAAGTTTACATATCTTCGCATTCAACCAATGAAATTTTACAAAAACGAAAGCAAATGAAGGAGATGATCGAACACATTACTTTTTATATTGATTTCAATCAAAGATTTTAACTCTACAATCTCCCACCAAAAGAAAATGTCTATTTTTGGAGAGAGAAACTGAGTTAAAATAAATTCAAATATCTTCACATTAAACCAATAAAAACTTTTAAAAGTGGAAGCAAATGAAAGAGAAGATCAAGCATGATACCTTTTGTATTGATTCCAATTGAAGAATACAAGTTGAAAACCTTCCCTCCTATAATTGCATTTTTTTGAGAGAGAAACACCAAGTTCAAAGTGGCACTGTCGGGGGGTGGGAGTGTTTTATAGTGCATCATCGCGTGCGGTTCACCTAACGAACCGCACGGGATAATCATTATCCCGTGCGGGTTCTTAAGCGGACCGCACGGGATAATCTTATCTCGTGCGGTCGGCTTAAGGAAGCCGCACGCGATAATGACTTATCCCGTGCGGTCGGCTTAAGCCGACCGCACGGGATAACTTATTATCGCGTGCGGTTCAACAGCCGGCCCCCTCGGGACCGGTTTTTCCAGGCGCGGCCACTTATGGCCCGTCTGGAAACTGTTGGGGGCCTCGTCCAGAAAACCCCTTTCTGTAGTAGTAAGTGTTTCAGTGCTGAACTCGGATCCAAGATCAAGGTACTTACATCGATGGGTTACTGCAGCTTGTTACCATGTCAATTTTACCGACGCCTCCAAATCCAACATGTAGTGTTATACACAGTTCTCTACTATCTAAGCTCTCCACAAGGCGATTAGCATGAATCTGGATAGAGGACACTAGCAAATTTGGGTAACAACATACGTCCTTTTGGGACATATATACTACCTCTGTCCCAAATATATATAACGATTGTAGGTTTCCTTGGATAGATAGAGGAAGGAAAAACACAATGACACCCTTCATTAAGTGAGTAGCATGTCGGGATGAAGAGGTGGTTAGGGGTAGGATTAGGCAAAAATTAAATGAGGGGTCGTTGCATGTGATAAGTACATACATGATCTCTTATATTTTTGGCAAAATTTATACCCATTGATCTATTTTATTTTGCGACAGAGCGATTAAAATATATGATCGATGCATATAGACATATAAGACGATGTTGAGACATGTACACATCAGCCACAATTTTTACTAGCGTTAGTTGTACTAATGTACTTGCAGTTTACATTGTATTTTTGCTTGTACAGTGCTAAGAGTGTGAGAAGGAGATGAGTAGGTACGGGAGGTTACATGCTAAAATATTCAATCCTACCATGTGAATATATGTTAAAATTATCATATATAATAATGTAGAGTATGTTACATTAACATGGGGTTTCATATGGAGTTCTTTGAAATAAATTACTGTAATAATTGGTTCTATAATACTCCCATGAAAACGCTATTGATCTAAAATCGTGCAGTCATGCATATAATGTAGAAAATATAAAAAAATGGTCATTACCATGCAACAGGCTATGTGACGCAACCAGGCAGCTGCGAATACATATAAAACTAAATATTTCAGTCATTAGCACTCAACTAGATGTTTGTCTCTAATGGTTTTTCATATTATCCTGAGGGATTGCACAAGTGGGCTACTGGACTCTCCATTAACTTGGCATAAAGAAGTCCTGGCGATGCATAACCAACCTCCATAATATTTTCATCTTGGGAAGATTGTTCAATTCAAAACAAATAAAAGCTGGTTGGTCCCAGATATTCTACTTGATGGAATGCAAAATGATGCACAAGTTCCTGAGGCATAGCAGACTGAGGTCCTTGACATCTCCATTTTCCTAATCTATCTATCTATATCTATATTAATTGAACACTTTCAACAAGCTACCACGTTAATTGAAGAAATAACGGTTGATTAAATCTATTTTACCATCATCAACGTACGTACTATAATCCTTCAATGTTGTGGGCTGATTTGCCTTCTAACTTCATGGGCTCTTTCAGCCCATCTATTAATTTCTATACGACAGATCAGCAGTAATCGAGAGATATACAGATCGATCCTATCTCTTAATGTCACAGAGGTAGGAGAGAGGACTCCGGAAACCACGTGGGAGACTCCACGCGGTTGGTGACGATTTATAATCTCAAATCCTCTCCTACTCGGATACTATAATTTACCTTAACCTTGGACAGATTGGTTTCTCATCCACTTTCATTCAGAATGATATGAAACACCATCATCCAACCCAATAAATTTCAGGAGTCCAGATGCTGACCCAAAAATCGAGCACATCTACCGCCGCTTCGCAATTCAAGCAGGTATGGTCGAACTTGCACATTCTCTGTGATCTACTCAGTGATCTATTTAAGACTTTCTCGATTTCTGATTTGTTTGGACTTTTGAGTAATGAATTATTGGGCAACCATTTTCCTATTTAATGAGCTTTGGGTGTCCCGCTATGTTGACGCCGAATGCGTACCGCCGATGAGAATTCAGCGTACGGACACACGAAGGCCTGGGAGATCTGCTTAGCTCCAGTCAGTTTGATCCTGCCACTGACAAGATATACAAAATAGCAGAACAAAAGGTCTAGGCCGATAGGGCAAAAACGTATCGGCCGGTAGGCCGATAACCAAAACAACCAGTCGGTCGATAATAACATGATGATATAGCAATGTGATATAGCATAATCCAAATATAAAATAAACATTGATCTGAGGATTAAAGCATACATCGGCCAGAGGTCCGATGGCATAAATTCTCATTAAGCAAATAAACAATAAATACTCTGTTGTCATCTGCCAGATCCAATCTATATATAAAACTCTTGGGCCGATGCAACGTCCAGATAATTCACTGGCTGAAACCCCGGTGAAACCCTTATTGGCAATCGACAAGCAGGCTAGAGATTACGGTTCTAATCACGACTTAGCAGCACTAAGTATGAAAAGAAACGCAAGATCTAGACAATCAAGCCTTCGACTGATTTTCAGAGTGGTGGATACCTTAGCCAATCTAATCTAACGAGGCAATTTAGTCGATACCGGCGTAAACCCTAAAACGAATCTTGGCCGATACGACTAAATCGAGACGCCAAACCAGATTGACTAAGATATATGATAGTAGGTGCTTACGTTGACGAGATCAGAACGTCGAAGCCCTAGCCCCGACAGCGCAGGCAGCCATAACGAGACTTATCCCTTGCGGGAAGGGCATGAACTCGCCGAAGAAGACGAAAAGTGAAGGTTGGCGATGCGCCGAAGTTGTATTGATCGTAAGATAATTTTACATGAGCCTTAGGCTTACATATTTATACTCATAGGCTAACAAAGATCCTAACAGAATACGACTCAAACTTTCTTAAAGATAAAAGGAAACAGATTAAGTCCTTATTGGACAGTAAACACACTTTTCTAAAGATAAAAAGGAAACTAACAAACTTATCCTAATTAAAAGATACAAGCCGCATCTCCTTAGATTCGGTCTTCTCTGGATAATATCTTCCCGAATCTAACAAGAATCCGACTGCTGTTGGTAGTTGGTTTAAGATAACCCCCATCGGCCGATGTAGAACTCTAGGCCGATACTAGCTTCGAGCCGATATGGACCCTGGGCTGATGGGGACTTCGGGGCTTACCAAATTCTGGCGTTAACACATGCCCCCCAGTTTTGGAGTATGAGAAGTCATGCTTCAAAATTATCCTTGCCTTGATCGCCCCAAAACTGATTCTTCTCTTCTTTACATCGGCTCTCATAAGTCGATACCTTCTGTATTAGATGAGCCAGGCTGTCAAACTCATGGAAAAAGAATCTATCTTTGATATATGTTGCCAACCCTTGAAGTGCAAGCTCTGCTAGCTGCTCATCACTTAGACTCAAGTTATAGCATCGGCTGCAGACATCACAAAACCTTCGAATATATTCCTTAGCCGACTCCCCTTCTTGCTGTTTAACTGATATCAAGTCTGAAAGCTTCAACTCATCAATTCCAGCAAAGAAGTATTGGTGAAACTGCTTCTCAAGATCGGCCCAACCTCTGATAGAGTGTGGTGGCAATGATGAAAACCATATGAAGGCCGATCCAGTCAAAGACAACGGAAACAATCTAACTTTCAGAGCCTCTTCAGCCGATGCCTCCCCACACTGGGCTAAAAATCGGCTGATATGTTCCCTTGTAAATATATCATCTTGCCCTGAGAATTGGAAAAAGTCTGGAATCTTGTATCGGCCTGGAAGTGGAACCCTATCAAACCACTCAGGATATGGCGGCCGATACACAGAAATCTGATCCTTAGGTTTAATCCCAAACTGCTCCTCCGTTACCTTTGCAATCATATTGGCCCAATCTTCTTTAGACTGATATCTTTGAGTTTCTTTTGGCCGATATTGTTGATGTGGCTCTCCTGGCTAATGCTGATCTATTTGTCCCCTAAGCCAATGTCGTTGTTGCCGATGATGCTGAGATTGTTCATCGATTTGCCCCCCAGTCTGATTTTTTAAGGCAATTACTCTGGGAACTATCTTCTCGATTAAACCATGTAATGTACTCACCAAAACTCCAGATCGATCAAACACAGCACGACGAACGATTTCATCAATTGCCTTTTGAAGCGTCTCATCGTCCATTGGCTCTTCTTCTTCCTCTATCGGCTTGAGAGATTGTTCTTCCTTGGCCTTGACTTCCTTCTCAGACATCTTGTTGCAATTGTGGGTTCCACGAGCCGTGTAAAAGTCTGTTGTCAAAAACACGGTCCCAACAGGCGTGCCAAAAATATGTTGACGCCGAATGCGTATCGCCGATGAGGATCCAGCGTGTGGACACACGAAGGCCTAGGAGATCTGCTTAGCTCCAGTGCAGGTCCTAAAATTGATGAAGCGCGGGCGTGCCAGTCAGTTTGATACTGTCACTGACAAGATATGCAAAATAGCAGAACGAAAGGTCTATCGGCCGATAGGCTGATAGGGCAAAAACGTATCGGCCGGTAGGCCGATAACCGAAACAACCGGTCGGCCGATGATAACATGATGATATAGCAATGTGATATAGTATAATCCAAATATAAAATAAACATTGATCTGAGAATTAAAGCATACATCGGCCAGAGGTCCGACAGCATAAATTCTCAATAAGCAAATAAACAATAAATACTCTGTTATCATCGGCCAGATCCAATCTATATGTAAAACTCTTGGGCCGATGCAACGTCCAGATAACTCACCGGCTGAAACCCCGGTGAAACTCTTATTGGCAATCAACAAGCAGGCTAGATATTACGGTTCTAATCACGACTTAGCGGCACTAAGTATGAAAAGAAACGCAAGATCTAGACAATCAAGCCTTCGACTGATTTTCAGGGTGGTGGATACCTTAGCCAATCTAATCTAGCGAGGCAATTTAGTCGATACCAGCGTAAACCCTAAAACGAATCTCGGCCGATACGACTAAATTGAGACGCCAAACCAGATTGACTAAGATATATGATAGTAGGTGCTTACGTTGACGAGATCAGAACGTCGAAGCCCTAGCCCCGACAGCGTAGGCAGCCATAACGAGACTTACCCCTCGCGGGAAGGGCATGAACTCGCCGAGAAGACGAAAAGTAAAGGTTGGCGATGCGCCGAAGTTGTATTAATCGTAAGATAATTTTACATGAGCCTTAGGCTTACATATTTATACCCATAGGCTAACAAAGATCCTAACAGAATACGACTCAAACTTTCTTAAACATAAAAGGAAACAGATAAAGTCCTTATTGGACACTAAACACACTTTCCTAAAGATAAAAAGGAAACTAACAAACTTATCCTAATTAAAAGATACAAGCCGCATCTCCTTAGATTCGGTCTTCTCTGGATAAGATCTTCCCGAATCTAACAAGAATCCGACTGCTGTTGGTAGTTGGTTTAAGATAACCCCCATCGGCCGATGTAGAACTCTAGGCCGATACTACCTTCGAGCCAATATGGACCCTGGGCTGATGGGGACTTCGGGGCTTACCAAATTCTGGCGTTAACACTCGCTAAGCGTGCATGTTGCAATCTATTTAAGAAATTGGATTATTGCCCGTGCTTTGCTGTGGGAATTACTAAGCAATTTTCAATATATTTTTTCAACAATTAAGCGAAAAGCAAAAAAAAAATAACGAAACGCGCTTTAATGTGGAACATATTGATAAATATATGTTAAATATTATAAAATGATAGATAGATTTGTTAAAATATTGTGAAAATAATGTAAGGGGTTATAATTGGATATGCTTGCATGTTGATTCGTAGAATTAAATAGATTATAAATGATGTCACATGTTTGCATGAGGTTAAATATGTAATTGTTGTTAGTGGGTGATGATGTGACATAGTTGCATGTTGAGTTTTAGAGTTAATGGGTTGTAATTTTATAGAAAGTATACATTATTGATCACTAAACTTTTTTTAGGAAACTGATTACTGATTTTGAAAGAAATAATGAAATAGTTGTTAATCTTTAACCTATTGAATGAGCTGTGTGCTAATAACAAGGTGTTCCCTTAATCATGTCAGTCGACACATCACAGAATCCTCATTTATATTTTTTCTCTAAATATAAACTAGCAAATAATATTTGTTTTTCCATATTTCCTGTTTGTATGTCTGTACGCACTGCATGTAGTCTGAAGCCTACCTTTTCTTTTACAAAAACTGAAGGATAACTGCACCCATCTTGGCTCTCAATTTAAAAATTTATTAATTTAATTATAAATTTTTAAATTAATAATTAGCAAATTATAACTTATGTTAACTCCAAACCAAGTACAATACAAGGATTATTTACTATTTTCTGAATTATTAAATCATAATAGTTATAATTATGACATAAAAACATATTATTTCTAAATTTATAAATTATTAAATCATGAAAAATATATAACGGTGGCTCTATACCAAGTATAATTTCATATTTTAATTACACATTTTGAAATTATTAAGTCATTTTTTTATAATCAAAAGTATAAGTCATGTATAATTATGTACTTCTTAATTCAAAATTTATCAGTTCTTCTCAAATATAAAACAAGACTCCAACCTGAAAAAATATCATTTTTAGAAAAATTCGATAACCAACATAATCATCACATGATTACATTTTTACTATTTATATTATTAATAATAATAGCCGGTGCAACGCATGGGTTAGCGACTACTACTTCCAATTCTGATAAGCAAAGCTATAAATTCTTCCATTACAGGCAAAATTCATATACTATTGGGCAAGTTCACATCTTGGAGAAGCATCTATTTTTTCGATTGCTTGGCAGGAAGCAAGCGAATGACTTTACGGATCAATTTTGTAGAGTTCATGTGGGAACTTTTGAAAGAACAAGATTAGCCCTCGTCAGCTCACAAGCCAACATATTTAAGTGCATTTCACTATTTGGTGGTAGTACAATTAATAGGTGGTGGAGAGGACGTTGGGGAACAAATGATTAAGAATACATGAGTTGATTCAAGAGTACTATTGCGATGTGTTATAACAAAGTAACAAGAATTATAACAACTAACATATTGGTACCAATTATTTTGTTAATTGTAGAAAATCACACACTGTGATTGGTATGGTGGACATTTTTCTGACAAAAGAAAGAGGATGTGTAGCTTGGATATAACCCCTTGTTGCTCAAACCAACTAAATTGCACATTTAAATAACGGGGACTGGATAGATAAACTCTATAATATCCAAGTGGAACAAGTAAAGCACACAGCACTTCTTGGATAGTTGGACCAGTGATGTGAACTTCAACAGTGCAACAAAGGATGAAAGTAAGATTAGAGCCACTTCTGCTGTCATTTGCACCTAACAAGAATGACTTCTTGTACACATAGAACTTGCCCAATGAAGTACCAGCCTAGCATGCATGATATAGCATCTGCAACAATCAATTTAGGTCTCGCCCTCCTGAGAAGAAACTGTGTTTCGAAGCAGAAAATAACTCACATGTAGTGCATGGTATTCGCGATGCTGCAGAACTGCCGATGGTTGCTATCTCCACTATCTTGTTGTCACCGTCCATTCCAACATCTAGGC
This sequence comes from Oryza officinalis, assembly GCA_008326285.1. Lineage (NCBI taxonomy): Eukaryota > Viridiplantae > Streptophyta > Magnoliopsida > Poales > Poaceae > Oryza > Oryza officinalis. Next base: position 29,123,004 of record BDMV01000012.1, read on the forward strand.
CTGCACAAAATGTTTTACCATCCGAGACAAGCAAGCTACTAGTGCCCACGCATGCCAATATATTCAAGCTGAACAAATTCATGGAACAATGACACAGGAGACACTATTAGGGAAAGGGTTTTTTCAGACGGCCGAGAAGGGTTTTTGCGTGTGGTTGGCCAGCCCGTCTGTCCCCAGGTGTCTGTGAAGATCACCATCTTCGTGTGCGGGTGGCCCAACTGCACACGAAGATATGTCTTCGCAGGCAGTCCGCTTAACGCGACTGCATGCGAAAATTAATCTTCACGTGCGGTCGCGTTAAGTGGACCGCCTGCGAAGACATATCTTCGCATGCAGCCATGCAATAGCTAGCCATTTGAGAAGTTGTTATACACTATATAACACAATATTTTTCGCTATTAATAATTGCCTTTTCGAATGGTACGCGTACTAACTAATTGCTTCATGAAATAAACAAGATATTACAAGTGAACCCAAATATATTGTCATAAAGATATAATATACATATGCACATACACATATCATGCTGGCTTTTTTGTCTCGCATTTTACATTTATGTACATATGTCACAAAAATGTTTTTTCTCGCATTCTGCAGGTGAACACAAATATTGTCACACTGAATTATTTATGCATATGTTCTTTCTCCCACTCTCTTAGGGGGTTTGAATTTTTTCTCAAATGCAAGTTGGCTCATTGTCATAGAATTCCCCTAACCGGTTGCAGCAATTGCGGCGGATGAAGTGACACAGATCCACGCATAAGTTTAGAATTGTTTGTTTAACGAACCAGTTTGCTACAATAGGAATTTGCAGGCTCTGTTCAAAAAAAAAAGATATAATGAAAGTTAGGAAATGAAATTAGACAACATATTTTGTATAGAGGACATTCTCCGAACTTACATTTTCAAAGTTTGTTGTGTACCTCTCGTTAACTCTAAGCATCTGGCACATGTAATATCCACATAGGTTAGTGCCTGGGGTTTGTTTGAAACACTGTGTAGAAAAAAGACAACCGTCAATATTTAAAACTAACAAGTACAACAAATTATCCCACACCGCAGACGTCATTACTGGCCAGCGTGTCTTCACAAGAAGCTTTTCTTTCTTTGCATCCTTTATTGGCTCGTTATGTCTGACATAATACCTGTGTCTTCTATGTCGATAATACATTTGTTCCAATTAATTTTAAATTTTAGAAAAGCGACTAGGTATTGAGGGGGTGTATGTTAATACTTACAAATTCAACAAAACAAGGAACTCTATAAACGCTTTCTCATCGTAGTTTGCCGGATCAAACACTACGACCAAGTGGTCCCTCGGATATACCAGGAATAATATATAGTGGTCACTATAAACAAAATATATGAATTACAGACGACATTTCCTAGTAATTTTGGTCTACTACGAAATCTTTAATAAAACGGAAGGGATGTTGCTTACGTTAAAGCGTAAGGGACCATTATGACATTTTTGTTTTGATGCGAGAGTATTGCTTTTTCCAAGTAGGTTGCTACCTCGATCCTGTTTTGCTTGTGCAAATCCTTGATATGTGCTTGTTGTTTCTCTCGGGTCTTATCCTTTAGTTGGGGATCATCCGGACGGAGCTGCATAGTGTGTTGTGTCATGCAAACCCTTGTTGGGTTGACGTAGCCTACAGGTTGCCTCGCTCTTTCCGTGTCGTGGAATTGTGACCTATGAAAAATGCAGATATAAGTTTATTTCATGTATTCACTTGCACCAAACAAGAGTAAAGCACTTACAGTCAAAACGCAGAACGAGGTTGACGTCCATTTTATCGAGCCTAAAGAGGACGTGTAGGTCCTTGAAATCAATGACTAGATCCCATTGAGTCCACTGAAGAATGTGTTTTCCGTGCTTACGTTAAATTCATCCATCGTTTCACGGGACACGCCTTCAATTATAAAATTTTCTATCTCATGGAAGAAAATATCATCAGTCTCTTCAGGAACGATGACTTCCCCATGATAGGCCCATACCTTGTAATCATACTTAAATCCACTCTCCACTATGTGCTCCAAAATTTTCTTCGGGTCTTTCAATATTTTTTGATTCTTGTAATCAAAGCACGGACAAAAAATGCTTCTCCTATTCTCCCCCAAAGCATGTGCCTTCGCCTGATCAATAAATTTTGATGCTTCCTTCATGAACGCCAGATGAGTTCTCCGTGTCTCGTACATCCATGCCCGATCCATGTCCTAAAAAATATACTGCATGAGTGCAGGTGTAATTTCTTACATAACATGAAAAAATCCCCAAAAAATTAGATCAACAATACATTAAAACATCATGCACTAGTGATCACAATAATAATTATGGTAATCTAAACATTATATTTTAGCTAAAATTTATCAAAGAAAGCTCAGAAAAGTCCATTTGCAAAACTACAAAACTCGTCGCATTACACTGATGAAATTTGAAATAATTGGGGGCAAACTAAAGTAGTATGCACTAGTGAATACATTGAAAATTTTATTGTCTAAACATTATATTTAAGCTAAAAATAGAAAAAATAGCCTACAATAGTCTATTTGCAAAAGTGCAAAATTCGCCGCATTCCATCGATGAAATTTGAAATAAATAGAGGCAAATGAAAGAGGATCAAGCATGTAACCTTCTATATGGATGCTAAACAAAGATTTGAAGTTGAAAACCTACTCCCTATTTGTTGCCTTGTTTTGAAGAGAGAAACGTCGGGTTTGAAATGGCTGCAGCTCAGGTTGAGAGCATTTATTTCCTCGATCATTGCGGGTGGTCGCTTAATCGGCCCGCACGCGATAATGGTCATATTATCGTGTGCGGGGCTCTTAAGGCGCTACAGAGAGAAACGTCGGGTTTGAAATGGCTGCAGCTCAGGTTGAGAGCATATATGTCCTCGATCATTGCGTGCAGTTGCTTAATTGGCCCGCACGCGATAATGGTCGTATTATCGCGTGCGGTCCTCTTAAGGTGCTACATGCAAGAGCCCCGCACGCGATAATACGACCATTATCGCGTGCGGGTCACCGCTTAAGCGATCACAAGCATAAGGCATTATCGCGTGCAGTCTATGAACCGGCCCTCGGGGGATCGGTTTTTGAAAGTGCGGCCACATGGCTCGCCTGCAACCTAACGAGGGCCTCGTACAGAAAAACAAAATCCACAGTAGTGAGAGTGACGATTACGTAGATTGAAATTGCATTTTGCATCTCTGTTTCCCTTTTTATAACACACAAATGCCAACATATTTAAGCTTTGCTACACATTTAGAGATGTATATATGGTCTTCAAACGAACCATATTTTATGCCTTGAACTTTGAACCTTTTTCCTTTTTGGCCTAGGTGAATTTTTATTGGGCCTTCCTTTTTCCTTTTTCTCGACGCATGGGCTGTAGTTGGGGGTCATGCCTCACTTCACTGGTTGGTCCGTTTCGCAACTATGGCCCATTTCTCACCATTTGGAGCACCAGGCTCATGTGCCTCATAGCCCACATATACAAACTTTTTTTCAGCCCGGCTAACAAGCTGTTGAATACGTTTCAATTTTTTTTTAGAAATTTGTGTGTACAAACTTTATTGTAAAAATTTCTATACATAAAGTTTTTATATGTACACATATAAGCTATTTTAGGTTGAACCACGCTACTCAGGCCAAAAAAGACAAAAACATACTTAGGCTAGTATGGGGGCATGTGTATTTTTTTTTGTCATTTTCGCACCAGATGAGGCACGCACACGCGATTTGCTCGTGAATCAGACACACCCGTTCCTAATCCACTTATTAGGCGCTAAACAAAACCAGGTATTCCGCAGTCTTCTAGTCCTTGTGTTGTGCTCTAGAAAGGCAGAACCTAGTCAATTACAAGACATGCACGTTAGTAATTCTGTGCAAAAATCAAGATGAAAAATTCTTTTGCATATTTTGAGAGAGAGCTGAATTGAGCAATCTGCACTACGCAGATCTTAACTATGATGGATCTCAAGAATTCAATTCTCTTTCTTTGTTTTGTGACATGTCTCCACTTATATATAGTTTGGGAGAGATGTGACTAAAGAAAGAAACATGGAGTTCTTTGGGCAGGTTTCTTTAATTTCTACCCAAGATGGATCAGTAGTTCAGTACAATTGTTATACTCTACCACCGTTGCAAGTTTGTGGCATGTTTAGTGTTACAAGAAAAAGCGACTTGATCTTCTTGAACTTCATTCCTGTTCTTCCTTGTCAACCGGCTTGCTCTTCCTTAGGTTGTGTTGATTGGTGCACGTTCCCAACTCTATTTCCTCGTTTTTCGCTTGTACGTTTTTCAAACTGTTAAATAGTGTGTATTTTGTAAAAAAATTTTATAGGCCAATTGTTTTAAAAAAATCATATTAATTTAATTTTTTAAAAATAGCTAATATTTAATTAGTCATGTGTTAATTAGCTAATATTTAATATTTCATCCCTTCGAGCCGAACACAACACGAGATGAAAAACGGAAATTGATATGGTTTCGGCAGCTCAGGTTGCAGATTAACGTAGTTCGCATGAAGAAGCTTGGCTCCAGTACAGGTCTTACATCCCTGATTGTTGCAGTCTATTTTCTGACTAAATGTATCAGGATTTATCCCATCCATTCTCCTCATGCTGCCTTTTCACCTTTAACTTACAGAGCTGCAAATTTGATTGGTGCCTCGCATGTCAAACTGACTTCAATTTTATTACTAATGTCCAGTTCAAACCTCTGCAATCATTTGGTATTGTTCTAACTTGCCCTGTACATTTTCGGTACCTTATTTTATTGTGAGAACGTAGTACAACAGGAGAACCAGCTTAGGTGACATAAGAGTATTATGGATTAAGGGTGTACTATTGTCGTCAACTCTTCAGTTCTATTGCCTAGTCACTTGGACAAATAACAAAATGCCCCATTGTAAGCTCAACTGTATATGTTGCTCCTCCTAGCATTCATGCTTGGTCTAATAGAATAGGTTTGTCAACATAGATTCTTTAGTAGATTCGATTAAAGAAAAATGTCAACCAGCTAATGAAAGTTTATTCAGACAATACCGAGTTCAAGAAGGAATCGTGAAGATCGTGGACATGACAATTAAATTTTATCTATTAATTAGGCAACATTTAGTAATTTTTCTTTTATCTTTAGAAAGTTATATCGATGTCCAATGAGAACTTGTATTTTTTCTTTTATCTTTAGGAAGTTATATCCAGTGTCCTATCAGGACTAATATCAACCCGAGAGTACAAATATGTACACCCAACGTCTTTGTAAAGCATCTTCACAAATCAATACAATTACTTTCAACGCATCGCTACCCTTTTATTCTGGTGAATTTCTAATTCGAGTTGTGCTACATTGGTTGAGTTCGATCTCTGGCGAGAAAATAAGTTCCGTTAGCTTCATTTGTATTGGCGTGGTTAGAACTTTCTCGATTAAGTCCGATATTATATTCAGGTTGACGCAAACGTTGTCTATCTGATATAGTGATTCTATCTTTTAACTGCATTGCTCTTTAGAGTTATATCGGATTAGTTAGGACTTTCTCGGTTAGGTTTAATATTTTGGTTAAGTTGATACTCTCTAATCGTACTATTAATTTAGATAGATTTATATATCACGTTTGTGTAGATCTATCGGTTAAATAGATTTTTCTTATTATCTTTAATCTTATACTGTCTCGGTTAGGTTCGATCTATTTGATTGCTATTGATAAGTTTAATTCTAGCAAGGCAATAGGTTTTTATGCAACATTCATCGGAGTATTAGCCGATGAGTTATCTTTTTTTTTTTTGACTTCAGATATCAGATGCATCGGTTAATTAGCCGATATACATTTTAGTTTATTTACATCGGATCTTCAGTCGGTGTATGTTTTAACCATGGATCTACATCTATTACATTATATAAATTTTGGTCGATTGGTTCACACTATATTATCTTGTTGCTATTTGTAAGTTACATCGGTTTAAACGTAAACTTGTATAATATTTAGTTAAATCTATTTTTATCAATTTTAATCTTATATTGTCTTAGTTTGGTCTGATCTATCAAGATTGCTTTTTATAAAGAATGATTTATCTGTCTTGATTTATTACTCTAACTATTTTCTCAATGAATTTATTTGTCCAGTGTGAAATGGACTTATTTGTTCACTTGTTTGTACTATATACCAAATATTGCCGTGCTATGAAGAAGCTAAGAATTTCTTTTAGCTAGGGATGAGTTGTTTTGGCGACAAATAACTGATTTTGTGCTGATGAGTTTCATGCTAGCACCCAAATATTTGTCAAATAGCATCCTGCACAAAACAGAACACTGAGCTGTTCTGGTGCATTAGTTTCAAATAGCGTGGATACTTCACAGGTCCTGCATTCGATTCCTTTTGAGCCTTTATTTTTTTGTCCATTTAGTTGTAACATGTAAATATATTATTAAATTATTAATAAAGTAATAAAAAATGAGCTTGCTATAAATGTAAATATATTATTAACTTAGTAATAAATTAATAGGAAAAAAGATTCAGCTGTAATAGATTAACTAAATAAAATAAATTGAGACAAGAGTCCATTTAGAAATGCATTTTTTAAAAAAACTGAAATTCATATTTAAAAATTAAATTGAGACAAGTCCATTTAGCAGTACAATTTAGGGAAAATCCAAAATTTGGATTAAAATTTAAAATTAATATCAAAAGAGAAGTCTATGTAGAAAAAAAATACAATTCAGAAACATCTAACATTTGGAATAAAAATAAAATTATAATAAATAGTCCATGTAGAAATATAATTTTGAAATAACTAAAGTCCAGATAAAAGATAAAAATATGAAGAAAAGAGTTCATGAAGGAATATATTTTGAAAATATTTTAAATTATAATTAAACATAGATGTGTCGACAAAAAAATTATGTCTTAAAATATCTTAAATTTAGGTTAAAAACAAAATATTTATGAAAAAAGAGTTTCTATAGTGATACAATTTATAAGAAAATAGAGTTCAAGTAGAAATATAGTTTAAAATATATGAAATTCATAATACAAATAAAGAAAATTAAAAAAAAATTCATATGAAAATACAATATAACAAAATCTTTAGGGGTGAGCACCAACGCATGGTAGTCCACAGGCCGAAAAACGGGGTGGCGTAGAGGGGCTGCGCTACAGTGGCAGTGTAGGGGTACGGGGCCAGCGACTCCAAATCTCGGTGGTGGGATCACGACATGCCTCTACGTGTTGTTGCCACCCTTGCTCTCTCCGGCTGCTATGGATGCACTGGGTGTCACCGGATCTATGCTTCGATGAGGAGCCTCTTAGTGAGACAGTTATTCTCGGACATGGCGGCGCTAGTGGAGTACTAGGGTGTACGTGTCGATGATATCGAGGGGCACGTGATCGCTGGCCTCACCGCATTACTTCTCGTCATCCTGCCCATGGACACAGCGCAAGGGATAAAGGGGAGGAGAGAAGAGAGGAAAAGGAATAATATGACATTTTTGAACATTTCATATTGTTTCTCTCTCCTATTCAACTGAAAAATAATTATTTTAATAGGCGTGGTGTCTTACAGCAAATATTCATATTTTAAGTGTGTATTTTCCATCAAAAATGAACTTTTGCAAAATCCATGAGCTAAAACCATAAAGTCACAATGTCCTATACCAAAATTTTCATGGTATATATTACATTGCATGGCTAATTCTTCGTTCTCTTCCAAAAATAATATTGTACCTCAAATAAATAGTGACTAACCATGTATTTCTATGTAAATTTATGATTACTTTTCTTATTTTGTTATTGCAACGGAGATTTTTAAATGTTGGTTCCGTTTGGACGGTTAAGATTGTTCCAAGATCCGTGCAACATCCATCTCGCAGCCTCTCCTGTCACAAACGCACGATCCATCTCCTTTCGCCACCACCTGGCCTGTGCCTCCTTCCGCCGTCGCCAGCCACTTCAGTGCCGTCGATGGACGATGGCCCTTCTCCAGGCATTGCTTCGTCCCCACCGGCTCCTTTGCTGCCTCCCCAACTCGCGGAGCCTCCGTCCCACATTCTCCGCTAGCGCCGGTAAGGGGCCTCGCAAGCATCTTCTATGCTTTTCCTGTTGTATTCTATTTTCCGCAATTTTCAATTAACCTTTTTCGTCTTGCATACTATTTCCCGCAATTTTCACCCCAATTCGTGAGTCGCGCGCCAGTGGCGATTGGAGAAAGCGCGAAAGCAAAAATTCCCACTTCCTGACTCCACGATAACTTCCCTCACGTCACCTCAATGCCCCCATAACATCCCCAAATACAACACCGATGATCTCCATGGCCTCCTCCCCACCCAGGCACCCATCGTCTCTTCCAGATCCCTCGTAAATCCATAGAAGCCTCTCTCCTCTTTCCATCTATTGCAAGGCTGCAACTCCTCCCTCCTGGTGCTACCTTCCTAAGCTACTCGATCAGCTGCAATCTACAAGTATTTATTTTCTCTTGGAAGATGAATCTCATCTCTCCTGTAAATCTGTAACTCATCCGTAGTGTTGCCTGCTCTCAAAGCTGCTCCATCACCTCCCTCTGCTTGGATGTGCCCTTCGCTCTTACGACCAGCAAGCCTGCAACCCATTTACAGGTATTTATTTTCTCTTGGAAGTTTATTATCTCTTCTCTTTCCATATCTTGCAAATTTTCAACTCATTCTCCTTGGCACATCCTTACAGAGCCAGCATCTCCCTCTACTTGGATGTGCTCTTGACTCTGACTATCAGCTGCAATCCATCTATAGGTATTTATTTTTCTGTTGGAAGGATTTTAAGCTGATCATAGGATGTGTTCCAGTGATTACATAGGTCATCTATTTACTTCACCGAATGATCAAATTAAGGTACACAATGGTTAATCATGTACTTGGGAATTTACCTAGTGGGCTTGCTGCTATTCAGTTTCCAGAGCTTGTCAAGGCTACTAAATTTGTTGCTTGTATATGTTCACAAAATGCCAACTTCACTAAAATTTCTGATTTCATTTTTGCATGTAATGAGAAATATATTAGTTGTCAAAAATTCCGTATTCTTATGCACATGTGGCAAGTGGTGTCGTACGTGTTCATGTCCCATGGTGTGAATTTCAGTAAAGTAGGATATGGTGCTTTGTTCTTTGTGAGGAATAATGTGACGGCAAATAATGAAGTTTTACAAGTGATTTTTTCACCCAATTAGGCAAACTGATTGTATATTTAAAGCTACTATATGCCTAACTAAAAGCTAAATGGCAATAAAACCTACACAATCTCAATCCTATATTGATCGCATATGTAGTTTGCTATAACCATTTAGTTCAGTATATTTCTTTCTGTCTAGGTATGTTCTGTTAAGTAAAAGATTGATCCTGCATCCTGCTAAAAAGGAAGGCAATGCCGAGGCTACCACAAAGGTTGCAGAACTTGAACTTAGCAGCTGAGTCATTTGTGCAAAATTGTCAGAAAGGCGAAGATAGTTTGCAATGTGCATCAGCTGAAGATTTGCGCAATGATCGGACACATCAAGAGAGTTTTCATGGTCAAGCAGCTGATGATTTTCAAAATGATCAGCTAGAAGAAGAGAATCCACAAGGACCTCCAGAGTTGGACATTGCACTTGCTGACATAAGAATGGGAGTGAAAAGATCAATCCAGATAATATGTGAGTTTCTGTTTTTCTTGTCATCTTTTATGTTCACTTATATTTATGTTTAGTAATTGAACCCATAGTTTGAAGGGGCCGATGGAGCTATTCGAGAGGTTTTTAAATGTCTGCGGACACATGACTTGTGGAAACTGAATGGAGGAAGAGTTTTAGTTGAAACATATGAGAATGGTATCCTCAATCAATGGTCAGATTCTATCCTTGCCAAATACCTTGCAGAGCTAGCACAAGTGAATCATATGCACCAATACACTTTAAAAGATGGGATGACAAGTTATTCAAGGGACCAAAGAAAAAGATCATCATTGATGTTTAGGTATAATACACTGATCATTTTAAATGTAGATCTGCATCACTTCTATTAATCTTGCCATGCAACAGGAAAAATTTGTCTACTCTTCTAAGACAAAACTTAATACTCAAGATTGGATCCTTAAAATCGTGAATAAAAAATGGAGAGACTACAAGTCAGACTTGAAGAAAAAATACTTCCATCCAAATAAGAAAACCTTAGTGCAAATGTAAAAGGTGGTTCCAGATGGTGTCAATGAAAATCAATGGAGTATTCTTTTAGGAATATAATCTAGCGAGGGACATAAGGTTAGTTTTATTTGATCATGGATTCATTGTTCAACTAACAGCAGGTGTAAATCTAACTACATGAGGACACTAACCTTTTGCATCGTTAAGAAATTATGTCAAAAGAATGCTGAAGCTGCAAAGAAGCTAACGCATCCACACACTACTGGGAGGAAAAGCCATCCAAGACTCAAGAAGGAGATGGTAATGGCTTTAACTTCTGTATGTTGTTGGTTTAATGTTTTGGCTATTATATGTGTATTGTACTCTCGCACAGGAAGATAAAAACAAAGGATCAGTGAGCAGAATTGATCTTTGGGATGAGGCTCACGAAAAGAAATGGAGACTATGTCAATGATAATGTGCAAAGGCTTATGGTAATGCTTGGTCCTGTAGTTTACTTTAAACTACTTGTTTACTCAATACTCTTAGTTAGCTTGTGTTGTTTTTGAAGGAAAAAGCATATGATGAATTAGCAAACAGAAGAATGAAAAATGGCACTCTTTCATCCAAAGATCATGATGATGTGTTTGAAAATGTTATAATGAAAGAACTAAAAGTTAATGAGTACTATGATGATCAGTATTGGAGCCAAGAATTTGATTCTCGTGCGCAGTCAGAGCGGGAAAAAAGATATGAGGGAACTAGAGATTTATAAATTTCGATTTAACAACCTATGTGCATTCATAGAGAGAAAATATCCTGGGGAGGATTGGAGAAGCTCACTGCCTGCTGCATATACTATAGTCAATACTTCTGCCAACTTTTGTTCTTGTTGAAACTAAATGAGCTTTACTTATGCAATTATGCATTTGGTTCCGTTGTAGGTGAGTGACGGAGATGGAATTGGAGCCAATCTAGATGAGCATGCCAGTTTAGCACGATTTTAACATTACTATCCCATCTCTAACAGAATATGTGGAGGCTACATAGATGTTTTTCAGTCTTGCAATTTAAGAAATATTGTAGATCATACTTCTTGAGTTGCATATTAAGTACATATTCATTTTGCTTTCTGTATGAGTATGACTTATCATAATTAATATTGTAGATTCATGATGAGAGTAATATGAATAGCAAAAGGAACTCTGTTGATAACTACAAATCAAATGAGAGCAATGTTGTCTAGGTATCATAGAAATTTCTAGGATAAATTTCACACCTGCTATCATTATTCATTACTTATGGGATGTTTCTAGAACTAGACTATCTAGCACGCAATTTGTTGCACCCTGATAGTTTCTATGCAAAATATGAGTTAAAACCAACCATTTTTATTCATGTATCCCATTGGTTTATGCTATTATTTCCACTGCTTTAGGCTTGCATACAGCATTAATAATATATCTGAAATTATTTCAATTACTTTTACTGATTGCTACATGTTTTCAGCTAAAATATCTTGTTTGTTTTCTGTTAGTTCAGGATATATGAATATTCTTATCCATGGTCCACATACACAGTTTGACGATGGAGTAATTCTTTTGGTCATGGTTAGTAGAAAATATTGTATGCTGAGTAAATTGAGAGCAACCTTTTGTTAAATGTTTCTTTTATATGCTGGAACTGTTGATGCTGCAATTGTATAACTTTAGTGAGTCTAACTGAATATATTGTGGTTTGTGTGTTTGTGGCATTGTCTTCCTGCACCCTTACTGCATTAAACTTGAGATGTATTGCAATACTGATTAGTGTTACCAGCAACATTTGATTCATGCTTTCTTGAATGAGATATTTAGAGAATATAGAAAAACTTCTATTCGGCGGGTGCAAACGCATATTTTAGTTAAACAAAAGTACCTCTTTCAGTTCTACTTGGATATAAATCATATGCAATAAAAATCAATCTGGAAACTTTGACAATTAATTAGGAATCTAACTGGGCAGTAGGTTCAGATTAGTTGGTCCATTGGTTCTTACCTCAGTGATGGCTGAATTGGTTGGATTTGATTTTTGTTGACACACCATAGGATGAATAGTCGTATTATTGTTACTATTATTTCTCTCTTTACATTGAAATACTTAAGGAATATCTACTTTCATGTAGAAAGTACGTGCCAATAAGTTTACCAAAGCTATGGTTTGTTGACCTATACTGCTTTATTCAAAATATAGTATGGCACTACACCTTGTATTTCATTGACAATATTTTCTATTTTGTCTATCATAGAAAACTCGGAATGGGGTTATGAAACAGGACAAGGCTCAACAGGTATGCGTTGTATCTTCTAGTTTGCATATTTTCTTTTACATGGCATTCATATTATCTTAATTTTTGGAAAAGTTATGGCATTTTTCTACATTCATTGAAGATGAAGAGGGTCTTGTTATATTCAACAAACAGTAGAAAGAACAAACAAGTGGTTGCTATTGGAAATTTAATATCTAGGGACAGAACATATGTGGTTGGAGGTTCTATGCTTGGAGATGGATATTATTGTGTTGTTGTGCATCATCTTGCTAATGCTGCTGAAGATAAAATTTTACCTTGACCATATGAAAATATTCAAATGCTAGAAGATGCTATGGGTTATTGTATTGCATATGTAAGTCCTGTCAATACTCATTCTCGTTGTACTTTTGAATGCTTTGGATAATATATATATAATATGGATGCTGATATGTTTGTAACTTAAGACAGTGAAGCATAACCCCAAAAAGCATGCAAAAAAGGTGCTTTTATTCTGTAAACACATCCATTCTTTATTCTGGCAAACTATGACTTATTTGGTTGTATATGTTGCAAGATGATTAAAGATTTCAAGAAGATGCCCTACAAGCATGCCTGGTTGAAAAGTTATAGTAGTAAAGTATTTACTTACCAAGGATCAGTTTGTTCTCCCAGAACTATGAATTACTTTGTTCTTTAGTACTATTCAGAATATTTTAATTTCAAATGAATGCTTGGCATCTTGTACTCTGTCATTTTAATTTTAATATATGTTGTCATTTCTCAAATATTTTTCAGATGTATATGTGTTATCTTTCTTGCACCCTATCATTGGAAAGAAGTTCTATTATCTGTGACGATGTCTCAAGGTGGTGGTAATAATTCAGTGCATATGGAAAATAGAACTATGTATGTAAAATTAAGCATATAAACATGAAAATATCAATTATTTTTTAATGCAAAACTATACTTATAGAGGCATTATATAATGCCTCTAGAATATACCTCTACATTAGTTTGAAGGTACCAATAAAGTGTCTCTACATCTGTAAAGACATGTTACTAGTTCATTATAAAATACTTCTACACCTATAGAGACATAATGTAATTGCATAAAAAAAGTGTCCCTACATTTGTTTAGACAAAATGCAGTATCTCTATGGAAGTGCCACATATCTCATAGAGACATTTTATAGAGTGTCACTATTATCTTTGAGGCAGTTCACAGCAAGACACTTACGAGGCATTTTATATAGTGTCTCTACAACTAACTAGCGACAGAACAAAAGTGTCTCTACTGTGCAAAGAAAATGTCTCTACAGACCAATTCTATTGTAGTGAGGTCATGGTTTTCATATGACATACACATGGTGTTGTCTGCGTAAGGAAAAAAGGAGTCAAATCTGGATTGGAGTCCAAGTTTGAAAATTTAGAGTTTGAAGTTGTATGGGGATGTTGTTTTTCTAGTTTGGTAGGTTTTCTATGTGATTAGAAGTCCTAGTTCTAGTTGGATTCGTGGCTAGGGACTGCCACATTATGGGTATAAATAGAAGAGGTTGAGGCTAGAAGATATCGACTTTTTGAGAGAGCAAAGTTAGGGTTTTCTTCGAGGCTTCAATTCTAGTTTGTGATTTGAGAAAGGAGTGCTTTAGACGCACTTTGTAAACACATATTGATACAATGAAGTTGATCTACTTTCAAGAGTTATGCCGATACGTGTTTTTCTGGATCCCGACGGTCAGACCGGCATCTAGCGAATGGTCTAACCGCCAGGACTATAGCGGTTTAACTGACGGTGAGCAACCAGTCAAACAGGCGGTGGTGAGAAGGCAAGAAGGCAGCAGGCAGGGAGGCGACGGTCCGACCGACTAGACAACACAGGTTAGACCGGCGGCAAAGTGCACACAGCAGTCAGACCGGTTACGCCAACAACTTCATCGAGTTTGAGGGTAATCTTTTAACTCCGCAAAAAGATTTGATTTTGGTTATTCTACCATTCACCCCTCCTCTGGTAATTTGGTTCTTGCATTCAATCCTACGCAAGGTTCCAGCCATTTTGCGAGAGGCACTTGAAAAAACAACGGCGATGTTTCCAAATCGTCCAGGCTTCGAGCATGATAATGGAACTTTTCTAAGCTGATCATCCACCCCTAATTCTGCCCTTGTCCACCAATCATCAGTGGAAACATCATCTTACTGTGGGGAAATATCTTGTAATCCAACCTTTTCCAAAAGATTAAACCAAAATTCGAGAGCGAAGATGCATGAGGGCAAATGATTGATCTTCTCTTCTCCTTGATTAGAATGAGGGCAGTGGGCTCGGTGTGGGAGGCCATGAAATGCAAGGCAGTTGGCGGTCCAGCACCTCATGAGCAACTATCCACAAGAAAAAACAACACTTGCCTAGAGCCCAATATTTCCAAATTCTTTGCCCGGGACCAAAAATGGCAGATCCGTGCAAGGGATTCAAATAAGCTGTTTTGGCTGTGTATTTGCCAGAGGCCGAAAAATGCCTGACGTAAGAATCTTCAACATCCGGCTGAAAAGTGACCTCCAGTGAATGTGACATAGCTCGAGATATTTAACAAATACATCGACAGATAAGGCCTCTTGAACATCTGAAATCCAGCCATGATTAGTGAGTGCTTTCTGTACTGTGCGCCTGTTTACCATTCTCTTGGGCACCAGCGCTTGCTTCCTGTACTATGATCTAGCTTAGAAGGAAATTGTTTCCTCTTGAAAGTTTAATCTGAGTTGGTACGTGAATGGAGCTTCACTCGTATCTGTACTTCTGCATATGCTGAATGGTAGCTCTCTGAGTTTTGGTTCAATTTTAATTTTACATCACTTTGGACATCAACTACTGTTTTTGAGTAACACTTTTCACTGAATAGTTTGCACCTGAGAAGTGCAACTTTAAAAAGTATTGTGTTGAGGAGATTTGCATGCAACTTACTAAATAAAAAGATGGCACACCTTTATTCCAAAATCCGTGTTAGGCCACTACTCTACACGGTGAGCAAGCCCATATTTGTGTAATACCCTACTTATATTCTCGTCCTCTTATTTCATGTAAAGGGTTAACCAGAGGAGGAAACATGGTTGAAGCGCCAAGACTTATAAGGTGAACTTCACCCACTTAAACTTCTAAGATGGTACTAATTATAAACCACCCACTACAACCACATCTAGGCCACATCGGCCTCATCTCTACGACTACTTTAAACGAGTTGGAGTGTTACACTTACTAATCCTTAGACTTGTGGGTACAAAGGTTATCATATTAACCTTGGATTGTTTGCACTAATGTATTTCTTAAAAGACATCATGTTTTGACAAGGATGTTTAGATTAATAGGACACCTACTATGTAACATTTGGAAGAAGATAAGTTGGAATTAATAGTATGGAAACCCAGGAGAGAGTGCACAACTAAACAAGAAATAAGGAACTCATTAAAATAAAGGTACACAAATATTGGGAGGCAGTGAAATATTATAAGTTAGGAAATTCTTTAGCACCAGATTGTTCTGTAGTTTGGGGATTTTACACGTCAGGAGGCTAGATGAAGCATCATTATTATATATAACCGGGCTGATTACTTCATCTCAAGATGTGTTTCAGAACGTTTTAGGACTAGAACCTTACTGCAAAATCAAACAGGTCATCACGATGGTGCGTACCTTCCTGGCATCTTCATTTTCCGAACGCCTCCAAATCCAAGGTTGCAGGGTTACATATAAACTTCTACCGTGTATGCTCATCCATTAGTATGCATCCAGACAAAGGACAAAAGGAAACTTGGGAAACAACAAGAGAGTTGCTATTTCTAAACGGGGAATATGATATATATTGTGTTCCTTGCCCTTCTCAGGTCATAGGCAAATAATATATACAAGCTGACTCACACACAATGTTAGTATTGTGCAAACACTATAGCCCAATAACTTCAGTGGCAGTCCACTTGTAAGCATTTTTCAGAAACCAAATCTGGGTTTGTAGCACCACGTTTCAGGCAGTAAGCTGGACTTAATTTTTTAATTCAAGTTGCAGACTAGTATGTCCCAACTCCAGGTTAAGACCAATTGAGATGACACATTAACACCATATTTACTGCTATTCCCTGCCATACTCTCATGGTACATTCTCACGCATGAGCAGCAAGTTGCTAATTATATTAGTTTTCTGTAGTTCAAGAGAGTAGAATTAACCTATCGCTAATTATCTAGTTTCATTTTCGTTCCCGCTTCATATAAAGTTAATCCAACGTAACACGGTTGAAGCGGCAAGGCTTATAAGCCGACCTTCACACACCTTAACCGCACACTACAACCACTTCTAGGCCACATGGACCTCAACTCTACGACTACTTTAAACTTGTTGTAGTGTTACACTTGTTAGTCCTCAAACTTATGAGTACAGAGATTATCATATTAACCCATTAGTACAGATCCTATCATCTGTGACGGACTCAATTATGCCTGAAGTCATCTCAATCGGGCCTAAATTTGTATCGTTGTAGATGTAGTCGTACAGTCATACTATAGGCCCAAGTACATATAGTCCGTCATCGATGACACTCATCTGTGACGGACACATCTTTAGGCCCAATTAAGATGACCTAGCATATCTCAATCGGGCCCATCGACAGAGCCCGTCAGAGATAAGGGTCATCGGTGATGGGCTCAAAATATGGCTCGATTGAGATGGCTTTAAAGCCCGTCACGGATGACTGTCATCTCTAACGGGCCTAGATTATAGCCCGTCACGGATGACTGTCATCTCTAACGGGTCTAGATTATAGCCCGTCACGGATGACTTTTTTAAATATAACAACTTCAAACAATATTTTTAAATACTAAATGATTTCAAATTGAAAAATTATCAACAATATAGTTGTATAACTCATCAAGATCTATAACTTTTACTTTGATCTTTTTGCTATATAACATTTTTTTGAACAATTTGAATTTGAATTTAAAAATATGACAACTTCAAATAATATTTTCAAATACTAAATGATTTCAACTGAAAAAGTCATCAACAACAAAGTTGTATAACTCATCAAGATCTATAACTTTTATTTTGGTCATTTTTCTATACAACTTTTTTTTAAACAGTTTGAATTTGAATTTGAAAATATGACAACTTCAAACAATATTTTGAAATACTAAATGATTTCAACTGAAAAAGTCATTAACAATAAAGTTGTATAACTCATCAAGATCTATAACTTTTATGTTTGTAATTTCTTCATCCGATAAAGTGTTAGTAACATTCTTAACAAAATTTACATATTTGTGTTATAGTCTATAAAATCAGATGAGAGATATGTGAATTTTATGAACAATGTTACTAACACTTTGCCGGATGAAGAAATGACCAAAATAAAAGTTATAGATCTTGATGAGTTATACATCTTTGTTGTTGATGACTTTTTCAGTTGAAATCATTTAGTATTTCAAAATGTTGTTTGAAGTTGTCATATTTTCAAATTCAAATTCAAACTGTTCAAAAAAATATTGTATAGAAAAAATGAACAAAATAAAAGTTATAGATATTGATGAGTTATACAACTTTGTTGTTGATGACTTTTTCAGTTGAAATCATTTAGTATTTAAAAATATTATTTGAAGTTGTCATATTTTTAAATTCAAATTCAAATTGTTCAAAAAAATGTTATATAGCAAAAAGACCAAAGTAAAAGTTATAGATCTTGATGAGTTATACAAATTTGTTGTTGATAATTTTTCAATTTGAAATCATTTACTACCCGAAAAAATATTTGAATTTCTTATATTTTAAAATTCAAATTTTATATAGTTAAATATGTGATCAAAAGGGATGTTATATGAATGTGGTTGTGTTAAATATATTGATAGTTGTGTATGTGAATGAATGTATATGAATTGGGGATGCTAGGGTGTGACATCGTGGTCCACGAGTTAATAGAATTAATAGAATACTTACGCCAACAAACTATAATTTCTTTCTTGGAAGCCAATCTCCAAAGAACTATGAGGTTTATTGTGCTGGCCCTTGTGCAATTTAAAAAACGAAATTTATTTATTTTTATTATACTCATCTCTAATGGGCTGTAATCTAGGCCCGTCAGAGATGAGAGTCATCCGTGACGGGCATATGCTCGATTGAGATATTTTCTCACATTACTGACATTTGATCAGTGACGGAGGCCCTGTCCGATAGAGATGATGCTTTAAGCCCGTTAGAGATAACTGAACCTGTTCTAGTAAAATAAATTGTTCCAGGTCAAAAAAAATTATTAATATTTATTGACTTGCTTCAAGATTTGTACTGTTGTTAGGCATCATAACAGAGTAACTACTCCCTCCGTTCTTTTATATGTGACGTTGGTTAAGTTTTGAACTAACCAACGTCATACATTATTGGATGGAGGTAGTATAAACGTAACACCTGTCCCATTGGTACCAATCAGTCTGTTAATTAATGTAGCAACTCACACATTGTGGCCGGTATATCTATGGACTTCTTTATGATAGAAGATGAGAATGTACCTTAGATATCATTCTTCATGCTTAAAGAATTTGGACTGGAAAATAAAACACTGGACTCCATGTTGGATAAGTGAAGCACTCATCAGGACATCTTGGATTAGTAACTTCAGCTGTGCAACAAAGGATGAACTGAAAATTGGAGTCACTTTGTGCGGTCATTTGCAACTAATACAAATGGCATTATGTACACGTCCCACGAACTGGCATATTTGCAATCACAGCCATTTAGGACTGCTCACTCTTCTTATGCAAAAAGAATTGTGCTTCAAAGTAGAACAGACCTCCCATGTACTGCGTAATACTGGTTGCAACCTCCGCTTTCTCGACACCTCCAAATCCAACACTCACGCCTGCACAAAATGTTTAACCATCCCAAAAAAACAAGCGTAAACCCTATGGCAATTCACAGATAACATTATCTCCTTAGAGAAACCAAAGGCTGGAGAAGAGTTGGGAACAACAGTAGCAAGCATACATGTATATATGTTGAAAACTTTTATTTGTGTTGCTATTTTTAAGTGAATGTCAATTTATTTTTCTTCTTGAAAAACATAGTGGAGCTGCGCACTGTTATATTAAGAAAAACATGTTAATTTATATAAGCTCACACACATAACATATTGGTGGTGGGCCAAAAACAACAGCACAATACTACTACAAAAACCTCCATAGGTACCGGCCACATAGGTATTAATTTTGCTAGAATCGGCACCTATAAGACGTTCCTCGCTCACATTTCCACGAACCGGCACCTATAAGGTCTTCTAGGTGCCGGTTCTTTGAGAGAAGTATATTGGTGCCAGTTTCTAAGAAAAAACAGCACCAATGACTCCCCTCCAAACGGTCATCACCATGTCCAAAAAAGTGCCGGCTCACCTTATAAACCAGCACCTATCACATAGGTGCCAGTTCGTAATAAGAACCGACACCTATGTGGTGAGATAGGAAAGCTACATGAACCGTATGGATATTATGGATACCGTATACCCTCATGGCAGGCTTATTCGACTGGCTATAGGGGATAGGTTATGATTCGTGATTATGTAATCGGCTTAGGACTTAAGTGTTACGTTACCTTGTGTAATAAGAAACGGCTTATAGTCCTGAGTCGGGAGTATTATGGAGTCTGATACCGTATGTAGTTAGGTTTTTGACTTGTGAGCCTACCGTCTAAACCTATATAAGGAGGGTAGGACGTCCCTTGAGGGATACAGGAAAAGAGAAGATTACAACAGATTAAAAGACATCAACATAAGAGATCGTGAGATCAATAAACCACTCGGCGGATCAAATCCCCGAAACAGGAGTAGGGTATTACCTCTCGTTGAGAGGGCCTAAACCCGTCTAACGCCCTTTGCATACTAACCCATCGTGTTTGGCGCTTGACTGCTACCCCCAGTTTCTTATTGCCGAAACCAAGTTTCGACAGTTGGCGCGCCAGGTAGGGGCTCTGCGTCAAGTTTTCTTCTTCATCTCGCCGACTAGCGTGATGAGATCTTCATCAGGCATCGACGACTTCGCCTTCGCCCTTGGGTAGGCGTTCCGCTTCGGCAACCTAGACTTCATCACCGACAAATTCGACAAGATCTATTTCCTTGACTTGGATTCGGACCAATCGGGAAGGGGAAACCACTCGGCGCCGTTCGGGTTACCAAACGACGCTGAGATCTACCACAATCTTCTATCTTCCGAGTTGGAATCGATCCACTTAGGAGAATCTTCTTCATTGTTATGCCGCGGTCCGAGCTCCAGTGAAATCGCCATCATGATTCAACCATTCGGATCGCGCTCATCTACCGAGATCGCAGACAACCTCAGCTCTTCCGACTTCGACTACAATTACGCTCCGGAGTTCTTCAACGTCCTCATGGCTGAAGTTTCCGAGACCGACTCAGCCATGGCCCGCAGGATTGCAGAAGAGGAATGAGCCAAGACCGACATCGTCTTCACCGTCGGTCATCTTCGTTATCATTGACTGGTTTCTTCGCCTTCACGGTTGGTGTGCTCCGCCGCCGTTGCTGATGGCGACATCGCCTTCACCGTCGGTCGTCTTTGTTATCTCCAATTGGTTTCTTCGTCTCCACGGTTGGAGGATTCTGTTGCCGACTGGTGTTTTCGCTTCCATGGCCGTGCATCTTTGTCACGTTATTGTGAACCTTCACCTCCACCATCGGTCGCCTCCACGCTGCTTTTTCGGTTGGTGTCTTCGTCGTCATTGATGGACGACATTGTCCCTAGATCGGTCACCTTTGCCATCACCGGTGAAAATACCAAAAAGCTAAGTCATCATTAATTTTCTTCTTTATATGATATTTTCTTTTTCCTCTGCCTCACTACATAAACTGGTCCTCCGTTGAGCAGTGAGTTGGGGGCTACAGATGTTATATCATATTTTTGCAATATTTTTTATGATGTTTATCTCGATTGCTTGCGAAATAATCCGAGTAAAAAAAGTGCTGATCGAGTTATGAAACTCTATTTCCCTATGCTTTCCGTTTGGTTTGTCGAAGGATAGTTGCCCTTGGGCCGAATCCTAGCACCCAGGAGCTCGTTGGATGGAGTATATAACGCAAGGTGCTAAGTATTACTCGGAAGCAATAAAAAGCATAGAGATAAAATAATTTGTTTTCTGCTCTAAATAATTACAAAAGTACCCGAGTAGTAAATTCTGATATGTGAAACTTTGTTCCATTAATGACGAACTCATGTCAATGACTAGTCGGGCAGAGTGTTTAAACGTGAAGAGCCATCTACTCGGGGAAAACAAAACCAGCAAGAGGTGAAATACATACTTATAAATATTTTGAAATGCTTAAATTTTCCTCAAGTATTATATTTACATCAGATACTACTCATCCTACATATTTATATTGCAGAATCCAAATCCAGATATGCATAGTAGGGATTTATGGCTATAAGCTTATCTCTTACGGTTCGGGAATGGATCAGTCAGAACTTCATCGTCGGCCTGCCTTCGCCGCCGCCGATTGATGTCTCCGCCTACACGGTTGGTTGGTCACACCACCGTTGTTGGGCGTCTATGTCTTCATTGTCGGCCTGCCTTCGCCACCGGCGACTGGTGTCTCCGCCTACATGGTTGGTTGGTGACACCATCGTTGTTGGGCGTCTATGTCTTCATCGTCGGCCTGCCTTCGTCGCCACCGACTGGTGTTTCCGTCTACACGGTTGGTTGGTGACACCACCGTTGTTGGGCGTTTACGTCTTCATCGTCGGCCTGCCTTCGTCGCCACCGACTGGTGTCTTCGCCTACACGGTTGGTTGGTGACACCACCGTTGTTGGGCGTCTACGTCTTCATCGTCGGCCTGCTTTTGTCGCCGTCGACTGGTGTCTTCGCCTACACGGTTGGTTGATCACACCACCGTTGCTGGGCGTTTACGTCTTCATCGTCAGCCTGCCTTCGTCGCCGTCGACTGGTGTGTTCGCCTACACGGTTGGTTGGTCACACCACCGTTGCTGGGCGTCTACGTCTTCATCGTCGGCCTGCCTTCGCCGCCGTCGACTAGTGTTTCCGTCTACATGGTTGGTTGGTGACACCACCGTTGCTGGGTGTCTACGTCTTCATTATCGGCCTGCCTTCGTCGCCGCCGACTAGTGTTTTCGTCTACACGGTTGGTTGGTGACACCACCGTTGTTGGGCGTCTACGTCTTCATCGTCGGCCTACCTTCGTCGTCGTCGACTGGTGTCTTCGCCTTCACGGTTGGTTGGTCACACCACCGTTGCTGGGCGTCTACGTCTTCATAGTCGGCCTGGCTTCGCCGCCGCCGACTGGTGTTTCCGTCTACACGGTTGGTTGGTGACACTACTGTTGTTGGGCGTCTACGTCCTCATCGTCGGCATGCCTTCGTCGTCACCGACTGGTGTCTTTGCCTATACGGTTGGTTGGTCACACCACCGTTGTTGGGCGTCTATGTCTTCATCGTCGGCCTGCCTTCGCCACCGCCGACTGGTTTTTTCGCCATCGACTGGTGGTTTTGCCTTCACGACTACGCATCTTCGACATCATTGTTGGAACCGTGTCTTCGCCGCCGCCGGTTTGTCTCTATTGTCGTCAACTCATGTCCACATTATCACGGCTGTATAATTCTATCACCATTGTGGAGCGACTTCATCTTCATTGTCTTCGGTACCAGCAAATTCTATTGCCTCTACTTCGCAAGCTTCGTCACTTCACCAACCACGACGTCTTCAAGAGCCTCAACATGTGGGCATGCGCCACTAAATACGACGCCGTGTCAATCTACTACAACAAGTGGTGTTTCAATCCTCAAGATTTCTACTCGGACATCCTCAATGCGTATCCTCACTCAAACATTGGCTACTCAATGACAAGCTACAGTTCTTGACTCTATGTTCAGTTGTGTCCCAACTAAGCATAGAGTCGGGGGCTACACAAATACAAGACTCAAAATTCGACATGCTTTATGTCAAGATGAAACAATCAATTAGTCAGTTAGCAAATTCTACAAATTCAACTTCGGAGTCATCAGTTTCGTCTTCACTCCAGAGCAGACTTTCTACTTCAGCAACTCCAATATTTTCATCGACAACAAGTTTTTCAAGTATCAAGTTCAAGATTTAATTTATATGTCATGGTCAAGTTTGGAGTTCTACCTGGATATTACTTCAAGCCTCCTACGTTCAGCCTAGGGAGTTTGGAGTTATCAAGCAATCAACTTAGATTCGACGAGTTGGACAACAACATCTACTTTCCTCCAAGTGAAGCATCTTCAACAGCTACAACATCAAGTGCCACCATCATCAAAAATCAAGAGGCGTTGCATCAATCTTCACCACACATATGCTAGCGTCAAGGAAACTACTTAGGCTTCGATATCTTCTCAACAGTTTGATGGATTATTATCATTGATGTTACCACCGACATCTTCGTCACCTCTGATGGGCAATTTTATCTCCACATTGGTGATCTCGCTTCCATGCCGACTGCATCAGTTGCCACCAATGGATAATCTCGACTGCGACAGAAGGACGAGCAACATGCTCAGGGGCTTACTAGCTCTAGCACGAGGATCATACCTTCAATTTGGACTTATTCTAGATACATGCAACATGAATTGATGACCACGAGCTTATCTCCTACGCTCAAGGTTTGGATTAACATTATTCCCCACAAGGGTCATAAGCTGAGTTCCCGCTCCATTCGGGATTCAATTATCAAATCTATTTTGGTACATCCTGTGAGGGATAACTATTTGGATCAAAGGTTATTCATATGAGATGCGCTCGTTCTACATCACCCGGGAGATTTATCACTCGGGAGCTTATTAAAAGACGTGCTATACATGTCATTTTTAAGGGTATCGGTAGATTTTCTCGTGTTTGGGCCGAGATCCATGAGAAGCTTACAGCCCATGATTCAGGTGTGGCTTGACACGTGTCTCTAGGGACTTAAGCAGTTTTGCCTTGGCAATATGCACGTGTCTTATTGTCCAATGCCTTCAAAATCCTTTCATACAACAGTTACACAACTTTTTGAGGGTTGGTACGATACAACTTGGAAGGTAACCAACAGTAAAGTTTTTTTATAACTGTCCTGATAATTTTTTATAGGTTGCAGGAGCTGTTTGGTTTTTACAAAGCAATTGATTTTATATTATATCAATGCTATTTTGCCACCTTGGTGTGCTTTTTTGATTAAGACCAATATTATGGCTTAGGCTATTTAATATTTTGGTCGTATTTTTTAGATGATTGATAAATCTATGAAGGTTTCTTAACTCAGATTTTTTAATTGATTATACAACATATTCCTGAGGATGAACGAGTTGTATGCTTTGAGAGGACTCGGGCATGATGACTCGAACAGCATGAGCTTGCCATTACTCGGGGTCATTATACACTATGCCTTGATTATAAGGTTATGTATTATATGATTTTTTATGATTGCTTTAGGCTTAGGCTAAGCATTTATTTCACTCGGATGAGTATGATTATTTTAGTTCTTGACTATATGCTTAGTTTGTTTTAACTAAACACATAGTCGGGGGCTACACCTAATTAGGTGCATCAGTCGATGCACCTAAGTATATATTTTTGATAATTCTTGAGATGTCTTCAGCCCTTCACAGCCATTTTTATTGGATGATAAAAGCACTCGGGAGACTTGGGCAGAGATGATGGAAGCACTCGGCGATGGAAGCGCTCGGCTAAGGAGGTACTCGGCTATGTGTTATTCTGGTTCGAGGCAAAGTTATCTCATCGACTGTGAAGGTTTCAGGGGCTACTATGGATATTATGGGTACCGTATACCCTCATGGCAGGCTTATCTGACTGGCTATAGGGGATAGGTTATGATTCATGATTATGTAATCGGCTTAGGACTCAAGTGTTACGTTACCTTGTGTAATAAGGAACGGCTTATAGTCTTGAGTCGGGAGTATTATGGAGTCCGATACCGTATGTAGTTAGGTTTCCGACTTGTGAGTCTACCGTCTAAACCTATATAAGGAGGGTAAGATGTCCCTTGAGGGATAGAGGAAAAGAGAAGATTACAACAGATTAAAAGACATCAACATAAGAGATCGCGAGATCAATAAACCAATCGGCGGATCAAATCTCCGAAACAGGATTAGGATATTACCTCTCGTTGAGAGGGCCTGAACCTGTCTAAATCCCTTTGCATACTAACCCATCGTGTTTGGCACTTGACTGCTACCCCCAGTTTCTTATTGCTGAAACCAAGTTTCGACAAACCAGCACCTATGTGATTGGTTCCGTCGAAAGGAAAGCTAAATAGGTCTCGGTTCATGTTTTGAACCGACACCTATATCCCCAGTCTATATATACCCCTTGTTCACTTTATAGCTCACGATTTTTAGGCTTCTCTTAAGCTCATCCAAACAGGGAGAGGAGGTTTTGCCCAAAAACTTCAAAAATATCAAGAGATCTATGTGTTTGCATGCGTAAAGGTTAGTATATGTTGATTGTCTATGTAATTTGCACTAATATTTGTCAAGTTATTTTTTGCAATTTGTTTTGTTGAATTGGACCAATATTTTGATATGGCAATTTGAGAAAGTATGATGACTTATTTATTTTGGAGTAATTTAGAGATTAATCATCAATGAGTAATATACCTATTATTAACATATGTTAGAATTTCAATAGATATAGAGAATGATATATGTATGTTAGTGGTTAATTTAAGAATTTTCATAGGAGCGATGGATGAAGGAGGGATGAACGTTGCAGAGCACGGTACCTTGGAATATGCCAGGAGAGTAACCAACTTCGTGATCGCGGCCACGAGATCCAGATCGTTGAACACGATGGAACACTTGTGTTGTCCATGCACTGATTGCAGGAATGAGAGACAATTTTGTGCAAAACAAGTTCATTAGCATCTCTTAACAAGGGGTTTTATGCCTAATTACACATGTCAGGACAATCATGGTGAAGATGAGAATCCGGATGTAATGGATGGAGACAATGTAGAGTTGCTGACTGACGGAGGTGGATATGATAGTGACGAATCAGATAGTTTAGATTAGATGTTACGTGACGGGGAGACAGCCTACAGCGATGACAGGTAATACGAGAAGTTCAAGGGCTTGGTGGAGGACTCAAAAACCCTGCTTTGTCCAGGATGCAATGAGCAGCACACCAAGTTACACGTCGTCCTCTCGTTGCTGCAGATGAAATCAACCAACGGTTGGAGTGACAAGAGCTTCACAGAGCTTCTACAGTTGATTGAAGGCCTCCTCCAGCGGGTCATGTACAGCGAGAAACAACATACCAAGTGAAGAAGGTTGTCTGCCCTCTAGGATTGGAAGTGCAGAAAATTCACACATGTCAAAATGACTGTATCCGATATCAAGGTGACTATGCAGACTTGGATATGTGTCCAGTTTGCGGAGCACCGCGGTATAAGGGTGGAGATAACGATGATGATGATGTTGATGATGACAGTGGCGGCCCCGTCCTGAAGAAGAGGAAAGTGCCTGTTAAGGTTGCGTGGTATTTTCCTCTAATCCCTTGGATTGAACACATGTATGCAAACAAAAAACATGCAAAGATGATGTGTTGGCACCACGAAGAGCATAAGAAGGATGGGATGATAAGACACCCTGTCGATGTGGAGAAAGATAGATAGAAAGTACAAAAAGCATTTTGCACAGGAGATTAGAAATATAAGGTTTGGGCTAAGCACGGACGGGATGAATCCATTCAGTGACATGAGAAGTCGGCATAGCACGTGGCCAGTGGCACTTGTTATCTACAACCTTCCTTCGTTGTTGTGCATGAAGCGCAAGTATATCATGATGCCACTTCTAATCCAAGGGCCCAAGCAACCTGGTAACGATATCGATGTCTACTTCAGGCCATTAGTGGATGATCTTAAGTTACTATGGGACCGGGGTGTGCAGATGTGGAATGCGTATAAAAAAGAGCACTTCACCTTAAGGGCAATGTTGTTCGTTACCATCCAAGATTACTCTGCGGCTGGTAACACATCCGGGCAAATAGTGAAAGGTGGTTGTGCATGTGTGCAGTGCATGCGGGACACAACGAGCAGGTGGCTGAGGTACTCCGGAAAGACTGTGTACATGCGCCATCGGAGGTTTCTTCCAGCCGGCCACCAGTACCGTAGCAATACAAGAGATTTCGATGGCACGATGGAGGAGGGTACAACTCCAATACACCGTACGGACAGAGAGATTTTTGAAGAGGTATAAGATATTGAATATATATTTGGTAAGGGGCATGGCAATCCAAGTGCGACGGGCAAGGGTGGTGAGAAGCCTCTTGGGAAGAAGAAATCTATCTTTTGGGAACTACCATATTGGAAAGATTTGGATGTCTGCCATGCAATCGACGTGATGCACGTTGAGAAGAATGTGTGTGAGAGTTTGATGGGAGTCCTGCTAAACATATCCGGTAAGACAAAGTATACGTTAAAAGCCCGGAGAGACCTCGCAGACATGAACATCAGGTCCGAGCTACATCCTCAAGAATGTCCTAATGGCCGTAGTACCTCCCTCCCGCGTGCTACACCCTTAGTGCCACAAAGAAAATAAACCTGTTAGAGTGCCTGCAGGGTGTCCGAGTCCCGCCTGGTTAATCTGCGAACATTAAAAGACTCGTCAACATGACAGAGAAGAAATTAGTGGACTTGTCGAACGGCGCAAACAACATTTCAAAAGCTCCTACTGGGCTAGTGGGTTTTATTGAGGTTGGCGGCCCTAGTGACACTTTAGATAGCCGATCAATGACAAAGCATACAGAGACTTAGAATTAGTGGGCAGAACATACCTTTCAAACATTTTCTAGGTATGTTATAGATTAGTTATTTGGATTGATGTGGTTTTCTTAATGTCTTGAACATGAATTAAGTTTATCTATTTGTTAATGTTTATCTATTTGTTTTCTTCAACACTTATATATGTAACCATATACTAATTTTCTCTAGTTAATATTTTTATCCCTCAAAGCAACAGGTGATCTCATTGACTGGATGTAGCATGGATGAGGGAGGCATCATCATTGTTGTCTCTGTAAGCAACAAGTGAGCATATGTAACTAAAATTTTCATATGAGTATGAATTTAGAGCATTTGAGATGTTGTAGAGCTCAAGCAAATTTTTGTCAAGTCTCCTGAGATGTGTAACACATCTGGTCGCCGCTTTCGTGTGACTTGACAGGCACGTCTAAGGCTGAAGTTGACTGGCACGCTAAGTCCCAACAATATCTCCTATGCTCTCTACTTGAGGCTTCGGGTTTTATATTATGATTGTTTGTGCCCCTGTGAATGTCCCTGTGAATGTCATGCTTTATTTGTGCCCTGTGAATGTAATATTCTGCGATTTTTGTGATTTCTGTGAATGTCCCTAATTTTTTTTTTGCTTCAAGACTATAGGTGTCGATTCTTGTAAAGAACCGACACCTATGTGGCATCGTAGGATCGGGTCCTATACGTTATAGGTGCTGGTAATTTATAGGAACCGACACTTATAATACCACATAGGTGCCGATTCTAAATTTATAACTGGCACCTATAGTGTTATAGGTGCCGGTTGACCGGTACCAATGACTTTGATCATTGGTGCCGACCAATTGGTATCGGGCCCGAAACCGGCACCTATGAGGTCTTTGGAACCGGCACTAATGTGCCTTTCTGTAATAGTGCAAGCACTAGATGAGATGTATACGCTTTAAAAAGAAGAAGTGTACTTCACCTCTTGTACCAGACAAAAATGATTTTTCTGTACAGGTACCTTTTAAGTTGCAGATGGACCATAACTGCAAAAATCAACCTCCATTTTCGTATAGAGCTCCTTAAGAGACCCGCATACAAAAATCTATTTTCGCATATGGGCCTCTTAAGGAGCTGCATGCGAAAAAATGAGCCTATTTTTGCATACGGTCCTCTTAAGGGGCCATATGCAAAAAAATATTTTTGCATGCGGGTCTTCTAAGTGGTTCGCATGTGAAAATACCCTCTCTTCACAGTTTTTTTCTCCTCCTCTCTCCTTATCTCCTCACCACTTCAAACTTTTTCACCTCCTCTCCCCCATCTCTCTCTCCCTCCCCTGATATTTTTCCTCTCTTCTCTCTTTCCCTCCTCTCTTCTCTCCTCTAGAGCGGGAGCTGATGGCGGCGGGCAGCGCCGCTGACGAGGCGGCGGCAGAGAGTAGGCGGCTTCATCCTCGGCATGCGACGAGGGTAGGCGGTGAGGGCAGGTGGCAGTCCTCCCCCACGCGAAGGCCGGGGGAGGAGGCGCGCGACGGCGGCGGAGGCCATCCCCCGCGCGAAGGCTGGCAGGCAAGGGCCACGTCGGGGGTACGCGTGGGCGACGGCAGCAACCCCCCCCCCCGATCCGGTGGCTGCAGCCCTTCCTCGCCCGGATCTGGCGGCGGCGGCAGCCCTCCCCCGCCCCAATCTTTTGGTCGGCGCCCTCCCCTGCCCCGATCTGGTGGCATCCCCTCCCACGTGGATCCATTAGCAGCAACGACGGGAGGAGAAGGACGTCGACGGCGGTGGTGACGGGAGGAGGACGACGTCGATGGCGGCGGCGACGGGAGGACAACACCGATGATGGCGGCGGTGACTAGAGGACGAGGACAACGGCAGCGGTGGCAACAAGAAGATTCTAGGGTTAGGGTTCGGTGTAGTTTTTGATTTGCAAAATTTTTATTTTTTTCATGATTTTTTCTTTTCGCATGCGATCGGCTTAAGCGCACACATGCGAAAATTAGATTTTCGCATGTGGGTGTGTTGTCCACATGTAAAAATCCGATTTTCACAGACCTTCTGTCACATGCGGGCCATCCGTTCGCTTGAAAAAATCGATTTTGGCCGCATAGAAAAATCGAATCTGTATTAGTGAGAACTACAATCCATTATTAGCCCATAAACAAAACCAGGTATCTAAGCTCAGTTTGTGGTCGCTGTATTACGCTCCAGAACCTAGTCAATTAGAGGACTTTTTAATAATTCCGGTAATAATTTTTGTTACACTAACTGCCTCTCTATTCAGTCCAAATATTGGAACAAATAAGTTCTATGCGTATTTGTGGAAAGCATTGCCTTCATCAATCTATCTTACGCAGATCAAAGCAGTGATCGAATTAGATCTCATTCTATGCTTTATGTAATACCCTAGTCTGTTTAGCCTGTTTCGGTCCACGAGTGTTCTTGTTCTAGTTCAGACATGTTAGCCCTAACTATAACTATTCCAGTTCACTCCAAACATAACACATTTGAGTGTTATGAGTTAATCCTTTTACATGAAACAAGGACGAAAGTATAGGTGAAGTGCTATGTGAACATCGGCCCGCTCAATATGCAAAGCTAGGCTAATGTGGATTTGGAGGCTGGGGTATTATTACACTTTTATTCTTTAATCACATGTTTCTCCATTTATTTGTTTTACATTAAAAGTTATAACCATGCAACACCTTAACCAGTCGACCAACCAGCTCAAGATGGATTATCAGAATACTTATACTCTGCCACCATTATGAATTTGTTGCATGTTCAGTATTACAAGAAAGACACATCACCATGAACTTCAGTTACATCGGCGAACGGTTTGCTCCTCTCAAGAGAGATTTCAGTATGCAAAATCCAAGGGTTCTTTGAGCATAGAGCTCACAGTTTGTGAGATATGTACTAATGAGCTAAAATAACCAGTGAGAAATAAACTAATTTCACCGCTGGCACTACATAAAAATGTGAAGTATTTGAATGTACAGACCTATTGATCTCCTACAGTCCAATTATTATGCATGTATAGACCCAACCTCCAGTTCTTGATTAATCTTGAGAAACTATTTTCTGGAGAGCATTCTTGACCAGGGATGCATGCAGGAGCAAGATTCCTAAAATTCCAGTAGATCAAGCAAATCGTACCATCTTGATGACTGATCATGAACCAGAAACTAAACTGGAGCATGTATTTTGGCACTCCATAAATAATCATGTCAGTTGTTTCTCCATTCTCGCACTGACGATTGCACCAGTAATCATGCCACGAATATCGCAAGATTTACAAAACGTAGATAACTATGAGTTTGCACATTCACAGGGAGCAGTTGTTGCCTCGCAAAAAAAAATTGCCAACAGATCATGATGAACATACTGCTAGTCGATTCCCCACACCATCTCCATTTTCTCGATACCTCCATTTCCAATGTACAGAACATACATGTTCTCCAGATCAAGTTTGTGTGCACTCATCTCAAGCAATGATGTGCTTAAGTTACTCTCAGTCGTCTGCATCTGGACTTACTAAAATTTCAAAATTTTGGCAACCACCATAAATTTGGAAATATCGGTGGTCACCAAAATTGCAAACCCTGTTCATTGGTCGTATGCTATCATGACCACATTGCTTGATTTCCTCTTCACCTTTTGTAGGCCAAAACATGTAAAGTAGATGAGGTCAACAAGGCCGGGAAATGGTCTAGAGTGTGCTTAGTCGACAGGAACATGAGTGTGACGCTGTGAAGCAAATCGTCCAATTGAGAATTGAGATGAAAAATCAAGCCTGAGATCCTCTCTGGTCCGCTTCCTGGTGTCGATGTTGTATTTCTATTTCTGTTGCATGTGTGCGTGTGTTGCATGTGTTGCATGAGCACGGCGTCGTCCGCGTTGTGCGCGTTCATGCAGGGATCGCGGAGCTTGACTCGGCAACATCGCCCACGTTCCGTGGCTGAGGGATGGCGCAGCAAAGATCGGGACGTGGGCGGTGGCATCGGAAGTCATGCCGAGCATGTAATCGAGTCAATAAAAGGAAGAGAAAACAGAAAATGCAGCAGTTCGTGCGCTGCGCCAAAACACCTGTCCACTGAGTTCATTGCGAGTTCATCTCTGTTCTTCGCGTGTTCATCGAGTTCGAGAGTGAGAGGCGAGCGTTCCAGCGACGATTGATCCTGAGCCATTTTCAACAATTGGTATCAGAGCTAGCTTCAGTCGTTGGGATCGTCACCGAGCCATCACCGCCGCGTTCATGCCTCGCGAAGCATCCAGATCGCCGCTGCGCCGGCGATCATGGTCACCCTTCGGAAGTCGCTCAGGAGGGAGCGGCGGAAGGAACCGTGGGCTGGTGACTCACCGCACGGTCAAGGAGGTCGGCAACGCGGGATGGCCAATGCTGACGAGAACAAACTACACCGACTGGGCGGCGCTGATGCGCGTCATGCTGCAAGGACGGCATCTGTGGGACGCCATCAACGTCGGCACGGATGACTTCACCGACGACCGGAACGCCCTCGAGGCGCTCTGCAAGTCGGTGCCAGAGGAGCTGCGGGGAAGCATCGCCAACAAATCCACGGCCAAGGCGGCGTGGGAATCGCTCAAGACCCGGTACATCGGCGTGGACCGGGTACGGAAGGCGAAGGCGAAGACACTGCGCCGCGAATTCGACGGCATTACCTTCAAGGAAGGGGAGTCCATCGACGACTTCGCGAGCCGCATCACCAGGATCACCGATCAGCTCGTGATCCTAGGTGAGAAGCACGAGGAGGAGGAGATCGTGCGTAAGTTCCTGGAGGCTCTCCCTGATCGCTTTGAGCAGATTGCGGTGGCAATTGAGACGCTCCTCGATCTTGAGGACATGTCTCTGGATGAGTTGGTTGGACGGCTCAAGGCGACGGAGGAGCGCCTGAACCGTTCAAAGGGAAGAGGTGGCGGCGGATCGGGCGGCGGCGGTGCCGGCAAGGAGATCGACGGCAAGCTGTACTTCACCGAGGAGCAGGTGATCGCCCGCCTCGCGTCGCGCCTCAACATCAACTCTGACGGGTCGGCGGGGCGCGGCAAGGCGCCATCCGGCCCAGGCAAGCGTCGCGGCGGCACTGGTCGCGGCAAGGAGCGCGGCAGGGACACACGCTCGGGGCCACCCAAGGGCGGCAACGGTGCCGAGGACGACGACGAGGCCTGCCACTACTGCGGCAAGATGGGGCACTGGAAGCGAGAGTGCCGCAAGAAGAAGCGGGATGAGGAGAAGGCGGCGGCGGCGGCTGCGAATCAGCCACAGGCGAACCTGGCCCAGGCAGAGCAGGAGGCGCCGGCCCTGTACATGGCGATGGTGACGGCGTCAGAGACGGTCATCCATGGGGGCCACCACACCGAGCACGTCTTCCTCAACGAGCACAAGGTTGTGGCGGACCTAGACGCCGACGGCGAACACGAGGAGATGCAGTGGTACCTCGACACGGGTGCATCGAACCACATGACCGGCGACGCGTCCATCTTCTCCGAGCTGAATCCCGGCGTCATCGGCTCAGTGCGGTTCGGTGACGGCTCCCTCGTGGAGATCGCTGGGTGCGGCACCGTGCTGTTCGCGTCCAAGGACGGGGGTCACCGGGCGTTCCACGATGTCTACCACATCCCGCGCCTCCGCAGCAACATCCTCAGCGTCGGGCAACTTGACGAGCATGGGTGCAAGATCGAGATCGAGGGAGGGATCCTACGGATGTGGGACCGGGCCACTCGTGAGCTGCTCGCCAAGGTAAAGCGCACATCGAATCGCCTTTACATTCTGCCACTCAAGCCATCGTCGCCGGTGTGTCTGGCTGCATCGTACGGCGACGAGGAGTGGAAGTGGCATGCCCGCTTTGGGCATCTTGGCTTTCAGGCACTGAACAAGATGGGGCGAGAAGGGATGGTGCGAGGTCTTCCGCAGATCGAGCATGTCGAGCACGTCTGCGACGCGTGCCTGGCCGGGAAGCAACGTCGAGCACCGTTCCCGTAGGCCGCGAACTACCGCGCCGTCAAGCCACTAGAGCTCATCCATGGGGACCTGTGCGGCCCCATCACGCCTGCGACACCCGGCGGCAAGCGCTACATCATGCTGGCCGTCGACGACATGTCGCGGTACATGTGGGCGACGCTCCTCACCAACAAATCCGACGCCGAGGAGGCGTTCCGCAAGCTGCGCGCCGGCGTCGAGGTCGAGTCTGGGCGGAAGATCAAGGCGTTCCGCACCAATCGTGGGGGGGAGTTCATATCGGCGAGCTTCCTCGAGTACTGCTCCGAGCGCGGCATCAAGCGGCATCTCACCGCGCCGTACAGTGCTCAGCAAAATGGCGTGGTGGAGCGCCGGAACCAGACCGTGCTCGCCATGGCGCGGAGCATGATGAAGGCCAAGGTGGTTCCAGCCTGGCTATGGGGGGAGGCTATGATGACGGCTGTCTTCCTCCTCAACCGCGCCCCGACGAGGAGTCTGGTGGGGCGCACGCCGTATGAAGCGTGGTATGGCGAGAAGCCGGCCGTCCACTTCCTGCGGGTGTTCGGGTGCGTGGCGCATGTCAAAACCACCAAGCCGAACGCCGGGAAACTCGACGATCGGAGTACGAAGATGGTGATGATCGGCTACGAGCCCGGCTCAAAGGCCTACCGGGTGTTCGACCCTATCGCGAACCGGGTGCATGTCACTCGCGACGCGGTCTTTGAAGAAGATGCGGCGTGGGACTGGAGCGCGTCCGACAACACGGGCGGCACGGCGGGGTTCGATTACAGTGCTGGCCAGGACACACTTGTGGTGGAGGACGAGTGGGGCGAGGCGCAGCCCGGGGGGCCGGCCGACGTGCCTCCAGCCGGGAACGCCCCCTCGCCGCCTTCAGCGCACTCGTCGCCGCTTGGGGACCAGCATCTCTCTTCGTCGAGCTCCGAGGCGACGTCGTCAGCAGTGTCGTCACCACGGACACCACGGGTTCACGGCGGGCCAGTACCGTGGCAAGGTGAACTGCCAAGGAAGCAGGATGTGCCAGTCCAGTTTGTGTCTCCTACATCAGGAGCGCTGGAGATGCTGGACGCGGACGACGACGAGGAGGCTGCGCATCGCTTCAGGCTCGTCGACAACCTGCTGTACGACGGCGACGAGCTTGTAGTGGATGGCGATCTGCTGCTCGCCGCCGACACCGAGCCGTCCACGTACCACGAGGCGGCGGACCGCAAGGAGTGGAAGCAGGCCATGTCGGAGGAGCTCAAGTCCATCAACGACAACAAGACGTGGACGCTCACCGACGCACCTCCAGGAGTGAAACCCATCGGTCTCAAATGGGTTTTCAAGATCAAGCGCGACGCCGACGGCAACATCACCAGGCACAAGGCGCGTCTGGTGGCGAAGGGCTATGTGCAGCGCGCCGGCGTCGACTTCGACGAGGTGTTTGCGCCGGTGGCGCGCATGGAATCCGTGCGGTTCCTCCTCGCCATCGCCGCGCATCATGGGTGGACGGTGCACCACCTCGACGTGCAATCGGCATTCTTGAATGGGGACCTGGCGGAGGAGGTCTACGTCGAGCAACAGCCGGGGTATGCTGTCCGTGGCAAGGAGCGCAAGGTGTACAGGCTCCACAAGGCACTGTATGGGCTGCGGCAAGCGCCCAGGGCGTGGAACGCCAAGCTGGACAGCTCGCTGCAGTCCCTTGGGTTCAAGTGCAGTGCGGCTGAGCACGCGGTGTACGTGCGAGGTTCCGGCGGCAACCTGCTACTCGTCGGAGTCTATGTTGATGACCTCGTCGTGGTTGGGACGAACCAGGCGCAGGTCAATCGGTTCAAGGCGGAGATGGCCCGACTCTTCAGCATGAGCGACCTCGGGCCACTGCACTACTACCTCGGCATCGAAGTCCATCAGGGCGCAAAGGGCATCTCGCTGTGCCAAAGCGCCTACGCGGGCAAGATCGTTGAGAAGGCTGGGCTCTCGGGGTGCAATCCGTGCAGCACTCCGATGGAGCCGCGACTAAAGTTGAGCAAGGCGAGCTCAAACCCACCAGTGGACAAGACGCTGTACCGCAGCATCGTCGGCAGTCTAAGGTATCTGGTTCACACACGCCCTGACATTGCTTTCGCAGTGGGCTATGTGAGCCGTTTCATGGAGGTGCCCACGACCGAGCACTGGAGCGCCGTCAAGCACTTGCTGAGGTACATCGCTGGGACAAGGTCCTACGGGTGTGTCTACTGGCGCGGGGAAGGAGCCATGGAGCTGATCGGCTACAGCGACGCCGATCACGCTGGGGACTGCGACGACCGGAAGAGCACCTCGGGCGTGTTCTTCCTGGGACAGAGTCCTGTGAGCTGGCAGTCACAGAAGCAGCGCGTGGTGGCGCTATCGTCGTGCGAGGCGGAGTACATCGCCGGCGCCACCGCGGCGTGTCAGGGAGTCTGGCTGTCGCGCCTGCTCTCTGATCTGGTGAACGCCAAGGTCGTCGCGCCGCTGCTCTACATCGACAACAAGTCCGCTCTGGCGCTGGCCAAGAACCCGACGCTTCACGATAGAAGTAAGCACATCGACGTCCGTTTCCATTTCATTCGCGACTGTATCAGTTCCGGTGTCATCGAGACGGATTTCGTCAAGACGGGTGACCAGCTGGCGGATTTGCTCACCAAGCCGCTCCCGCGCGAACGCCTTCAGGAATTGCGTGTTCAGAGCGGCGTCATCAACGTCGGGTCTTCGCAACAGAATTAGGGGGGAGTTTGTTGTATTTCTATTTCTGTTGCATGTGTGCGTGTGTTGCATGTGTTGCATGAGCACGGCGTCGTCCGCGTTGTGCGCGTTCATGCAGGGATCGCGGAGCTTGACTCGGCAACGTCGCCCACGTTCCGTGGCTGAGGGATGGCGCAGCAAAGATCGGGACGTGGGCGGTGGCATCGGAAGTCATGCCGAGCATGTAATCGAGTCAATAAAAGGAAGAGAAAACAGAAAATGCAGCAGTTCGTGCGCTGCGCCAAAACACCTGTCCACTGAGTTCATTGCGAGTTCATCTCTGTTCTTCGCGTGTTCATCGAGTTCGAGAGTGAGAGGCGAGCGTTCCAGCGACGATTGATCCTGAGCCATTTTCAACAGTCGACATGTACGGCATCGACCAAATGAGCAAGTTATTTACCATCAAAACATTATTGTTTGGATGTTCCAGTTATCCATCCCAGGTCTACATGTCATCATAAGAAAATGATCTCAGCATTCTCTGCTGACTTCTACATATGGTGGATGTGGTTGATCGGTCTATGGCAACTAAAACATAAACAGGGAGAAAAATATGGTGAGCACTTCATAAAACTTCATTTCAAATATCAGGCGAATGAGTGGTTTTGTTACTTTACTTTTGTTCCTCCCAAGGCTAATGTAACACCACACCTTTATTCAGTTGGTATCTTTTTTTCTGTCATCAGACATGGTGTACCACTTGAATGTCTCCTGTTAAGTTGTAATTCGTTTATTTTCTCATATTAAGTAGTAGTTCGTTTATTGGAAAATTTTAGCAGAGCTCAATTAATTCTGCTTGGTTGAAATTCCAGAGCGAAAATCCAACTAGATTAGTTAAGTATCTAAAAGCAAAGCAAATCTTCACTTTGAAATTCTCCCAAATCGCCATGCATTCATCGTCTTATATTGTCATTACACATGGTTAAGACCACACACCCTTGCCACTGTGTTAAAAAGCATGTTTTAATTTGTCCTCATTTCATATAAATGGGTTAGCCTCGGGTTTACTATGGTTAGGAAATCTATGGGTATATGTGTTGTCTCAATCTACCAATCTAAACTCTCTCTGTAACCACTGTGGGTTACTCTGGAAGCATAATATGTAATCACTCATAGCACTGTGCTGTGAATTCATGAAACATGCTTACACTCCGTAACATACTAATGCAGTAAATGTAAGTAGAAATATTATGTCAAGTGTGATTAATACACGATCCAATGCAGGAAACAGAAGTAGATAACTGTTCGGGAACCTCAGCCCATGGCAGGCCTTCACGCCCATCCAACTGATTGTTATTGTCCACCAGTTCAGATGAAAACAACCCTGCTAATGAATTGAAACTCACCCTATCCCCAACCCAAACCACTAGAGCAAGCTACATTAGCTTAAACCAACCCAAACTAGTAACCTCTAAGGATGAAAACCAAGCCAATTCGTTTTCCATCTCACCGCAAACTGAACAAGCCCAAATTTTGAATCATTGTCCAAAACCATTTTGAGCCAATTTTGGATCCATGCCATCCACTTGGCCGATTGACAAGTCACTCAAACGCTCATGCCTACGTATACGCCATAAACAATCTGGTGGTTTCTGAGGCACTCTGCTCTTTTTGGCATTCTTGTCAGCCTTATCCACCTTCTATCTGCCAGGTTCCTGCCATGCCGGAGCGGATTATTGGGAGATGGGATACATCACTATGGTGGACATTAACAGTATTGTTATCCACAATTTCCAGATGTCTCTTAATCCTACATGTGTCCACGTATTTTTATAATATATAGTTATCCTAAGAGCTTAATTTCCATCATTCCATGGACCAGGAAATCATCAACAGTAGCATCTGAACTTCTCAAGCAAGCAAACAAGATGGTGGGTTACTGGGTTGGACGGTCTAGTTCTTTTATCTGCGCATCTCATGTCTCAACTTGGTTCATTAAAATGGAGAGGAGTGTCCAGAAATCAACAACCAAATATTCAATGATATCAAAAGAACCAAATCACTTATGGCAAGATATGTGTTGGTATCCCTACCATGTACCAGCGCCACAATAAACTGACAAGCACTACTAGATTTGGCATTCGTGGCAGGTCAACACAACCTGTCATGGATGACTCATCTCTGACGGTTAAAAAGTTGCCCGTTTGAAATATGGCTACCGGGGATGATCCATGAGGTCATCTGTGACGGGTCAAGGGTCATTGTTGTGACCCATCACAGATAATCTATGATGGGTCCAAACCATGGCCCGTTATAGATAACAATTCATTAGCGGGTGTAGTTGGATAAACCATGTGACTGTTAGTAACTATCACGTGTCACTGATAAATGTCATATGTGATGGTTGGTAGTTACGAACCGTCACAGATGGCTCAAATCTTGTTTTTTAGAAAAATAATAACATTTTCATATGAAGTCAGATGAAGACAAATTTTATATAAAAGCTACAAAACTTGATGATATCTATAACTTTAACTTTATAATTGACAACATTTTCATTCGAGACTGTTTACATGCCTGAATATGTGTTATAAGT
The DNA here is from genome assembly GCA_008326285.1 of Oryza officinalis. Taxonomy (NCBI): domain Eukaryota; kingdom Viridiplantae; phylum Streptophyta; class Magnoliopsida; order Poales; family Poaceae; genus Oryza; species Oryza officinalis. The sequence goes on from BDMV01000012.1 coordinate 29,162,452, forward strand.
GATGGAATATATTTCGATTTTATTTTATTTTTCTAACGGCCTCCAATTGAGACAAGCCAAATATAAAAGTTGTAGAGCTCGACAATATGTACAACTTTATAACTAACAACATTTTCATTTGAGATCACTTACATGGTTGAATATGCATTATATATTAATTGAATCTATTTTGAAAAACATTTTTTTTCAATTTTTCTAAACGACCTCCGATGGAGAAATGCGCTATGTCAAAGTTGCAGATATTGATGGGATAAAAAACTTTCTAATTGTCAAAATTTTCATCTGAGATCATGTACATGCCCGAATAAGCATTATAAGTGATGCGATCTATTTCGGGAAACGAATTTTGAATTTTTCAAATGGCCTCGTATGATTTTTTTCAAAGTTGTAGTGCTTCATGAGATCTATAACTTTGTAATTCAGAACCTTTTCATTTGAAGTCACATATAGTTCAAAGAATAAGAGTAAATTTCACTTTCGTCATCTTTTATTACCGATGTTTCGTTTTGAACCACTCTTTAACCAATGTTTTCACTTAAGACCGCGTAGTTGTATCTTTGTGTCACTTTGGATCACTCTTAACTCTTTTATCCATCTACATCAATTTATCATATGCCAAAGAAATGGTCTTGCATATAACTATGAGAGTTCATTGACGAGTAGAAGCCGACGTACTCGAGATCGTTTATATGCTCGAGAAGAGAGTTGGGGTGGTCTAAAATAAAACAAAGATAAAATTACTTGATCCAAAATGAAAACATTAGTTAAAGGGTAGTCCAAAGTGAAACATCGATAACAAAATGTGGTTCAATGAGAAATTTACTCAAAGAATAACAACAAATGAATTCTCAACATCTGCTCCATATGTGAGGTAAGACAGTAAGTTGGTTTAATTCTTGCGAGGTGGGAGTACAGCAAATATAGATTTCACAGTTCATGAAACTTCAGTTGATCTCAGCAAATAAGTAAACTATCCATAAGCACAAGAAATCTTCAGTTGAAGTTCTCCCCACTCGCAGTTGGTGATGTTGGGAAATAATGTCTCAGCAGAGAGAAGCACGCACACGGCTAATTCCACCCATTGGTCCACACAATTAACGTGATTAAACCACAGTTAATTTCTTTAGTTGCAAATTAAGCGCATTGATCGGTAGTGCCATTATCTCCTACTTTGAATCGCCCTGATTCCCCACAGCAATATAAAAGCAAAAGGAAGGAGTCCGGCTGGTGAAGGAGGACGATCTCTCCAGTTTCCATTCTCTCTCCCACAAAACCTAAGATAACCGATCTTGAGAAATCGCTGGATGGGATTTCGTAGTGTGATTCTCTCTTTATAGGTTGCAGAGCATCAACATCACCAGTGGTTCTTCAACACCGGCACTCACTGCATCACCAACCTCGACGACACCCTCACCAGCACTCCCTCACACCACCTCTCAACTACCGTGTCGTCAATACCTACAACACTAGCGTGATTCAAGGCGATCCTATGGCTTCATCCGCAATGGGTTAGTTAATCACCCGAATTCCGCATGAAGTTCTAAGGCGATCATGTAAAGACCAAGCTCATGATAATGTTTAGCAAATTAATCTTTACTAACAGGTGAATCTCCTTTTTGGCATTTGAAGACTCAAAATTTGTAATTTCCTCAAGGAAACCCAGCGATAAATATACATGAGAACAGCACAGCACAAAATGTATCTTACCAAAGACATTCTACTCGTTAATTCATAAGCAAGTTACCATATTTCCCATGTTTCCTGAGCCTATCACAGAGTAAGGAACAAGAAATATGGTGCTCATCGATCTCCTATAGGTGCTCCTCTACAGATTGATATATATACGGACATTCTATTGTGTGCTATCGAATTCGTGATGAACCAACTGCACTTTTTATGCCTTAGTCCTACTTATAGATTAAAGTAAAAAGCGTGACACAACATCTAGTCCTACCTCCTCATGGACTGAAAACAAGCCCTAACTTTAAACACTAAATTCGATTCAATTGTATTATAAAGGTAGGGAAAGGAATGAATTCTAAGTCCTAGCGAATGCAGTGAAAGAAATAATCTCCACCTAAAGTCACTGCTGCCACTAATCATAGTGCTAAGACACGGAACCAATAACCTACCTCTAAGCATAGTGCAATAACAAGGAATCGAAAAAATTGCAATATAATACAACAAGCCTTTTACATACCTTAGAGGCCCAAGAGTTTTGCATGCACATGCATTCCGTTTCATCTTTTCACATGACAGACATATATGTAATGGCCCCGCTTCTAAAATATGAAGGAATCTTCCCATCAAATGCCCGATGCCCCCAAAAAATCGGTCAGTATAATGTTCCAGTTGACCAACGAGTGAAACATCAAATTATATATGATGAAACAAAAAACCAGCAACTAAAACATTTAAATATTTTATGAAACATGGTGAAGATACACGTTGAAACATGTCGCTATCACATATGAAACAACTAGTGTTAACGGATTGAAACATATGTTTTTCTTTCATCAAAATATAATCATGCGATATCTTGTTGTAAAGATTTAATTACAACGAATATAACAGTGTGATCGGATCGTAGATTGGATAATTAGTTTAGGAGAAAAATAGTTTTCAAACTTGCTAAAATGCATGCATGCATACATGGATGAGGTGGAGAAGAGGAGAGAGTAGTGGCAAGTAGTTTCGGGAATTTTGTGAAACACGCTGAAGACACATATTGAAACATATCACTATTACGTATGAAACAAATAGTGTTAATAGATTGAAACATATGATTATTTTTGTAACGTTCAGCCTCCACGAGGCCAGGCCCGCTTACATCTAGCAGATTAAATAGGACATAGATTGCCCTCACAAACCAACACCAGTCTTTTCTGCGCACTTTGTCCTCACTCGTGCGCAGAAAAGAAGTTGCAACTTGTTGACATGAGTATCCTATCAATCCTATTATGCCTTGGGCCAGGGTGTTACATTCTCACCCCCTTAAGAGATCGACGTCCTCGTCGATCAACCCCAAGCCAGAAACTCCCTCTCTTGGCCACATCCGTGTGTCCAGTGCCAGCGCATGTGCCATGCTGTGGGATGTTACATCCTCATCCTCTTAAGAGATCGACGTCCTCGTCGATCAACCCCAAGCCAGGAACTCCCTCTCTTGGCCACGTCCGTGTCCACACCAGCCATGCGCACCATGCCTGCGCAACTGCGACACACGCGCCCGTGAAACCACAAGAGTCGGCCCTGATACCATACTGTAACGTCCCACCTCCACGAGGCCGGGCCCGCTTACATCTAGCAGCTTAAATAGGACATAGACTGCCCTCACAAACCAACACCAGTCTTTTCTGCGCACTTTGTCTTCACTCGTGCACACCCGGAAGACTTCCCAGTCGGTCACCCATCCTTAGATTTCTCCAAGCCAAGCACACTTAACTTTAGAGTTCTTTGAAGATGGGTTTCCGGAAAAGAAGTTGTAACTTGTTGGCATGAATATCCTATTAATCTTATTATGCCTTGGGTCAGGGTGTTACAATTTTTTATCAGAATATAATCATGCGACATCTTATTGTAAAGATTTAATTACAACGAATATAACGGTGTAATCGGATTATAGATTGAATAAGTAATTTATGAGAAAAATTGTTTTGAATATTGTTAAAGGTGCATGTGTGTCATGTGTGTCATATTGGAGATAGAGATATAGACTTGGATAGGTGCATGCAGTAGCAGTATTAGCATGAAGAGAGAGCCTAAGCGACAGAGGCAATGTGTGCAGGTAGTACGCGCGCTTACGCGGAGGGCACCGATATTTTCGAGGTTGTACCGATCGTCCGATCTAGAGTATTTCCCCTGAAATATACGTCATATACCTTTGTTATGCCCAGATTCAATCTACATTATCTCAACTCTTCCATGAAGCAGGCCTACTTATGCATAACATTTTACTTACATTTTTATTCTTGCTTCACATAAATTAAACAAGTTATCACAAACGTACTATGGTTTTAAACATATGGGTTTACACATATTGGGCCCCAATCTATCTAAACTCTCTATGTCGCACCACATCATTGGTCGTGCAGACCGCTACAATTGAACTGGGATATTACACTCCCTCGATCCACACTGTAGTTTACTTCTTTACTTGCTCACATACTTATACCTCAGCTCGCTACCAATAAAACCCACATCAGTCAGAGAGCACATTCACAAGGTGACAACAGATACCATAAGCTATCATCCATGCCATGCTTTACCGGGAAGAAGATAGAAAAGATCATACAAGAGGTTGAGAATGAGAAGCACCAGGAGGAGACGAGATACGACAGTCGCAGCCTGCATTGCTTGTTTTCTAACACCAAGCACTAAGCACTACCAGAGAACTCATCTTTTATCCAATGCCCCAAATCACAAATATACCAGATGTATTAAAAACCAGTACTAAAGCTTTTTAGTACTAGTTCTAAAAGTCCAACCTTAAAAATATCTTTAGTCTCGGTTGGTGTTACGAACCGGTATTAAAAATACATTTTTAATATAGGTTGGTAACATCAACCGAGAATAATGTTGGTGGATCTTTAGTCCCGGTTAATGTTACCAACCGATACTAAAGATGAATTTTTAGTACCGGTTGGTAACATCATCCCGTACTAAAGATATTTTTAGTACCGGTTGATGTTATCAATCTGTACTAAAGATATCTTCAGAATTAAATCAAAAAGAAACATCTCTACCAAGTCAAATATTTGGAGTAGGTGGGATGGTAACCGCGTAAGGACTGAGATGAGATCTTGAGTTCGAATCCCACATCCCACATATTCTTTTGACTTAATATACATCTTTAGTATTGGTACTAAAAATAAAGAACTTTAGTCTCGATTTTTTTTGTTTCGGTTACTATAACCGGGACTAAGGGTTTAGAACAGTTATTAAAGATCATTTCTCTACAAATGAAGCTTCGCTTTTGTAAAATGAACAATGGGCTATGCAACAGCATGAAACCATGAACGGTACCTTCAAAAACATGCATGTCAGCATTCGAACAACATTCGAGTGTTTTTAACTCCTCACATGCGTTCATTATCTTTATGTAAAATATCGTCGAACTCAGTGATCTTGAACAGTCAGCATTGCAAATTAACAATTCAAGAAAAAAACTCAAATTGCTACCATTTTTCTTGAAGTGAAATCATGCAAATAGTATGTTTAATTTGTGTGCAAACTCAAATGGTGAGTTTAATCATGCAAAATCATGCAAACTAAAATATTAAACTCAATTTAATTTGTGTGCCCTTCAAATAATACATAATCACTCAAATTAATTAGAACCTTAAAAGCCATAGGTACAGGTAAAAGCCGGCGACAATAGCTGTCAACCCTGGTTGTGTTTACCACTTCTACCTCACTGTAACTGCAACGCATTGCATTAATCATAGTTTTTAATCTTCTCAACATAGTAGGTATAGCAGTACGTTGACAGGTTGACAGAGTAATAAGTAAGTTCCTCGTGATTTACATTCGATCCATTTCACCTGCCACCTGCACACACCATTATTCTACTCGGATGGCATCATTTTCCTTTCATCACAGCTTGCTCATATAATTTAATTAAACTCTCCATTGTATACTACATGGAGTTATATCCTTACAGATTAGCTTTCCTGATAATTCTATTTTATTACTACCTATTTCATTGGTATGTTAACAATTAAAAGATGATTTTTTTATGTACGTTTGATCATTCATCTTATTTAAAAAATTACATAATTATAATTTATTTTGTTATATCTTGTTTTATCATCATTAAAGGCCTTTTAAATATGACTTATATTTTTATATATTAACATTAATTGTTTTGAATAAGATGAATAATCAAACATATACATAAGAGTCAACGACATCATGTATTACTAATCGGAGGAGGGAGTAGTTGGTTAGTAGTTTGCACATACTGATCGACAAGCTCACTTCTGTCGGTTCTTATTTCTCCAATGTGTACAGCATGAGCGGTGTCAGGAAAATATGCTCCAGCTTCATCTCTTTCACATGCACATGAATCTTTCATTTCATTCTCCAGATTGAACTCGAAGATCCCAAGTCCTGTAGCTGTAATCGTTGTAGAGACAGCGATGGGACTGAGTAATTCGGAAACATAGGTGTGAAAAATATAGGTCGATAGCATTTGCTCGTGTGTGGATATTTATTACAGTTGTGTTGTAACACATGAACAAGCTCCCATCTGTTGATATTGTTATGTGGGTACTACTCTGTTTATTAAGATTTCTCTGTTAAGTTATCGGCTGAGTGTTTGTAAAACAGTTGGTAGCTAGCTACAATGTTCAGCGTAAATTAAAGCAATCAATGGAGGGTATCTTGTGTAAATAAATTAATAAAATGAAGGATACCTTAGGTTCGCACAATGAAGGGCGTGATGGATCTTTTTTGTTCTCTGATGGTTGTGTTCTCATATGAACATATCAATTCGTTGACTACAATTCCATAGAAAGATTTCAGCAGCCTAACTTGTGTGATTTACTGTATTTGTATCATCAGCACAACGATGTTGTAGTTTGGACACAACAGAGATGGCCATCCTTTTTTTTCTTGCATGACTAGTGTAGCAACTGTTGGAAACAGCCTAGGAACACAAGAACAAAACTCTTTTTCTCTCACGCACAAGAATGGCTGGATGTTGAAGATGAACAGTAGAGTTTCGGCGACGAACGCCCAGTGACGAACACTTTATTGGCTTGGTGATTTTGATAACAGAGACACACTCTACACCAAACACATTGTCTACTGCAGCTTTATACACAACGGCGACGCAGCGCCCACGCACCCACGTCTGCTATCTTCACGCGCACTCACGCCTGAAATCCGATGACCCGGCCTGCACTCGTTCGTGAGCCACTCGCTCCTCCGCGAGACTCGGTCTGCCATGCAGAACTTGAGCTGCGCTCCCGCATCATCCGCCGCGCTTTGACTGCTTACAAACGAACAAGCGCACGCGACACACACACGCTGCACACAGCCTGACCAAAACACACACAGTCAGGTTTATTTCCTAACAGCAACTACTCACTTATTTCAAAGGCATGGCTCCTTATTAGAGATTTTAACTTTATTTATAAGGCTTCGGACAAGAATAACAACAGGCTGAATAGAAGAATGATGCAAAAATTTAAAGGTCTAATTAACCGGAGATCAAAGAATTGGCACTGTCCGGTCGTCAGTGGATAGGCAATGCATCGGTTGCCCCTCTTTAAAAGCACACTCGCGCTGGTCCCGCAGGACACGTTAGTACATACATAGGAGGGTAGGGTTAGAAGATAGAAGTAGCTCTAATAGATTAATTTTGATGATTTATTGTCAGTTGTTTCAGTCGTTCTTAGGCCCTTATATTTACAGGAGACATGGCCTTCTTCATGTTTAATTAGGCTTAGGGATGTATTAGAACTCGAGGAACACTAGCCCCTAAGCAAGAATACACGACAAGAGCAAAATTGCACTTAGACTGAGAGTCTGAGTCCTAGTCAGACATACAAGGTGTCTAGTCACACCATGGTTTGAACGTCGGTCTAACCGGCCTTTAAAAGAAGGCTCTGTCCATTCCTAGACTTAGCTTAAATTTGGGCTAATGCCAAATTTGGCTGTCAACAATATCAACTTGAACTTCAGTTACAATTCCTCCTGAGCAAGCTTGCTCTTCTCAGAGATTTCAGTATCTATGCAAAAAACCAAGGGCTTTCTAGTACAATTTTAGAACTCACAGTTTGTGAGATATATACTAATGAGGAATAAACTATATTTTCCACAGCTCACGGCATATAAAATGTGTAGTATTTCAATCATTCAATGTACATACAGACCCAATGCTCCTACATTCAAATAATTATGCATGTACAGACCCAACCTTCAGTGCTTGCTGAGACAACAATTTGTAGAGAGCATTCATAAATCTTAACTACTGTATCAGGAGCAAGATTAAAGCCTAATATTCCATTATATCAAACACAGCATATACCACATCGATGATTGGTCATGAACCAATAATCGTCCCAGTTGTCTCTCCATTCTCGTACACATGATGGCACCAGTAAAAGTAATCATGCCATGAATGTCGCAAGATTTACAAAATATAAACAACCATAAGTTTGCACATTGATATGACGAGAGTAAAAACAACTGTTGCCGCAGATAAAAAAGCCGCCTAAAGATCATGATGAACATGCTCCTAGTAGACTCGCCTTGCTATCACCATTTTCTTGATGGAAAATTTTACCATCCTAAAGAGCAAACTGAAGAGCAAACTTTCGCAATTAGGGTTTTTAGCAGATTAGTTTTCCCGCTAACGCCGCGACAAAACAGACGTTACAAACCAACCCCCTAACAAGAATCTCGTCCCCGAGATTCAGCACCTAAGGGAGCAGCTCCGGGAACTGGGCACGGAGAAGATCTTCGCATTCCCAAGTTGCTTCATCCTCTGAGTGGTTGCTCCACTGCACCTTGTAGAACTTAACGGTCTTTCTTCGAGTCTGACGTTCAGTCTCTTCAAGAACTCTGATGGGTCTTTCTTTATAGGTTAGGTTCTTCTCCAGTTCTATGCTTCCCAAGGGAACTTGTTCTTCTGGAACACGAAGACATTTCTTTAACTGGGACACATGGAACACATTGTGCACATCGGTCAGTCCTTCTGGTAGCTCGAGCTGGTAGGCAACTTCGCCGTGTCTGGCGGTGATGAGGTAGGGACCGATATAGCGAGGGGCTAACTTGCCGGACATTCCAAACCTCTTTAGACCACGGAGTGGAGACACTCGCAGGTACACGTGATCTCCCACTGCAAACTCGAGATCACGTCTCCGATTATTTGCATAGCTTTTCTGTCGGGTCTGAGCTGTCTTCAGGCGGTCTCGAATCAACTTGACTTGCTTTTCAGCTTCCTTTAGAACGTCAGGTCCAAACACTTGCGCTTCGCCTACCTCGTTCCAACACAACGGGGTGCGACACTTTCGTCCGAACAGGGCTTCATTTGGGGACATCTGGATACTAGATTGGTAACTGTTGTTGTAGGAGAACTCAGCGTAGGGGAGACAACGATCCCATGTGCCTTCGAAGTCCAGGGCACATGCCCGAAGCATGTCCTCCAGGATCTGGTTAACTCGTTCTGTCTGCCCATCTGTCTGCGGGTGGTAGGCAGTGCTGAAATTTAAGTTGGTACCCATTGCCTCGTGCAACTGTTGCCAGAATCTTGAGGTAAACTGAGTGCCTCGATCCGACACAATCTTCCTTGGGCAACCGTATCGGCAAACCACGTGGGTCATGTACAGGTCTGCCAGCTTTTTCCCATCGTAGGTGGTTTTCACTGGTACAAAATGAGCTGCCTTGGTTAGGCGGTCCACGATTACCCAGATGGAGTCATACCCACTAGGGGTCCTTGGTAAACCGGTAATGAAATCCATACCGATCTCCTCCCATTTCCACTCAGGAATTCGGAGGGGTTGTAACAACCCGGCGGGTTTCTGATGTTCGGCCTTTACTCTTTGACAGATATCACATAAGGCTACATACTCTGCAACATCTCGCTTCATTCCAGCCCACCAAAAGTATTCCTTGATGTCTTGGTACATTTTGGTACTCCCGGGATGGATGGAGTAAGCTGACTCATGAGCTTCTCTCAGAATGAGGTCCTTTAATTCCTTTTTGGCTGGCACGCAGATGCGGGATCCGAACCAAACAGTATCCTGGTCGTCGATGGTAAAACCTTTGAGCCTTTTCTTACGGATCTTATCCTTCATTTCTTTCATAACTTCGTCATCTGATTGTGCCTCTCGAATTTGAGCTTCTAGGGTCGGTTGCACTGTAAGACTGGCAAGGTCTCCGGTAGGGACCACGGTCACTTTCAACTTCTCGATTTCTCGACACAGGTCATCCTGTGTTGGCCAAACTAGGGCGGTAGCATAGTAGGTCTTGCGACTTAACGCGTCGGCGACCACATTTGCTTTTCCAGGGTGGTAGTGTATACCGAGATTATAATCCTTGATTAATTCCAACCATCTTCTCTGTCTCATGTTCAATTCACTCTGGGTAAAGATGTACTTGAGGCTTTTGTGATCGGTGTAAATCTCACATCTGTTTCCAATCAGGTAGTGACGCCAAATTTTCAGGGCATCAACCACAGCTGCCAATTCCAGGTCATGCGTAGGGTAGTTGACCTCATGGGGCCTGAGTTGTCTTGAAGCGTAGGCAACCACCTTTCTGTCTTGCATTAAGACACATCCTAGACCTTGTCTCGAGGCATCACAAAATATCTCGAAATCCTTTCGGATGTCAGGCAGGGTGAGGACGGGAGCAGTCGTCAATCTTTTCTTGAGTTCTTGAAAACTGCGTTCACATGCTTCCGACCATTCAAACTTCTTTTCCTTCTTTAGGAGTTCCGTCATTGGTCGGGCCAGTTTGGAAAATCCTTCGATGAACCTTCGGTAGTAACCCGCTAAACCGAGGAAACTACGGATCTCCGACACCGTCTTGGGTGCGTTCCAGGCGAGGACGGTCTCAACCTTACTGGGGTCTACTGCAACACCTTCGGTGGAGATGACATGGCCAAGGAAGGCTACTTTATCCAACCAAAACTCACACTTCGAGTACTTGGCAAAGAGTTGGTGTTCACGCAACCTTTCCATTACTTTCCGTAGATGATTTGCATGATCTTGTTCATTCCTGGAGTAAATCAGAATGTCGTCGATGAAGACCACAACGAACTTATCCAAGTAGTCCAATGAAACTTTATTCATCAGGTTCATGAAGAATGCCGGAGCGTTGGTGAGTCCGAAGGACATCACGGTGAACTCATACAAGCCATACCGCGTTGAGAAAGCGGTCTTGGGGATATCTTCTGATCTGATTTTAAGCTGGTGATACTCAGATCGTAGGTCGATCTTGGAGAATACTCTGGCTCCTTCCAATTGGTCGAACAAATCATCAATCCGTGGTAGAGGATACTTATTCTTGATGGTTACTTCATTCAAAGCTCTATAATCTATCACCATTCTCTCAGAGCCATCTTTCTCCTTTACTAAGAGCACAGGGGCTCCCCAAGGGGATGAGCTGGGTCGCACGTAACCCTTGTTCTGAAGTTCTTCGATCTGTTTCTTAATTTCTGCCAGTTCGTTGGCTGCCATTCTGTAGGGTCTCTTGGCAATGGGAGCGGTGCCTGGGGCAAGCTCTATGGAGAACTCAATTTCTCGATCCGGTGGCATCCCGGGTAGTTCTTCTGGGAACACATCAGGGTACTCGTTGACTATGGGTACCATCTCCAAGGGAGTGGCGTGCAAACTGTTCAGGGTTGACCGATTTCCGGGAAGGAGAGGAGTGAAACGCACTTGTTTTCCTCCGGGTCCTTGTAGAGTGATGGTCCTCTCAGCACAATCAATTTGTCCTTTGTGCTTAGCCAACCAATCCATCCCTAGGATGACATCTAGACCTTGGGAGTCTAGGACTATGGGTTTGGCTGCGAAGCTAACCCCTTCTATCACTAGATCAACCTTGGGGCATAGTTTATCTGCCCTTATATCCCTTCCAGAGGAATGTATTACCATAGGTACTTGTAAATTTTGGGTTTTCCAACCATTTCTTTTCACAAAAGCTTGTGATATGAACGAATGAGAAGCTCCTGAATCAAATAGAACGAGTGCGAGTATGGAGTTGACAGAGAACATACCCATCACCACGTCGGGGGCCTCTTGGGCGGTTTCAGCTTGGATGTGGTTCACTCGACCTCGTCCAAAGTTGTTGGAGGCACGAGAACCTTGTCCACTTGTCTGAGTGACTGGGCGGGACTGTGCAGGTGCTGGAGTCCTGGGGAAGCTAGCATCAGAGCGTCCGGGGTTAGAGTTTCCCTGATTTCGAGGACACTGCATGGCGTAATGTCCCATTTGTTTGCACGTGAAGCACTGCACATTTGCCATTCCTGTGGGCGAATTGAAGGAGGAGACACTGTTCCTTGCGGTGTTGCCACTAGGGGCATGCTGCTGGGGCGACGGAGTAAGGCGAGGCATCGGCGGACGGGGAGTAAAGCCAGGTTGGCGACTGACTTGATGGGCAGGTTGGTGGTACTGCATGGGATGTCCAACACGAGGGCGTGGCGCACCTCGGAATGGGGGCGCTTGGTGGGTAGACTTGCGCTTCTTGTATTCCTCAGTTGCCTCTTTTTTGGCATCCTCCAGTAACAAGGCCTTATTGACCATGTGCTGGAAGGTGGGGAAGTCATGGGCAAGCAACTGGATTCTCAACCCTACTACGATTCCCTTCAAGAACTTCCTGATCTTTTTCTTGTCGGAGTCCACTTCTTCGGGAGCATACCGAGCCAATTTGTTGAAGCGACTCAGGTACTCATTGACGCTTCCTGTACCTTGTTTCAGACGATTGAACTCTTCTTTCTTCATGTCGATGGTACTTTTGGGCACATGAGCTGCACGGAAGGCATCGGCGAACTCTGCCTACTCAATGTTGACAGCGTCTGGATGGGCATTACAGTAATTCTCCCACCAGTCGGCTGCAGAGCCTCTCAACTGATGTGCAGCAAAAAGGGTCTTCTCCACTGGGGTGCACTGCACAAGGTTGAGCTTTCTCTCAACATCCTTTAGCCAATCGTCGGCCTCAACGGGCTCGACGGTGTGAGAGAATTCCGGTGGATGGGATCTTAGAAAGTCCGTTAGCTTGGATCTGTGATTGTTATTATGGAAGGGCACTGGGTGCGGAGCCTGCGGCTGCAAATTCTGCTGGATGCCTACAATGGCCTGGGCTAAGCCCTGCAAGATCTGAGTCTGAACTGCCATCATGTGCTGGTAATCTGCCTGAAGCTGGGGAGGCGGGGGTAAGTCCTGTGCACGGTTTGCTGCAGGATCTGCCTGAGCTGGAGCATTAACCGGTTCATTCCCTGACTCATTTTCTGATTCTGGTTCTTCCCTGCGGGTTTCGTAACCCAAACGAGCTGGAGCACGAGCCACACGACGGGGACGGGCGGCCATCTAATCTCCCAGAAAAGGGCGGGGTAAGAAAACAGAACAACACTTAAAAGGGAAGAAATAAAGTAAACGAGCTCAGAAAGCACACACTAGTCATAAAGCTTTTCTCAACTCGGAAAGCACCTAAGACAACGGGTGTGGACAAGTCACAGAGCTGCGCCGAGCTTGACTGTACGCACACCACCTCAGAGATCCAGACTACCAGACAACACCCACAACAACACACTCACACACTACCTCGCCACGACTCCCAAAGAGTTGGCGGCGGTACAAAAGGTCTAGCACTCGAACTCCACCTGCAGCAGTCGAACTCTACTGCTCTCCTGGCTGGCTGGCTCCGGTGGTCGGCTCGTCTGAAGAGGACACGTCGATCGGCGCATGCGAAGGGACCTGCGGAACCTGTCGAGGGCCGGTAGTAGGGCGGCCTGCTGGCGGGGTAGGAGCTGGGTGGTCGAAACGGAACACGGTGGAGGAGCCCACAACGCGCTTCCGCGCGGTGCGGATCAGTCGGAGCCCACGGCGGCTGACGACTGGGGTGTGACCTAGGGTGTAGGAGGGGCTGGCACGGTGGGGGTAGGGGGAGTAGACCGGCGAGTACGGCACACGCGGGCTGGGGGAGCGTGGGCCGCTGGGGGTGCGAGCAGAGCCACGTGAACTGTAGAAGGACAGGTGGCTGGAGTGGCAAAGGCGGCCAGAGTCCCAGGAGGTAGTGTCCACGGAGGTGACACCCTCCTCAGCAAGGCGGGCCTCCAGCGCGGCGTAACGGCGAGCCAAGGAGCGGTAAGCCTCAAGGAGAAGGTCGTGCTGAGTGGCCTGAGCGCCAGAAAGCTCCACCGTGTGTGTCAGCGCAGGGTGCGACTCGCGGTAAGGGCACGGGTAGCGGCTATCTGCACGGCCAGGAGGGAGCTGCGGGATCAGCCGGAAGGCCGAACCTGCAAGGTGACGACGGTAGTCGTAGGCCAAGCGACGCAGAGCGGTCCAGGAGAGGTCCTGGTACGCAAGCTGGAGCGTGGGGCGAGCCAAGTTGAAGTGGTGAGGGCGAAGGCCAGCGCTGTGTGTACCTCCGCGGGGGTAAAGGTACACGGACAGCTCACAGCGGGGAGGGAAGCGGTCCATGGAGTACCCAGCGTACTCGGGACAAGTGAAGCCAAGGAAGCCAGCGAGGTCTCTCAGCTGGTCGACGTGGTGACCCTCACCAACGCCGTGGGAACTGTGGGTGGCGTTGACTGCCATCTACAATTTTGAAAAAGAAAGAGAAGTCAGTAACCAGTTTTGTAAATAGAGTAAGAGAAGAAGAAAAGAACCGAGCTTTTCGCAATTAGCTTTTTCAGAACTTAGCATCCTTACGGTCATCTAACGTCGGGTTTCGTCCTAGGCCAAAGCTGCGCTCTGATACCATCTTCTGTCACGCCCCAAACTAGCCCCGAGCGGAGGCCAGCATAAGGCGATCCAAATTAACCTGTATGCCTGTACCAGTCCCAGGAAATAGCGCTGGTACAACAGGAAGACAGAATACAACAACAACAGCGGTCTCTTTATTAAGAGTAGGATTACAACCAAGGTTGGAACTGCGGACAGAACCCGAGTTCGCAACAGCATTACAAAAAGGCGGAAGCGGAAAGCGGAGACTAGCCCTAAGCCACGAGCAAAGCCTTGGGGGAAGGCCGAAACCCTACTGCTGCTCAAAGTCTGCTTGCTCCTGGAAGAACTCTTCATCAGCAGGGTCCACCTCTTCGTCTTCGAGAACTGGGGGGGTTTAATTATATAGAGCAAGGGTGAGTACGGGAGTACTCAGCAAGTCAGGGGAAATTTAGTGTTTAATGCAAGCTTCAACGGAAGGCAAATTGTTTCTTTTCACAATTGATTTTGGTTCAGGACTTTCAGAAACATCTAAGTGAGTGCTTCTCGACGGCACGGACGAGAAAGTGTGTCTCATCCGGCCGGAGCAGTGAAATTGTGTCAATTGATTCTTGTCGGCACGAGAGGCTCCCTGCCATTCGTTCACCGACACCGGCTGCTCCAACAGCCACAACTCACACACGCCGGTACGAGAGGCTCCCTGCCATTCATTCACCGACCCCGGCTGCTTCAACAGCCTTAAACCAAGCATAGAAGGGGAAACCTCACACCATCAGCAGTTCACAAGGTGTTCAATAATACTACACTAAGGAATCACCTCACATCCGCCCATGACCGTGGGCACGGTTGTTCGAACAGTTATTAACCTCTGCAGAGGGGGTACACTTTACCCACACGACGTTACTAACCCCGAATCACCCAGCCCGCGACTCTCGGTCACGTCTGGCGACCTTGAGGCTTTCACGACAAGGCATTTCGAAAGCCGACTCAGGGTCATCTTATGCCAACGGGAGGGGTCCCACGGACCAACACCAGGTTAGGTCCCAGACCATACTGTGCCAGGAAGCCCAGGGGTCCTCCCCGACACCACCCCGGCGAATCCACTTGTCCCTTGGCATCAAGATTTCCCTGGCCTAGCTAATTACTCAGCCAGGGGCGTCCCATATCACCCATGTGGTCGTACTTGACATATGCTTGGATGTAATTCCCAAGGAATCGGTCCTTAGAGCGAGAACGGGCAGACCGTACCTCCAGTACGTCTCCCGTACCGCGAGTTTTAGAAACTCACTTTAGTTTTCAAGACACCGACCCAAGTGTCGGGTTTTCCAAGCATTTTGTAAACTCAAGTTTTACCCAGGTGATCAATTTTAAAGTTTGAGGGGAGTCCCGATATTCGTACGCGAGGTACGGATACCGAGGCATCACCTGAGGGGTGACAAGGGTGTTAGGGTATTCAAATAATCAAGGAAGGTGAATGCAGCAAATGGGTAGGGCCTGCCGGTTGTATTGCAAACCGAGGCCAAGTGCCAAGTGTAACCTAAGTAATGCATAGTTTGCGGAAATCAAAATACTTAATTTAAATTATAGGTTCAATTGATCAAAGGTGACTTGCCTTGCTCGAGATCTTGAGCTTCTTCCTCGAAATCCGCGCACTGCGGGTCTTCGGGCTCCGAGACTACACGCGAAACGAGACGACTCAACAAAGCGATAAAAAGAAGCCCTATTAAAGACCACTAAGCGTGCCATTGGATAGATCTCGATTTTTGAGGAATTTTGGAAGTGGAACGGAGTTAATCGGACGAACGGTTGAAAAGATATGAATTTCCGAAGATTAAAGGATTTTCTGGAATAAAGAAAAGGAATTATTAATTCCCTGGAAAAAGAAAAGAAGGAGGGATGAAATTAGACTTTATTTTGGGCGGCTAAGGGCAGCCCAAAAGGAATAGAACGGGCGCGGCCGAAATAATTGGGCCGACGGCCCGAAGGGATTGGCCCATGGCCGATCGGCGCGCGGGAGGGAATAGGCCGATGGGCCTACGCGGCCGATGGCCGAGTGGGCCAAGCGGGAAGGAGGCCGAGAGGCCGAGTGGCTGCGCGGCCCAAGTGAAACGGGCCGCGCGCGAGAAGGCGGCCCAAGGCCGAGCGGGGCACAGCCCACGGACGACGTGACGCGGGGGGGGGGGGGGAGGGGGGAAAGGCCGGACGGCTCGGCTGGCGAGGCGCGGCACAAGCGGCGAGACGCGCGCGAGGCCGGGCCGGTGGACCGGGAGGCCTTGACCGGTCTCCCGTGGGCCGGGGTAGGCGGACGTGGCGTCCACGTGGACTCCACGTCGGACCGAGAGGGGGAGGCCGTATCGGACGGCCGGCGACGAGTGCGGGCTCCGGCGGGGCGACGAGCCGGAGCGGGCGGGCGACGGGCACCGGCGGCGGGAGGAGATGAGGCGGAGTCGGTTCGCCGGCGCGGATTGAAGAGAGAGGGTGCGGCGACGGCCGACGACGGCGCCACGCGACGGCGGGCACCGGCGGCACGGCGACGGAGCTAGGGAGAAGGATGGCGGCACGACGGCGGCGCCCGGGGGAGAACTACGGCGCTCCTAAAGTCCTAGACCGGGGAGAAGAGAGGAGGCGGCAAGGGGGGGAGGAAATTTAACGCGGCGGAAGGCGCTTGCCGAGGACGGGGGCGACGACGCGGGCGCGGCGCGGCTCCGGCCGAGGGAGAGGGCGGGCGAGACGGCGCCCGGAGCTCCTTCGGGAGACCTCGGCTGCGGCGGCGGGCGACGAGGGCGACGGCGGCAGCAGCGGGGGAGGAGAGCTCGAGAGGGCGGTAATGGCGGCCGGCGGCGAGGGGAAGAAAATGCGGCCGAGCGAGGAGGGGGGTTTTAAGGGCGGCTAGGTCGGTTTTGGGGAGGGGGAAAGGTCGGTTTTGGCCGGGGAGAGGCAGTGCGGCCGAGAGGCGGAGCGGGGAACCGGCGCAAGCGGACAAGGCAGCGCGGCAGGGTGACGCCGGCGCCGGTCGGAAAAGGGGAAAAAGGGGCAAGGAAAAGGGGCCTTGCCCTCTTGCCGAAACGGGAAGGGGAAAAAGCGGAGAGGGGGGGCGCGCGCTCGGGCAGCGGCGCAGGGGCCCGGCTGACGACGGCGGTGGTCGTGGCGGTAGACGGGCCGAGGCCAACGGGAACGGGACGGACGGCGCCGATGAGAAGGGGAGAGAAACGGGGAGAGAGACAATTGGGAGCGGGAGAGAGAGAGAAGAGAGCGGAGCGCTCTCTCTCTCTCGGCTCGGCACGTGCGGCGCGCGTGCCTAGCGCGCGCGGGCCGAGCGGCCTGGCGCGACCCAGCGGGGAAGGGTGAGGCCGAAGGGGCTGGGCCGGCGGCGGCCCGGGAAGGAGAGGAGAAGGAGGGAGCAGGCCGAGAGGGGTTGGGCCAGCGGCGGCCCGAGGGGGGGGAGAGAGGGAAAAAAGGCCGAAGGGGAAAATTGGCCTGGGTAAAAGGGACGTAAACCAGACTTTTCCTGAGAGTTTGAAAGGAGGAGTTTGAGGGCTCGGATTTGAAATCCGATTTCGCGGTTTTCTCCGGGATTGAACTGAGAGGGGAGACACGAGACCTTGGCACACAACAAGACTCAACTGAAGAGCAAACTTTCACAATTAGGGTTTTTAGCAGATTAGTTTTCCCGCTAACGCCGCGACAAAACGGGCGTTACACTAACTGTCTCAAATGCCAACCCCTAGTCATTGCAATAGATCAAACAATCCTAATAGTAGCAGCTTTAACTATAGGATTGAAAGTATCCTCGTAATCTATACCATATCTTTGGTTAAAACTCTTCGCAACTAGGCGAGCTTTATATCTGTCTAAACTGCCATCCTGTTTTCTTTTGACTTTATAGACCCACCTGCAATCAATAACATTTCTACCCTTCTGAGGAGTAACTAAATGCCAAGTTTTATTCTTAATTAAAGTAGTATACTCTGCATCCATTGCATCTTTTCAATTTTTATTTTTGAAAGCGTCATCTGAGCACTGTGGTTCACCAGTGGAAGTAAACAAACCATGTCTATAAGGTACTGTGCCATCAGTGTAAATTTTGGGTTTGCGAATACCACTTCAGAGTCATGTAGATGGCTGCGCAGGTTGTGTTATAACTTCCAGGATGTAGAGGATCCTCCCTGTGTCGATGCGGATGCTGTGTCTGCTGTTGCTGTTTCAGTTGCCGAGGTAGAGGAGTGCACGGCAGACCGCTCATCATGTTGCTTCTCCTGCTGTTAGTCATCATGCTGCTGCTCGTCATGCCCCCTTGCAGACTAGGCGCACTACGTGAGAACCGTTCATCTCTGACGGCTCACCAATGATGGGCCGAAGCGCTCGTCATGGGTGGTCATCACCTTTGACAGGTCCTACGGGATGCTTTCATCAGTGAGCCCTCTAGCCGTGGCTCATCATAGGTATCGGGTCACCTGTGATATGCCGTAAAGTTCTAGCACGTCAACATCAACAGGTACAACCATGACTTCTAGCGGACGCGTGTGACTCATTGATTGGGGAGACCGGGCAATATCACTGTCAGCTGTAGCAGCGCTGTGATTACCGCCTACCGAAGCCAACGGCGCAGCAGTCGAGGTAGATGGCGCCAAGTGAGAGGCGGGAACACTATGCGCCACTCCAGTTGCAGCCGCATTATCAAATGTGATGACCGGCTGTGAATTTAGCTGCAATTCTTCACAAGAATTATTAGTAGACACAAGGAAATTATCCATATGATCACTAAGTTGTGAATCCCCAGAAGATGACAAAAAGGGTGGTAGTAACTAAATCTCAGCTCGCAATTTTGCGCCAGCATTGGGATGAAGGCAAGAAAAAGGGAACACATTTTCATCAAAAACAACATCTCCAGAAATATAAACCCGACCTGTGGATGGCTCAAGACACTTGAATCCTTTATGAAGGAGGCTATACCCTAAGAATGTGCATTGTTTGGACCGAAACTTAAGTTTATGAGAATTATAGGGATGATGATTAGGCCAACATGCCTAACCAAAAATACACAAGGAGGTGTAATCAGGTCATTGATCAAATAAACATTCTAGAGGAGTGGAGTACTATAACAGTTTGCTTGGTGTTCTGTTAATGAGATACACTGCAAAACTAAAAGCTTCATCCCAGAATTTAATAGGCATGGATGCATGAGCTAAAAGGGCGAGACCAACCTCAACGATATGTCTGTGTTTCCTTTTAGCAGACTCATTTTGTTGATGGGTGTGAGGGCATGACACATGATGTGTGATACTGGTGTTTTCAAAGAAAGAATGAAGGCCTTGGTACTCACCTCCCAAATCAGTTTGCATAGTTATAATCTTTCTACTAAAGAGTTGTTCAACAAGATTTTGAAATTCACGAAATTTCTGAAAAACTTCAGACTTAAACTTGAGCAAATAAATCCATGTGAATTTACAAAATCATCAATAAAACTAACATGATATTTCTTGCCCCTAACAGAGTTTGGAGCAGGACTCTACACATTAGAATAAATAAGTTCCAAATGATATTTTGACACACTTTACGACCTATTAAAAGGAAGCTGATGACTCTTTGCCTGTTGATAGGCATCACAAACTGACTGACTTTTATTAAACTCACATGGCAAACTATGACTCTTAGGGTGTGTTCGGCAGCATGTGTTCCTAACTCATTTTTCTCGTGTTTCGCATGCACGCATTTCAAACTGCTAAACGGTACGTTTTTTGCAAAAAGTTTCTATACGAAAGTTGCTTTAAAAAATCATATTAATCTATTTTTCAAAAAAAATAGTAATTAATTAATTATGTGCCAATTAGTCGCTCCGTTTTTCGTGCGGAGAAAATTAGTTCCCAACACAGTAGGCTGCCGAACAAAGCCTTAACGGCTTTTTCGACAACTACTGGAGAGGCATGACCAAGGCGATGATGCCATCTTTCAAAACATGGCTTGATGGCTCCATGAGCTTGCTTTATTTGTTCATGAGGAGTAGATGCAGAAGGTAGAGGATAGAGACCTCTGTGACGTCATCTTTCAAAACATGGCTTGATGGCTCCATGAGCTTGCTTTATTTGTTCATGAGGAGTACATGCAGAAGGTAGAGGATAGAGACCTCTGTGATGTCGACCTTTAAGAAGTATTTTCTTCGTGGCACGATCCTTTATAAAGAAGAGGTTAGAATAGAGTTCCAAAAAGACAAAGTTATCATAGGCAAGGTGATGGGCAGAAACAAGGTTTTTGTTGGCTCTTGGAACATAAAGAATATTATTTAGGAATAGATCACGAGTGGGGGTTTTAACAATAGAGTGACCAATATGGCTAATTTTCATACTTGCACCACTCGCAGTATTGATCTGATCATTGCCACTATACTTCTCATGAACCAATAGCTTCTCGAGGTCTCCTATTACATGATCAGTAGCCCCAGCGTCTAGATACCAATTGGTATCAACTCCATATGATGATGTTGCTGCACCTGCACATATCTCTCATCTGGAACAAAATTTTCATCAAATCTGTACCAACAATCCATTACCGTATGTCCCCTCTTGAGGCAAAGTTGACACATCGGCCTTGTGTCGACATTGTTGTTGTTGTTTCCGCGTGGAGTAGAGTTGCCGTGCCCGCGCCCCTGGTTGCCATCATGGCCACGCTGGTTCTGGTTGCCGCGACCGCGCTGGCCTTGATTCCCACGGCCTCGGTGTCACATCCCGAAGTTTGCTTTCTAGGTTAAAATTCGTGAAATAAATCGCTTAAATAAATTTTCCTTTTAACCTAGAGCAAAGTTCTAATTTAAAAATATATTTAAATAAGTGGAAATGACATGGTGGGATTTTTCTTGAATTCCCCATGTTAAAATATATTAACAGGATTTTTAGTGGAATTTTCAAAGCTCTAGAAATAATTTTAATCAATTAAAAACCTTTACCGCAATAATTTAATCCTTGGGAAATTCTTTTTCCTTTTTCTTCACCTTTTTCTTTTCTTTTCGGGCCGTCGGCCCATCTCCCCCCTTCCCGGACCGGCCCAAGGCCGCGCGCCGCCTTGCCGCTCCCTCCTCTTCAACTCCCGGGGCGGGCCTAAGGCCGCGGCCCGAGCCACCGTGAAGTCCACCCCTCCTCCCTCTCCTTCCCAGGCCACCGGTAGGTGGGGCCGCCCGCCCGGGCCGTCTCCTCCCCAACCAGCTGCCCGCGCCCACCGCCGCCCACGCCGCCTACGTCTACCGCGCCGCACGCGCCTCTGCAACCGTCGCCACCCACCTCCCCGAGAAGCGCGTGCCACCCACACCCTTTCCCCTACTCCGCGCTCTCTTTCCCGCATCATAAACCCAGGATTCGCAACCAAATCCTAGCCCTCTCTCCTCTCCGAACTCCGGCGAGAAATCCGGAGCACGTCGACCGAACCCTGGCCCCCGGACCCCTATAAATCTTCTCCCCACGGTCCGCTCTTCCTTTTCCCCCATTTGCCGATCCCTCGCGTGCCCCCTAGCGCCGCCGTGTCATGCCCAGAAATTCGCTAACCCAAATTCCAAGCAGAATGTGTATTAAAATCCCTGTCCAGGACCAGCCAGGGTACACAAACGACAAAGTTGAAATACAGATCCACGTCTTACAAAACATCATAAAAATCTTTTACATAAACGCAACGGAAAAAAAACAAGCTATTCTAATAAACTAGACACTCGCAACGTAGCAACTCCAATCCACAGGCATCCTCGACGGTAGCCACAAGCGTACTCTTCTGAAATGTCTTCCTCTGATACATACTCCAACTCTGGTGTGGGGGAAAAATAAAGCAAGACCGAGTGCTACCCACTGTACTCAACAAGTCATACCGGAAAGGAAAATAATGATGCAAGTAATAACAAAGGAGGCTGAGAGGGATAATTTGCATAAAATACGCATTTAAAAACATTAGTTGAAAGCAGTAAAAATAGTTGAGTTAATTAATCAAAATTGAACCATCACTGTCCAACGTTACACCACGTCGCGACAGGCCCAAACCACCATCTGAACTACACCAGTTTCATTAAGTCAAATTGTTAGTGGTACAACTAATCATGGTGAATCTGGTTGATCGTCCATAACCGCGGGCACGGCTATTCGAATAGTTTTACTCTGATCAGAGGTGTACAACTGTACCCACAAGACACAGTCCCTCAACACGTTACCACGGTACACTGGAAAAGGACCTGTGACAGGACCCTTCGCACAACCCTTCCTAAGCAAGCGCACCACACCTCAGGTTTCACCCCCACCTTTACACCAAGGTAGGCAGCCCCCTCTCGTGCCTTGGTGAATCCAGCAGCCGATCAACGGGTACACCCACGCTGACCCAACTCCATCACGCCCACCCTCGCCTGGGTACGGTGGCTAGGAAAAAGCTATACTACAAATCCAGCCATTATCCACGCTGGCTTACGGAAAGTACGGTAATTCTTCCAGGGTTTCCCGTGAACCGGTCCTTAATTGTCATGAGCACGACCATCAAAACCATGTGCTCACAACCCACCATTAGCATCTTTTAATTAAATATTATTACCATGGTGACTCCTAAACCAAAGTGTCACCATAGGGACTACATTAATTAATTATTTAAGGTGATCCCCTTTAGTGAGCTAGATTAGCTAAGCATGGCTAAGCACTCCTAAATCAGCGAATGAAGAATTAATTACCAAAGCTATCAAAGGTACAAGATGATCAATATAATTGGCTGAGTACAATAGGAAAGAACCCACAAAAAATGACATTGTGAAATAATGCAGCATTTACAGAAAAAAAGTGTTTGTAAATTTAGGAACAATATGATCAATGTGAAGCATGAGTTGCCTTGCTCTTGCACTGGATCGACCTCGGCAACGATCTCGAAGTAAACCAGAAAGTCAGAATTACCGGAATCTAAACGACAAACAAAGCACACAAGCAAACAGGCTATAAGTCTACTGAAATAGAGAACAAAACTATTTTTAATAGATTCTAGACATTTTTATGAATTTTCTGAAACTTGAACGGACTCAAACGGAGTCCGGATGAATTAGTTATGAATTTTTGAAGTTAACTGTGTTTTTACTATAATAGAAAAAATCCTTAATTGATTTATTGCATAATAAACCCTAGGGCTGACGTCATGCTAACGTCAGGGCTGACGGCGAAGGCCTAGGGCTGACATCACCGCTGACATTAGCGGCAAGGGCTGACGTCAGCGGGCGGCGGCGGCTCCGACAGTTGGGCCTCACCTGTCAGTGGCACGGTGGTCCCGATCCACGGTGGACCGAGTCCACCGGCTGGCGGCAGCGGCGCACCACGTGCCGCACGCGTGGCGCCGATACGGCGGCCATGCGGCGGGCGGCACGGCAACGCGCGGCGCCGACGTGCACCGACGCGGCGGCCACGCGGCACGGCCGCGCGGCAGCGTACGCGACGGCCGGCGC